>JAMPIV010001017.1:0-487235 GCA_024509875.1 Oreohelix idahoensis | reverse complement strand
GATATGTCTAGTTCTATAGTAGTTCCTTTTCTATATCATGATAGATACACATTTGTAATTTAATAATATAATGATTGTATCACTACATAGCGGTTCATTGATGTTTATTTAATACGAAATGATGATATGAATTTTTTAGGCATTGTGTAATTGCCAGAATTGTATTATACTTTGATGACACCTTCCTGGAAAAATATACTTGTAGAGAAATAATTTCTCTCAGTTTATGAGACACATTCTCACCAGTCGCTCCATAAGTCGACTTAGCCTCATATTAGGCGTTATAGGTATTCCTGATATTTTCATCTGCGCATTATTCATGCGTTGTGAGCCTATTGTACGTTGCTCCTAGATGTATTTCAAAAAGGAAAAAAAAAAGTTCCATTTTTTTTTTTCCCGGGAGGTGTGGTAAGACTGTTACGTGCAGTCTTTGATATCTTACAATATTATACATTGGTATTCTTGTTATCTTCGCAAATATTTTGAAAGCAAAATAGTGCTTAAGGGAAAGTCATTATTGAGTTACTTCCCTTGAAAGTTGTGTCGGCTCTTTCGATCAAACTCCGCGGATAAATCCATTTTTACTGCGATTTATTCGTTGTTTGGGTAATAATAGATTGTTCTTGCTTCAGAATATCTATGGCCTGAATTTATGTGTATTGTTTGTCTGAGTAGGACGAGTCTGTCTTATATCTGTATATCTTTACATATCTAAGTCGAACTATATGTTCTGTTGTCTCTAGAGAGGTCGAAGGCTATTCGGCGGATGTGTCGCTAGAGTGTGGTGTGATTTGGCTTCGTCCTGATAGGGACTGTGTGTTTTCCATGTCGGCCTGTCGCCGGGGGAAAAAGTGATCTCAGTATTTGTGGGGAAGGTGATAGTTGTCTAAACCTATCGTGTATGCTTTACCCCAGTGTTTAGTCGTATTGCCAAGGAATGGCAGTTTCATAATTCCTATACCAAGGTAATCAAAGATACTCTTATGAACTCTCGATCGAAGCCACCATTTTCGATAGTTACGATTTGAATGTCTAAGAGAATATATTTGACTCGATGAAAACGACTTCGATTCCTAGCAGCACTATATCCTGTAGATTGCAGTCAATTGTTCATGATCAAATCTACAGAGCAATGAAATGTTTTATGAATGACTAACTTTAGGACAAATTCATTATCTGTATCCAAACGTGAGTGACAGCTCACGAGTGAAGCCATCTTGGAACCAAAACATGTAGTGACTTTCAAGAAGAGAAAAGGGATGCCCGTATTATCGCTTGATCAGTCCAGAGATCACTGCTACACATGAGAACCCATTGCTAGCGGTTCAATATTATTATATGGAAAAATATGTGCTGAACATTATGTTGAAGAATCGTCGCTAGACGAGATTAGGTTTAGAAGCCATCTGAAATATTGTTTATAAGCTGACGTGCTCAGTCAGTGAAGTCAGATGATATATGTATGGGCGATACTGAGTGCTTGGCTACTTACAGTCCATTATACACTTATTCTACATGAGTGCCCATGTAACATTGCAAGACCATTTATCCACTGTACTATGATGTATTATGGCAACCTGTGATTTGTCACTATCTGTGCTGTCGAGTGTGTACGTCCAATTAAACTTTAGAAAAGGTACACAGTCGTTGGTGTCGATGACTTCCAGCCATACATGAGTGTGAGAAAAGAACATTTTTTGTCAACACCACGAACCTTTATCATCATTCGCACATTATACACTCAATCCATGTCTACACACCACTGCGTAGGTCAAGTTGACATTCCATACATTACAGTGGAGCAAACAACACCATAGAGATCTTATCAACTGATGATGATGATGATGTCTGCTTCCATCCACTTATATCTATCTTTTGGTGGATATCATTAACGGGAATAAAAATCCAACGTTATTCAACTTTATCAGTGACCTTGTCATCAGTTCCACATTAGTGACCTTGTCATCAGTTCCACATTAGTGATCCTGTATTCAGTTCCACATTAGTGACCTTGTCATCAGTTCCACATTAGTGATCTTGTCATCAGTTCCACATTAGTGACCTTGTCATCAGTTCCACATTAGTGATCTTGTCATCAGTTCCACATTAGTGACCTTGTCATCAGTTCCACATTAGTGACCTTGTCATCAGATCTACATTAGTGACCTTGTCATCAGTTCCACGTTAGTGACCTTGTCATCAGTTCCACATTAGTGACTTTGTCATCAGTTCCACATTAGGGATCTTGTCATCAGTTCCACATTAGTGATCTTGTCATCAGTTCCACATTAGTGATCTTGTCATCAGTTCCACATTAGTGATCTTGTCATCAGTTCCACATTAGTGATCGTGTCATCAGTTCCACATTAGTGATCTTGTCATCAGTTCCACATTAGTGATCTTGTCATCAGTTCCACATCAGTGATCTTGTCATCAGTTCCACATCAGTGATCTTGTCATCAGTTCCACATTAGTGATCTTGTCATCAGTTCCACATTAGTGATCTTGTCATCAGTTCTACATTAATGATCTTGTCATCAGTTCCACATTAGTGATCTTGTCATCAGTTCCACATTAGTGACCTTGTCATCAGTTCCACATTAGTGATCGTGTCATCAGTTCCACATTAGTGATCTTGTCATCAGTTCCACATTAGTGATCTTGTCATCAGTTCAACATTAGTGATCTTGTCATCAGTTCCACATTAGTGATCTTGTCATCAGTTCCACATTAGTGATCTTGTCATCAGTTCCACATTAGGGATCTTGTCATCAGTTCCACATTAGTGATCTTGTCATCAGTTCCACATTAGTGATCTTGTCATCAGTTCCACATTAGTGATCTTGTCATCAGTTCCACATCAGTGATCTTGTCATCAGTTCCACATTAGTGATCTTGTCATCAGTTCCACATTAGTGATCTTATCATCAGTTCCACATTAGTGATCTTGTCATCAGTTCCACATTAGTGATCTTGTCATCAGTTCCACATTAGTGATCTTGTCATCAGTTTCACATTAGTGATCTTGTCATCAGTTCCACATTAGTGATCTTGTCATCAGTTCCACATTAGTGATCTTGTCATCAGTTCCACATTAGTGATCTTGTCATCAGTTCCACATTAGTGATCTTGTCATCTGTTCCACATTAGTGATCGTGTCATCAGTTCCACATTAGTGATCTTGTCATCAGTTCAACATTAGTGATCTTGTCATCAGTTCAACATTAGTGATCTTGTCATCAGTTCCACATTAGTGATCTTGTCATCAGTTCCACATTAGTGATCTTGTCATCAGTTCAACATTAGTGATCTTGTCATCAGTTCCACATTAGTGATCTTGTCATCAGTTCCACATTAGTGATCGTGTCATCAGTTCCACATTAGTGATCTTGTCATCAGTTCCACATTAGTGATCTTGTCATCAGTTCCACATTAGTGATCTTGTCATCAGTTCCACATTAGTGATCTTGTCATCAGTTCCACATTAGTGATCTTGTCATCAGTTCAACATTAGTGATCTTGTCATCAGTTCCACATTAGTGATCGTGTCATCAGTTCCACATTAGTAATCTTGTCATCAGTACAACATTAGTGATCTTGTCATCAGTTCCACATTAGTGATCTTGTCATCAGTTCCACAATCGTGATCTTGTCATCAGTTCCACATTAGTGATCTTGTCATCAGTTCCACATTAGTGATCTTGTCATCAGTTCCACATCAGTGATCTTGTCATCAGTTCCTCCGTGATCTTGTCATCAGTTCCACATTAGTGATCTTGTCATCAGTTCCACATTAGTGATCTTGTCATCAGTTCTACATTAGTGATCTTGTCATCAGTTCCACATTAGTGATCTTGTCATCAGTTCCACATTAGTGATCTTGTCATCAGTTCCACATTAGTGATCGTGTCATCAGTTCCACATTAGTGATCGTGTCATCAGTTCCACATTAGTGATCTTGTCATCAGTTCAACATTAGTGATCTTGTCATCAGTTCCACATTAGTGATCTTGTCATCAGTTCCACATTAGTGATCTTGTCATCAGTTCCACATTAGTGATCTTGTCATCAGTTCCACATTAGTGATCTTGTCATCAGTTCCACATTAGTGATCTTGTCATCAGTTTCACATTAGTGATCTTGTCATCAGTTCCACATTAGTGATCTTGTCATCAGTTCCACATTAGTGATCTTGTCATCAGTTCCACATTAGTGATCTTGTCATCAGTTCCACATTAGTGATCTTGTCATCAGTTCCACATCAGTGACCTTGTCATATCACTTCAATCCTTCTATTCAACGCAAGCACCCATTATGACAGTAAAACATGACGATAATAAACCTAAAGGTCTTTTTAATTTGGACATGCGCCCTAATATAACCGATTAGGTTGAACGGGACGCGACTCGCCAAAATGAAGCAAATTTTTTTTTTTTTATTAAATTATGAAAGTCTGCACCTTTTTGGTTGTTGTTTTTGTTATTCTCCGTGTTTCAGAGCCATAAAATAGGACTGACATGATATTTGAGATGAAGATTTTTTTATTTTAGTGTTGGACTTGATTTCTCTTGATCTCCATACATTTCCTAATACAATGAAAGCTCCTCTTGCTTTTTGTATTGGTTTTTTTTTTCTTTTTTAATATCATTGTCTGTTATATGTTATGGTAAAATATTACGAACGAATCTCACACGTACAATTTTACAAGTAATAAGTTGAGTTGTCATCATCCACCAATTCATCACATACAAAATGGGGATCGTTGTCTTGTAATTGCACTGAATTTTTAAATATTTGCCACACCTACCTTCTTAAATAATAGAGTGTGCCGTGGAAATTTGAAAGGCCCATCAGTGTGCCGTGTAGTGAAACAAGAAGGGTTGTGCGGCACTGGAGATACCTACGTAGAAAACTGTAATATTAGAGACTTCATTTATAATAGGTCACAACTTCACAAGGTCGACGTGATCAGTTCCCTTCCTCGCTACCTTTTAAAAAGGTCAAGGTATTCCCATAGCAGATACTGCCGTAGGGGAGGGAAGTGTTAGAGACTTCACGATACTAGGTCCATTATCGTGAGTTGGGGTGACCAGTTCTCTTTCTCGCTGCCTGTTGCTTCCCAAACTCAAGAGCAGAGCCAGATACCTATTTACAGCTGGGTAGATTGGGACGTGCCTTGCCTAATTCAAGTGCAGAGTCAGGTACTCACTTACAGCTGGGTAGAGGGAAGCGTGACGGAGCCAGGTGTTAAGTCATATTTTTAGTTAGAGTGAAGTGTTAAGGATCTTTTTGTCCGGGGCTGATGTTTGTTAGTAAGCAGTTTAAAGTCATGAGATAGATTTTTTATTTGGGTACTTTGTTTACTATAATTTTGGAACATAGCTTAACTGAAGCTCATGTGTTAGTTTTTTTTTTTTAAATAAAGAAACTGTTCGAATGTTCTTAATAGTAGTTTGGGGGGGAGATACGGATGAGCTGAGCTCACATCTCAAGCAGTGAGTTCGCGCATGAGCGACTTCACTGAGTTGTACTGAGAAACTATAATCTCAGTCACTGTGTATCTGGCAGGGCTTCGAGACGGTTGTTTGTCTCGTTAGTATGACCAGAATATATTATTGTAGGGAAGAGTTTTTTCCCAGTTGATGGATATTTTCCAAGATATTATTCAAATGCCATGGATTACGTTGGCTCATATTATGTACTGAGAATTGCGATGTATGCAATCCCTTTTCCTTTAATGGATATTTTTCCTATGGATATTATGTACTGTGAATTGCGATGTAATGCAATCCCTTTTCCTTTGATGGATATTTTTTCCTACGGATATGATGTACCTAGAATTGCTATGTATGCAATCCCTTTTCCTTTGATGGATGTTTTTCCTATGCACTGTATTGAGAGTTGCTGTGTATGCAACCAATTTTCTGGATATTTACTATGTTTTGCAACCTAGTTGCCATGGATTTTGTATCTGTAGTAGCCTGTGACAATGTCTACCTCTGATGTCTATGTTGCTGTGATAAATAAACTGTGTATGAGTTGGATACGAACTCGTCTTACCCGTTGGTCTATTCCTGACCTACGTTACTGGGGTGTGAGTGATTGCAGAATATAAACTACCATAACACAACCCATACATAATCCAAGAATTCACGACATTCGCCTATATATATATATATATATATATATATATATATATATATATATATATATATATATATATATATATATATATATATATATATATATATATATATATATATACATACATATATATACACACCTGTCGGCCACCTGTAAGCCCTACCAAGGCTGATCGTATTCATCAGCAACTGTATTAACTTTGTTTAACCGTGCCACCCTTAATCAAGGAAGAATCTACACAGTAACAGAAGTGATGGCCTGTGTGGCCTGTTAAAGAAAACATATATTAACACCAGGTTTTTATTCAGGTAACTTTGCTGCGAGAAACAAGCGCTCTAGCAACCAATCTACTACGCGACCCTCTGGTGCGGAGGTTCCTTATATTTTGTGTGTGTGCGTACTCCGTACACTCCCCCCACCCACAAATCCTTTTTTTTGTCGTTTGTTGATAAACCTTATAGTCCCTCTATTCAGTATGAGAGGAAATTAATTCTAGAGTTAAACATACATATCGCATAAGAAAATAACAAAACTTGGGGGTGGAATGATTTCAAAAATCTTTACTTTTGGGCCACGCGTACCCCAAGTTGGGAACTCTGCTCAAGTGTAAATATATAAAGTACAAAATCAAAAGTAAATGGTCTCATGAAAGACAAGGACGGAACATTATTTAACAAAATACAAAAGCAAATGTAAGAGGTGGGCAGAACATTTTTAGGAACTTCTCAGTAGATCAGGTGCACAATATCCCCAGACATCCAGCCAGTACAATAAGAGCTACAAGTCAACTGTGAATGACCAAATAAGAAAGAAATAAAGAAAGCCATAGAGCTTTCACAATATGGAAAAGCGGCCGGTCCTGATGGCATTATCAGAGGGCTTCAAAGAGGAAATGTACACCTCTACAGAGATATTATACAATTACTTGGTAAAGTCTGTGAGAAAGAAGAAATTCAAGCAGAATGGAAGGAAGGTTATCTGGTTTAATTGCCTAAGAAGGGAGATTTACGAGAGTGCACACATTACACAGGAATAATGTAACAATCAGTGCCAGACAAATTTTAAACAGGAGTCTGCAGAGACTACAAGATTCTATAAATAGACAACTGAGAGATGAACAAGCAGTGGTTAGGCAAAACAGTCTTACACAGGAATTGTATTTGTACTTTCCCACAACGGGGCAAGGAATCTTACACTAAAGTAGAAGCTGTCTCTCGCCACAACAAGACAATGAATCTTGCACGAGAATTGAAACTGTATCTCCCCACTACAGGCCAAGGAATGTGACACGAGAATTGAAACTGTATTAAGGCACTGAATCTTACACGAAAATAGAAACTGGACCTCCCCACATCAGGGTATTGAGTCTTACATAAGAATTGAAACTGCATCTCCCCACCACCCTGGAAAGCAGAAATGTATGCCGAAAATAAATTAAGCAACTCAGATACTTACGTGAGGTACTTCGTCAAATCTTGCCTGGGTAATCTGAATTTCCGGCATCACAGTAATTGCAGGCATGAAGGAAATGTCACATTTTTGGGTATCCAGTGGATAGAAATTCAGATTAAGACTGCAACTTGACTTCAGAAATTTCGGAGTGGTATACGTGGCAGTTCCATTTGCAAAGAGGCGGACCCTCTTGTCTGCTTCAACCCAAAACGAGTCCAGGTCTCCCGGATTGTTTAAGTTCAAAATGGGGGACCATATTCTGAAAATAATGTATAGAACCTTATAGTAACATAATACCATTGTGCTATAATGTTTATAACACTTATCGTTTCTCTACTTTTCGTCGTCATCATTGTAGCCAGACGAGAAAAACATTCTGGAAATTGCACCGTAAATGATAAACTTCGCTAAGATTTCCGTTCTAAATATCATTCTCGTTGAATTTTAACCGTGGAAAATAAGTACATATAATTTAACGCTAAACAATCATTCTGATTGCCATTTTACGCCGCGGAATTTCACTTCTCACTGGTTTTTCAACCATAATAAATAAATCAAAATGGAACTCACTTTATTCCGACTGGTAAAAAAATGTCATTATCAATCAAAATTATTGGAAACCTAAGTATGCGGTCAACTAAGGGAGACAACCAATTGAATTTGGCAAAATAACACTGATCCAACGCAGGGGATGAAAAAAGGGGGATTCAATCAAATTGAGAGAGGTAGCTCGTCATACACATGCTCAGTTAAGTAATACTGACTGACAACCAGTAAACATACCCCGTGTAGACACAGTTCAAACACTTCCAGAATTCGCACCAAGATTGTACCCGCTGAGAAGACGCCAGGCTGACTTACTACAAAATTGTTGCGATAAGCTCAGGCTACAGTCGTAAACTACCAGCCACAGTCCTCCAAGTGAGATTGTGTGTGAGGGCAGGGTGACCATATGTTCTCTTTTCCCTAGATTTATCCTCTTTTTCATCTTAAGAGAGAGGTCCGGGTGGATTTTTTTCAAAAATGCACTTTGTCCAGCTTTTCCATGCGAAGATTGAACATGACTTAGATGAGGTATATCTTATGCAAGTACATTATTTAAGGAGTATTTTACAAATAAATATTGAACGAATTCAGGAGGATTGTAGTTTAGATTTTCAAATTTTAAACTGTGTTAAATCTTCTCTTCTAATTGACATTCTTTAGCAGCGCTTTTGCCAATAAATTGTGCCCTTGAAGATTCCCAATATGCTTGTTGAAAAATGAAAAGACGGACTTGTCAGTGTGTGTGTTACGTTTCCTGATGATAATAAATGCCTGTGTATCAGCTGTTAGAAGACTTAGAGATATGAATGAAACCATTATAAAATGTCATATATTTCTCATGGGTGACCGTATACGAAGTACCAACATGGGAAGATGTACGAGCTTCTGGTCAATATTTAATTGATAAAGATATTGCATTTGACAACACAAGAGCTTTGATCGACTTAACAATCTGACACCATTTGTTGAAAGTACCATTAATGATGTATGCAGTTGCTTGCACATGAGAAAAGTATCACATTTTTAAAACAGTCAGTTAAAATTGAATTTAGTTCTGAACTTCGAATGTTTACACAATATTTCTTTGCGGCACCTGGTCACAACACAGGCGTGGACAGCCTTATTTCATTGTTGGAAAGTCCCTATGCAAAATACAGAAACAGTTTAAATTTGGATTACGTCAATGTAATTTTGCTTCCGCAATATAATTTCAAAAACGTGGTATGCTGTCAATTCAGTGATTATTTAACAAAAATTACTGAAATGTTGAAGAAGATAAAGTCCGCAAAAATACATAAATAAATAATTCAAATATAATAATAATAAGTAATAATTATAATAATTATATCATTACCGATTGACACGTGAAAAGATAAAATAGTTGTATAACATACTTTGTAAAGGACTTCTTTTTCTATTTTGTCTAACCTTTAAAACACTAGCTCTAATCATCAGAATAATGCTTTAATATTAATGTCCTCTTTTTTCATCTCACCTTTTAGTTTGTATTCTCCTATTTTCTACGTCAAAAAGTCAGAAATGTTCTCTTTTTGTTAAAAAAGATATGGTCACCCTATATGAGGGTATGTCTATAAGTGCATAGATCGTTAAATATCTTACTGTCATGTAAATTGATGTAATCGTATTTAAAATTCATGTTATGATTGACATAAATCTGCGTGCTTGTGTATTGTCTTGGCATCCTCAAAACAACCCTGACAAATGAAGTTGGTCTTCAACTGAGTATAACCTGAAAACAATCCTCGATCGGCATTGACTCTGTTAGCTGGTCCTTTTTAGAACGAGTCCTTATCAGGACTTCACAATGCTAGGAATAAAAGCTGAAAGTCCTTATCAAGGCTTGATTTTTAACGATGTGTAGCAGTCCTTATCAGGACTAGGCGCAAGAGTTCATGTTGTCATTTTGGAAAGGTAGATCACGTTGGTAAAAGTGTAAATGCCAAAGGGAAATAATTGCAAGAGTACCCTGAATAACTTTGCCTTCAGTGTATTTTCATGTTTGTTATTTTATATTATAAAGTTGATATAAAAAGGTATGACATACTTCCTTGACTTTTGGCAAAATGATATCGAATAAGATGGACTTCATTTCCTACATTGGAAGATCTAGAATATGCAGATGACATTGCACTACTAACACATTCACATCAACACATTCAGGAAAATACGGATAGACTTAATAAGTATAGCCAGCAGGTGGGCTTGAACATCAATTTAAAGAAGTCAGAGGTCATGACGCTCAATGTGAGCAACCCTGAGCCCGTATCAGTAAGGAATCAGCAACTGGTACAGACAGACACCTTCACATACCTAGGATGCATAGTAACACCAGACGGCGGGGCAAGCAAAGACATCAACAACAGAATGAACAAAGCAAGAACAGCCTTTTTTTTGGTGTAAACAACATCTGGAAGTCTTCTCAATACAGCCCAAGCACAAAATTAAGATTATATCAGAGCTGTGTGCTTTATGTGCTTCTCTATGGTGCGGAAAGCTGGAGAGTTACAGAGAAGGAAATGTCGAAATTGTCCTCTTTTCACACAACATGCCTAAGAAAAATTCACCTCATCTTTTGGCCGAATACCATCACCAACCAAGATCTGCTTACTCGGAGCAAGCAAGAGGACATGCACACAATCATAGCTGGCAGACGCTGGAGCTGGGTTGGCCATGTCCTCAGAAGAGGAATGTTTGTATTAACAGCTTGATCGTTTTCAGCTTGAGGAACATTGAACTGTGTCTCTGGTGGTTCCTTGTTCAGAGTTTTTCTGATATGCCCTGCCCATCTTGTTTCCTGTCCCTTTACTGTCGTGATGAGATTTCTTTGCTTATCTCTTACTAATGTAATATTGTTTGCCCGGTGGTCACATTTCTATCATATCGAGGGGATATTTTTGTCGTCTCGAGGGCATATTTCTGTCGTCTAGAGGGCGTATTTCTACCGTCTCACATACATATTTCTGTCGTCTAGAGGACATATTTCTGTCGTCTCGAGGGCATATTTCTATAACCTGGCAGGGATATTTCTATCACCTCACATACATATTTCTTTTTATTTAATGTACTATATTTCCATGGTCGCCTCCTGTTTGGCACGATTGGGAGACAATATAAAAACCTATCACCGCATGCCGCACTTGTAAAATAAAATAAAATAAAATAAGAAATTAAAAAAAAATTTGAAAACCTTAAGTAGCGGATTCGCCCACATGAACGCAGGAATGTTTCTTTTATAAATTTCCTACTATTGTTCGATTGTGTTTTGCCCTAGTGACGTGAACAGAAATTTACACGCGCTGTTTTGTGGGGCCATCGATCTAGTTTCTTTCTAGGGAGTAGTTGCCTACGACCCAACTTCACCTCTCAACGTCTTATATTCTCATCACACACACACACACACACACACACACACACACACACAACACAACACAAAACCAAATTAGTTTTTTATTTTATATTTTCCTCTTTATTCTATAGAGCTTAGGCAAAGGAGGATTCACTAAAGAGTGTTTATAAAAAGTCCTTTTTCTCAAGTCAAGTAGTAACATAGTTGCCTGAAGGTTTTGGAACAATCAATTGTTATATTCCTGTAAACGATAATAACACAACCCCTTCCAATAAAAAGGATAAAGTTACTTCTAAATTAGCTTGTTGTTTGTAACAAGAGTACAATGTTCTGCTGAGACCACTTTTGCGTAGTGTATCTATACCTAATAAAACACACAAAATTCTCCTGTTATTGCTTACGAATACGCAATATTATAGAAATAATGCCTTAACAAAACTATTTAAAACATTGCAGATAATAAATAGTGAACGAGTCTATCAAACCAAGAAAGCTAACTTAATAACTTGTCATGTGTTAATTTAGCTTTAGACATAGATAGAGCATAAATACTAATTGTAAGTCATTTCGATGTTAGGTATAAAATAAAATATAGAGGACTAGTATTTAACAAGAGTAACGATAACTCGTATACAACAACCTATTTGTACCACAACACAACCAAATAAGTCCAACATAATGCTAACCAGATGACCGCCCGGGGTGGAACAGGCTTGGAGCAAAACAACAACCACAGGCACACACACACACACACACAAACAAACACACACTAAGGAACAGCAAATCGGACAGAGCATGACAGGAACACAGTTAATTTAAATATCACTAGAATGAGTATCGTTATTAATCGTGATAAAAAATATTTAAGATGCAACTACCCCCGTGTACAGCAATATGTAATTACATTCACCCAACAACGGAAATTCCCTGTCATATCTTTGAGTAGTTGAGTACTATGATATGTCCCGCTTATCTATAGATATATAATAACTTTTTTTATTTTTCATTTTTACAGATGCCTTCACGTCGTCGAAACCTCCTTACCTCTATATTAAGCTACCTCCAGGCGAACCGGTCTCGGTATTGTGAAGGTTGTCGGGATGAACAACCGAACCAACTAGCCCATTCCTGTCTGACATCATCGGATGAGGATTTTGTTAATATGCACCTAGAGGACGTCCTTCTACGGGTGGTCCCACATGACCACCTTGTCGAGCTAACAGTAGAGTTCCTACGGCGGGTGTTAATACGCTATATACAGCGTCACGCGGCTCGAGAAAACCAGCAACAGGAGTAAAAACATCACCAAAAGACAGCGGCACAAGAACCCTAACCCTTCCTCTATTTAAGGTTTTACCCACCATTTTATGAATATTCGTTGTCGGGTTTCTCCTCACCCCAATACGACCATGTGTCATTGTTCACACACAACCACGTCAACTATCCTTTTCAACGAATCACAACCTATCTAACACACGAGTCTGTTCACACGCTCGATGTTCGACGAATCAAATCCTAGCTAGGGCACGCCTAAAAAAACCAGATTGAACTGGTATTCCCCCATATAAACACTTGGAGACACTTTATTAACGCATTAGATACACCTCGTTGAAAATGACTGCTCCCACCAACTGGGCCTACATCAAGAGCTGTGATGAAGTGCTTAAAGAGTTGTTAACTTTACGGAGCGAAATCCTCGCCGAAATTGCCCGACTACAGGCACCACGCACTGATACCCACCTGACCGATGTCCCAGATCTACCACCGAAGAAGCCTATCACCTCCACTAACACGTTTGCCGAATACACGAACTCTAGGTGTGCAATAGCACCAGAACCGAGTGGGTTTCCTACGACAACCACAGTCAACCACCTGATCGATGTCCCCAATCTACCACCGAAGAAGAAGAAGAAGAAACCTACATTCACCGAGGTCACACCACGCAAGACTCGATCTTGGCGATCTCGAAATCACGCCAAGTTTTGACAAACTACACCACTTAGACAATGAATTGATTCTTTCGGCCTACCACCTACACACTCGACCTGATTAATTTTATAGCCAGAAACTCTACTCGACCTGTTAACTACAACGCCAGACATTTACAAGATGTAGTTACCAACGTTTGCGGGCTCTACGCCATTTATTTCATCTTGATCAAAACACGAGGTGGTACTATGCAGCGGGTCCTACTACCATTTTCGGCTAGACAACACGCCAACGATCGATTAATTACGCGCTTAGTCAGACCCTGGCTAGTGAAACTCAACCCCACTTTGATAAACAAGGGACGAAATCAATAGACAGGTGTGTGTATTTTTTCTCTCACGACAATACGGCCATGTGTCATTGTTCCGACGCAATACATCGACGAATCATGTCCCGCCTAACATACGATCGATGTTCGACGAATCAAATCCTAGCTAGGGCACGCCTAAAAAAAAACCAGATTGAACTGGTATTCCCCCATATAAACGGAAGACACCTCGTTGAAAATGACTGCTCCCACCAACTGGGTCTACATCAAGAGAAGTGATGAAATGCTTAAACCTTTGGCTAGTGGTCTGAAGGCTGCGTCTGTAAGTGTTTACCGAGGCCAACCTTTACTGCACGTGCGAAAATATTTTGGTGAATCCTACCTCAAATTTCCTACCAAATACGGCATTACGTTAACTCGACCCGAGTTTGACCATTTATTGACATTACAGAGCGAAATCCTCGCCGAATTTGACCGATTACAGCCACCAAGCACGGATACCTATCCTACTACTGGCACCACGTTTGACCAGTACATCAACTCCAGCTGTTACCAACCAACAGAACCGAGTTTGTTTCCTACCACAGACCTGACCGATGTCCTACCACCGAAGAAACCTACCACTAACCTGTTTGACGAATACATGAAGTCTAGCTGTCCATTATCCCCAGATCCGAGTTGGTTTCCTACCACAGACCTGACCGATGTCCCTAATCTACCACAGAAGAAGAAGAAACCTACCAAGCGATTGAGAGTTGCCCTTTAGTATTTGACAAAATAAAAACTATATTAACTAAAACGCTTTTTGTTAATATAACGTCTGTTGTATGTCTCAATATAGATCTAACTGTTGTATAACTGTTGTAAAATAACTGTTTGTATAACTATTCGTATAACTGTTTGTCTATGTCTAAATATATATCGTCTAAATATCGTCTTCCTATTGTCTTCCTATTATCTAAAAGTCTAACTATTAGCCTCTTCTTGTTTGTCTAACACAGCAACTACCTAAGTTGGCTATACTAATAACAACAACAATAATATATTACTATATAAAAAACCACCATCTTGCAACATTTTCCTTATATAAAAAGCCGCCATCTTACCCCTCCTCTTCTTGTTATCTAAATATATCGTCTAACTATCGGCTTCCTATTGTCTAAAAGTCTAAAAATAACCTCTTCTTGTTATCTCACGTCCGCCATCTTGTCCCTCCTCTTCTTGTTATCTCAAGTCCGCCATTTTGCCACATATAACCTCCCCTTGTTATCTCAAGTCCGTCATCTTGCCCCTGCAGCGCTCCTGCAGAATTTTTGCTATATAAAAGTCATGCTCCTGCAGGTGCTCCTGCAGCGCTCCTGCAGAATAATAACCGTTTCCGCCATTCCCTACTACTTCTGTAGAGTGAAAGGTTGTTTACGACCAGATGTTTATATGAAGATAGCGACAGTGAATGGGAGCGCCCGGATTAATACGTAAACAAAGCGGAGATGGCCAGTCACTGATAATATTTTCTGTCTGGCCGGTTTGTTGCTTGATAGTTCTGCGTTTTCACAGGAACATGTGGTGACTGATTAAAGTCACGCACGAAATGATATAATCGTTTCCGGGCAGAATTGTTGTAGGCAATAATTACGATAAGTTATCTATCTTGAAATATATCATCAGTGATAGATCTATGAAGTGGTGGGTGGTAAACATGATCAATATCAACAGAAGAGAAAATACCTTAAGTGGGAGTAACTAGTGAAAAAATCACATTTTATGTGGGACGCAGGAATTTTCCATGACAGTGTAGTTGGATACAGCCCCTACCAAAGTACATAAGTTGATTGCTATTGGTATGGTATTTGAGATGTTAAAATATAACATTTCTTATGGAAGCCTTGTCAGATAGTAGCAACGTGGATACGTGGGTCGAATGGTGCTTATAACCTGGCACATTCAGAGTCTACGGAACTGCTAATTCAACTCGTCAAGAAGGCTGACAAGCCAGAATAAGGAATCGAATCAGGATTCTACCTTAAAGGACCAGACAACGTATTTGAGCATCTTCTGGATTTACACAGCAAGAAAAACGATTGCCTTAGTATGGCGAAGTCTCTAACACTTCACTCCCCCTACGGCAGGTTCTGCTAAGGAACAACTTATAGAAGTCTAAGCAGTTGGCCAAGCAGTTAGAGCGCTTTACTTTCGTGACACAGTCACTGGGTTCCCGGGATCGACTCCAATCTATCCAGCTGTAAATGGGTAACTGATTTTGCTCTTGAGTTATGGAAGGCAAAAGGCAGCAAGGAATGGAACTGGTCACCCTACATAATAAAAACGCTGGATATGCATGGAGGCATCTCTTGAACCATCTTTAAATGAACCACCAGCTATGCCCAATGCTACAATATGCAAATGTGGAAGTTAACCTCTGACCTGTGAGGCTAATTACAACATCACTGATTCTTGAAATCATCCACACACTTACAGGGATTTCCCCTGTTGTGAAATTTGTTGAGAACTCAGCATTGCACACAAAACTTGGAGAAGTCACTTGAGCTCCAGTCCTTCTTTGGCTTTGACTGCATGGAGGAGGATCTCATTGTGGACCCAGTGATGGGGAGGGAGAGCTGAGAAGTGGCTTTGAGCAGGACGTGACAATTCCTTGGGAGAGCTCAGAACCAGAGCACTGTATTTTAGTTCTGCATATTCGGAGAGCCCCCTTGGATGGTGGGAAATGCACAGTATGCCACGCGCTTCTTACTCCTAGTTTGGGACCAGATGTGACGATCCGTTAAATGCAAGCCAAGCTGGATAAACTGGAGCTCATGACTTCAACTCAGCACGTTTAGGAATGGCAGAAAAGTCACAGGAAAAGCCTAGATCTACAGAGTAGATTACTGTAGATAATACCAAGGAGTCTTCAACTTGAATTGGCTGCAAAAGAGCGAGAAGCTCAGCAGCCTTAGTTAAACAACAACAAAAACGCCGGACCTTGTACAAGTATGGTGAAGTTCTAACGCTTCACTCCCTATATGCTATGGGACAACATTGCCTGTAGACTAGACTGCCGCGAGCAGTTTCAAAAGAGATACGTTTGCCTAGAAAAGCAACCTCAACTACTCTTACACTCTTAACATAACTACAACTATTATTAATATTTCTCCTCCATTTATCACAACCACAATTACTAATATTTTCAATTCCAGTTTTTTTAGCAACAACACAAATGTTTAGTCGACTAATAAGGCTGTGCATGTGGCGGGCAACCTCATCATGTAAAACAAATTATCACAGAAACTCCCACTGCAGTGACACGTGACTACTTTTTGCAGGCTTCCTGCGGGAACGGCTGCAGTTGTGGTTCTATGCTCCGTAAGGAACACAAAAGAAAACGATTTTTATGATAGCAGTTATGATAATGGCGATGATAATTATGGTAATTAATGATGATGATCAATGAACGTTATCAAACTGCAAAAAGTCAGGAGGGCACAGAGGCTGATGGCGTTGACCACAAATTCAGTGTCCTTTCAACGATATATAGGGAAAGCAATGAATCATGATTGGGATTCTAAGAAAGGAAGATACAATATTGGATAACACAAGTGTCACGAGTGGAGAAAAAGGGCCTGTCTGCTACAAGACAAATGTCTGAGTGAGGAGTGAGATAACAGATGTGTGTCTGAAATAAAGAATGTGAATGTTGAGTGGAAGTGTAACAGTCAGGAGTACAAAGCTGATAAACAATCTTTTATCCCACCACTTGGACTTCTTTTAAATGTTAACCCCACTCACCTTCTCTTCCACACATATATCAACAATTGAGTATGTATTTAGTAAGGGACTCATACACAACAAGTGACGTCACATTCAACATAACAAATATATAGAGAGAAAGAGAATTCTGATCCACTAATAGTTTTTCTATGTTTATTTAAAGTGTAAACATTAAAAAAAACTATTATCCCTGAGCGATTTCAGGGAAACCAAATAAATTCACAATCACTAACTTAAAGAAAACCAAACAACAGAAAGAAAACATCAAACCGATTTTGGTTTACAATCAAGAATAGCAGCCTATGTTGAATAATAATAAATTAGGAAATCCACAGGAGGTATCTGAAATAACACAAACACCCACTACTAATCTATGTCCCATCAGCAGTCCCCAGTCTCTATGGCAAGATGACCGTGATCTAGGCTACACAGAAAAAAAAAACAGCCCAAACAAAACAAAGCCAAAAAAAGAAACAACGCCGAGAGACAAACACTCCCTCGATAATTCATTAACTCCCACCCCGTCTCTGAGTCCCTGAGTCTATATTTTCCCTTTCCGTCAGTTACGTATTATTCCTCTACACTTGAAAAAAGTATCCTCTTCCCATTCTCTCTGCCGACGAGGCGTGGAAATCAGTTTAATCCAAGGATGACGGACGTCAGTGGGGAATATATCCACGAGTGACTCACATATAAATAAACCCTGATATCCAGCGGGTTGAACGAGTCCAAACTCACCTTTTGTGAAGGCAATGCGCCCTACTATAACCGAAACACGCTGGACAATCAGAATGTGACTGCGCGTGGAGTGAACAGGGCCAAACCTACCTACAAATGGGGTTAGGATTGGCGCACTAATCTGAAGTTTGGTGAGCTTCAGCGTTTGCTGTCTCTAAGATTTGCTGCGGCTGGAGCCTGGGGTACTAACAGCTGTGTACCGAAATCTTTGTACTGCAAGAAATGGTTTAGGTTCCTAAAAAAAAAACTGGACCAAAATCGGGAACCCAATCGGGACCGGTAAATTCCAAACAATGAAGGTAATTCAAGCTGGGGCCTATTGTCTCACAGTTTTCTTTTGGTAGTGTATGGGAGCTTCACGATATGTAAAGAGTTCCAATAACTCCAAAATGTAGCTGGTCGTCAATACTAGCTATTGAACAGCGCCCACTCTACAGTAGAGAATTTCGGAGACATTAAGTGCTGGTAAACGTGAGTTGCCAAATTATGTAGGACACTAAAGCCTGCAGATGTTCAACTCACCTGCGAGTCGAAGTCCATGAAAACATGGTACGTGCGTAATAACTTGGTTTCCCGTGTTTCCTGGATGAAAGCAATACTAAAGCTGGACCGAAATTTTGTCGTAGAGTTTCTAGCCATGCACGGTCACATGAAAGGCAACGTCTTTCTCCCGTGTCGAAGTTCAGGGAACTCAGCCGCCTTCTACCAGAAAGAGCGTGCAGTGACTATGCGCGGGGTCAAAGACCTCTAGGACTGTCGCCGCCACCAGCAACAAAAGAGTCCCATGACGCCTTAAAATTATGCCGACCAGCAGACGGAAGACATGAAAAGACTTAAGATACTCCCGCGCTCACCCACGCTAGAGACATGGAGTTAACCTGTCCAATTACAAAATGACAGGTCAGTTTCCCCAATCTACCGCTGTCAAGAGACAAAAATAATAAAAAATGAGAGGGACTAAAAGACCAGGGTGGTCTTAACCGACAGAGTGCCAGAATTTTCTTAGCCAACCGTGACAACCAGCAACATTGAAAATCATAGGGATGTGAAGCGAATTAAAAAGAAAGAAAACAGAAGCAAACTCCGCCTATGCCGGTCCCAAGCCCGGATGAAAAAGGAGGAGGGCGGCCTGCATGGAGGCCGTAAGGAGGCAGCCCCTCCACCACGCAAAGGCACAACTGGCCAATCACCTGTTTGCTTTAAATCACGATTACGAGCAATACAAGAGAGAAAAATGGACTGATTCTAAAGGCGACGAACTGGAACGGACTACGGACTACGACTTATGGAACTTGGAACACAAGAAGTATAAATGGGAAGGAAGAGGAGCTGGTGGAAGAGATGAGGAAAGCAAAACTAGAAATCCTGGCTATAACGGAAACAAAGAAAAAAAGGACAAGGAGTCATGGATCTCGATGGCAACACGCTGCTCTACAGTGGTGTACCCATATCTGAAAGAGCTAAAGGGGGCGTGGGTTCCATTGTGGCCCAAAATCAAAAAGATAGTATCAAGGGATGGAACTTTGTCTCGGAGCGCATTATGGTTGTTAAATTAAAAGAAGGAGAAACCATAGTCAACCTGGTCATAGTGTATGGGCCAAATGAGGATGAGAGACCAGAGGTCAAGGAGGAATTCTTCGAGCTGCTTCAAAGGACAGTGGATGACTGCCTAGATGAAGTTATCATGCTCGGAGATTTTAATGCCAGAGTTGGAAATGACCATGCTAGATGGGGTGGAGTTATCAGAAGATATGGAGAAGATACTCTCAATGACAATGGAAAGCGACTCCTTAGATTCTGCAGTGAGCAGAATCTGATCATTACAAAAACAAAGTATGAGAAGTCAGTGATCGACTATGCCATTGTTCGGAGAAGCTCATTCAAATATGTCCGAGATGCTAGAGTCTGGAGGGGGCCAGAGATTGGAAGTGATCACTACCTGCTAACAATCAAAAGACCAACTGAAAGAGTTGCTCAGCCTAGGAACTGCCCAACATCACGCAAGAAACCAAGTAAACGAGCAGGAGAAATGAGCATTAGGACCTACAAGCTGAGAGAGCCAGAAATTAAGACCAGATATCAGGGGCTTATTGCTGCAGCGGTGAGCAACACAGAAGAACGACCTGATGGCTTGGAAACCCTCTGGATTAAATTCAAGGATATCATAAAGATAGCTGCTGCAGAAGCATGCGGTGAAGTCCGACTTGGAAACAAGAGAAAGAGGACACCTTGGTGGACAGAGGAAGTCAAAGAGAAAATAAGAGAGAAGAAAATGGCATGGAAACAATACTTAGGAGCTAAAAACACAACAGGACAAATGGAAAAAATATAGAGAATATGTGACACTCAGAACAGAAGCAAAGAACAAAGTGCTAGCAGCAAAACAGAAGTCCTGGGAAGAATTTGGAGAAAAGCTAGAAAAAGATGCACAAGAAAACCAGAAATTGTTCTATAAGACCCTAAAGAACATTAGGAAGGAAAAACAATGCCCTCTCAAATTTATAAAGGACAAGCAAGGCAAATTGCTTACTGCCCCGAAGGAAGTAATGGAAAGATGGAAAGAATATTTCTCAGAACTCCTGGATGGTGAGCATGGTGAAGCATCAGAAATGATAAACACTAGCACAGAAGAGAAAACCAATGATGGTGAAGATGACATAAAGATGGAAGAACTGAAGGCAGCACTGGAGAAAATCAAGATGGGCAAAGCAGCAGGGCATGATGGTATAACACCAGAAATGGTTAAGTTCATGGGAGCATCAGGCGACCTATTACTCTTAAGGGTTTTACAGGAAGCGTGGTACAACAAGACCATACCAAAGGATTGGGAGATTGCCATCATAACACCAATTTTCAAAAAGGGTGACAATCGACAGTGTGGAAACCATAGAGGCATATCCCTTCTCAGTGTCCCTGGTAAAATCTACTCTAGAATCCTAGAGCAGAGACTCCGACGCCTAGCTGAGCCACAATTGGATGAGGTCCAGTGCGGATTCCGAGCAAACCGAAGTATTCAAGACCTAATCTTCACACTCAGACAGCTGAGTGAAAAGGCCCTTGAGTATAAGAGTGAGATGCATCTTTGTTTCATAGATCTGGAAAAGGCGTTTGACAGGGTCCCCTGGAGCAAACTTTGGGATTGTTTGGCAAGGAAGAATATTCCAGCACCTCTGATTCATGCTATACAGAGCTTCTACAAGTCTTGCAGAAATTATGTGAGGACAGCAAACCATAAGTCAGAAGAGTTCAGGACCACCAGTGGTGTAAGACAAGGTGATATCCTATCACCTTACCTCTTCATACTCCTTATGGACGATGTCATCAAGGCATGTAAGGAGAGAACAAGAAAGTATTCAGTGGGGTACTGGAAGATGAGACAGGTCTATATTTCGGAGCTGCCATTTGCTGATGATGTTGCCCTGATTGCTAAATCAGAGGCACATCTCCAATCCAACCTGCAAGTCTGGAAGGAAGAGCTGGAGAAGAGAGGGATGGTCATAAGCAGCTCTAAAACAAAATCCATGGTGATATCTCGAGAAGAAAGAAGACATCAGATTAAGCTGGGAGAACAGGTCCTGGAGCAGGTCGACCACTTTAAATACCTCGGAGCTATTATAGACCGAAAGGGAGGCATCAAAGAAGAGTTGGCCACTCGAAAAGCAGCAGCTGGGAGACTTTTTCAGGCCATAAATCGAGGATTCCTCAGCAAGAGAGAGGTTGGTAAGAAAACGAAGATGGCTGTATACCGCTCCACCTATGTCCCAGTCTTGACATATGGATGCGAATCATGGGCAATGACTACAACCCATAAAAGCCAGATCCAAACCTCAGAAATGAGGTATCTGAGGAAGGTGGTTGAAGTAACAAGAAGAGACATGGTACGCAACCAGACGATACGTCAAGGCCTTAAATCCTACCCCCTGCAGACCCAAGTAGAACAGTCCCAATTAAGATGGTTTGGCCATGTCTGCAGAATGGGAGAAGATCGGATACCATGACAAGCATGGGAAACAAAGAGCCAAGGATCCAGAATCCGAGGACGACCCAGAGTCCGCTGGGAGGACAACATTAGACAATCTTTGAAGGACCGAGGACTAGAATGGAACCAGGCCAGGAGGAAGACAGCCGATAGGATAGTCTGGCGCTCTCTCTTCCAAACCTCTACACCTCACGGTAGAAGGGGAACGACTAAGTAAGTAAGAAAACAGAAGCAAAGTTTCGCCAGGTTAAAGGAAATATACAATGAACAGTACAGTCAGCTAAACAGTGAAGTAAAACGTCAAACCCGAACCAACAAAAGGAATTTCCTAGAAAACCTTGCAAGACAGGCAGAAGAGGCAGCACTGAAGAATGAACAAAGCACAGTATGCAAAATAACAAAAACTATCAGTGGAAAATAGGCTGCAAACAATATTACCTTAGTAAGATACAAACATGGAAATCGCATCACCGCAGAACAGGGCAAGAAGCCGGAGGGGCAGAAAAATATCACAGCTATCAAATGGTTCGAGAATGGAAAATCTCCTGGCAACGACAACTTAACCGCAGAACTATTTAAAATTGATCCTGAATTATCAGCTGAACTCTTAGAACTACTCTTTGCACACATCTGGTACACAGAGACAACACCTCTTAAATGGAAGAAATGAATAATTACCAAATTACCAAAACAGGGTGACCTCACAGACAGCAACGAGGGGAAATAACCTCCTCTAAGTTCTCAGCAATATATTGGGCTGGATAATTATCCGCAGAATCTCAAGAGCAACAGATCGCAAACTGAGGAAGGAACATGCAGGATAAAGAACAGAAGATGCGCAGATCATATCTTCACCCTCAGGAACATTATAGAGTAGTGCTCAGTGTCGTGTGGTGAGTACTGGGGCAACTACAACAGTAGTTTTTGCCAGGAATAGTCTATGAGATATTAGATACAAGGTCTCTAGAAATTGGCTCGTTAAGAAAGAAAAAAGACCTATTCGAGATAGGGACAAGAAGACGGGAATGCGAATGCTTTCCACTAGACAGTGTCTTCTAATTAATTATGGAAAGAGTTCTGTTTCCCCACGACCTTAGCTTCTGCCCTTAGATCCCGTAAAGAAAAAGCCCCCAACCTCATCTGAGTAGAGAAAGGTTCCTATAGGTGAATATGTAACACCGACAGCACGAGTGATACATTAACAAACCAGATAATGATCAAACGATCGTTGGGTTTATTAATGAAATATCCACACATATAGGGTTAGTAATGGTTAGAACGTGATGATGGTGAAAGACGATTCACACAAAACACACAGATGAGATAATAAAATTACAGTTAATTAAGTAATAGTTAATTAAGAATGAACTGGTGTAAAGTGAAATGATGATGTGATATGATACGTGTTACCAAAATGGTGAGTACTCTACACAGTCCATGTGTTCTCAAAAAGTGCTTACTCTGTCCATTTGATACTCAATTTAAAAAAGTATCACTCGTGCTTTAGAGATATAAATTATCCCCCCTATGAAATAGACAAATTATAGTAAGAGTCAGTCTAGAAGGTAATCCCTCAAAATGCCAACAAATTTTGCAATTATCGCAACTGTATAGCAGAGATGAAAATGTGATTTATCACACTTCTAAGTCCGGGTTCACTAATCCCGGACGAGCCCCCAATTGTCGTGTGGTGAGTACTGGGGCAACTACAACAGTAGTTTTTGCCAGGAATAGTCTATGAGATATTAGATATAAGGTCTCTAGAAATTGGCTCGTTAAGAAAGAATAAAGACCTATTCGAGATAGGGACAAGAAGACAGGAATGCGAATGCTTTCCACTAGACAGTGTTTTCTAATTAATTATGGAAAGAGTTCTGTTTCCCCACGACCTTAGCTTCTGCCCTTAGATCCCGTAAAGAAAAAGCCCCCAACCTCATCTGAGTAGAGAAATGTTCCTATAGGTGAATATGTAACACCGACAGCACGAGTGATACATTAACAAACTAGATAATGATCAAACGATCGTTGGGTTTATTAATGAAATATCCACACATATAGGGTTAGTAATGGTTAGAACGTGATGATGGTGAAAGACGATTCACACAAAACACACAGATGAGATAATAAAATTGCAGTTAATTAAGTAATAGTTAATTAAGAATGAACTGGTATAAAGTGAAATGATGATGTGATATGATACGTGTTACCAAATTGGTGAGTAATCTACACAGTCCATGTGTCTCTAAATGCTTCGCATTGATATGACGATTCACATGTATGCATACACTGTCCCAAGTTGTTATACGTTATGTCGAGTGGGGTATCTCTAAGCTGAGGACGTTCTGATGAATACTGTTGTCGTACGGAGAACGCTGACGAGATATCTATGTATATTCCTTCCCTGTTTGAGTATATCTCTGTAGTGTTGTATAACAGTTAATAGCTGTCATATGAACAAAAGGTCTGTTGTCTAATCTCCCGAGGGTACTGGCCAGACTGGATATCTTCACGAATCGGTAGTGATATGTAGACTCATAACCTTGCATATGTAGTCGTAATTCATAAAATATATATCTATAGTCTGTTGTTGTTGTTGTTGATTTCGTCTACTATGCTGCTGTAATACCCTGTTCAACCTGAAAGTTTGGTTATAATTGGGGTATATAGGGTTTATCGTCTTCACTGGTATCTCGTTCGTAGTCCTGGAGGTGATCGGTCCTGAAAAGGACCACTAGCTGGCTGTCTGGGTTCCTCTTTGTCTGTTTGTGGTGCCGTGCCGCGCTCATGGTGTTTTTTATGTCTTGCCTCAACTATCTGGCTCGTTTTGTTTTGAGTGTTTCTACGCTCATAGTTTCTGTTGCTTTTGTCTTCTTGCTCTCCTGTATCTGTGACAGTGCTTTTTCAATTATCGTTGGTAGTAGCTGTTCTAGCGTTTCTTGGATGATTTCTTTTACTGCTTGGTTGTTCGTTTTAGTTTCTCGCGTGCTGTTTGATGATATTTCCTCAATGGCTATTCTTTCTGCTTCTATTCTTTTGAGTATTGTAACTGTCTTTTTTTCTTGTTGAGGTGATCACTGGCCCAAGACAGTTTACATGTTGTTAGATGTGTAGTGCGAGCGTATGATGAGTTGAGTGTGGGTGCGAATGAAGACGCGAATGTGTTTAGGCTCGTATAGATGTAGATCCTGCAACCCATACTCTCACATGCAGTAATCAAGGATGCTTTGACACTGCAGGCATGTTTCAAGACATTTATTGACGGGAACACACATAATATCAACAGGAACAGTCAGTGTAACAAGGTCATGCTGACCTGACATCGATAGGTATACATTTGGCATTCAAAAAGGTAAACATCAGAATAGACGTGCATGGTCAATAGCAAAGTTCTTCAATAATGACAGTTCGTAGCGTCGCCCTTGGCGTCTCTGACTAAACGCGTCAGATGCCTTAGTTACCTTGACACACAGGTGCAACTTGGCACTCCCGCCAATTGCACATATCAGGCTGTAGTATAATAGCCGGAAGCACAGGCCTCGTCCTAACGTCGGCCGTGAACTTCTGTTAAATAGGTTATCACCAACCCTGCAGTAATACTTATTGTAGATAGAAGTTCCGCCAATCTGCGGCTCCCACAATATATCCTCGTCACTGGATTTCTGGACAATATAAGACTAACAGTCTTGGATGGCTACCTCGAGCACAAATATATAAGTTCTGAAATGGCGGATCCGTGAACTGCTGTTCACCCTAGGTAATCCTTTACATGTTCTGCCACCGAAAAGCGTAATAATGCATAAAGGTCGGTATTACCTGGTAAATGAATCCTCAGAACTACACAAGGAATTCTGTCGTCATCCCGACGCACAGAGATTCACTGGGGAAAACTGCCATAGCAGTTACTTCGAAGATTCTCCCCGAAAAACAATGGACTCTTGGTCCCTTCAGAAAAACAGGACCTCCCGGCCTCCCGGAAGTATATCTCACTCCCGCTTAAAAAACCTTCCCATAGGCCCACGCCGAACTGTCAACCTCTGACCCTAAAGGTCAAACACAATGAATGAATAAACAAGGGAAGACAACCCCTAATCAACCTGACATCGCAGGTAAAGACACAATTATACTTATGATACAAACATAAGCAAATAACTTGACAGATGACTCCGTCGAAAATGACAGCAACATTACTACCACCCCCCTGTAAAAAAAAAAAATGCAATTTTTTTTTTTTTTAATATGTTCATGAGCAAGATAGCACCAGTATCACTTCTGTGCTCATGCAAACAATGAACCTAATATCAGGTACAATAGAAGAGGGTACAAATCATCTCCCAACATAGGAGAAAATATTTCCTTTAAGCCAAACAAACTAAGGGATACCATTCAAGAAACCTAAGTTGCTGGCAATACCAATCATATATCAAACATTACTAAATAATATAATCATAGCAATATACAAATGTCAATGCTATTTTAGCAACATATCACTGATGGATGGACAAAATGAAATTTGTTAAATTATCTAAACATCATCCAAATACATTTGTATTACAACATATTATGATATTAAGGACAGACCTAAGTCTGAAAATATATCAGGAAAAACTAGGACACAAGATTTAACTGGAATCATGTGGGCATCTAGACAATATGTCCGCCATCACATTATCCGAACCACGGATAGCTCGCACCGTGAAATGGAAAGGCTGAAGAGCAATAGCATAACGAGTAGATCTCGAGCTCTTCAAATCCTTACTTTGCATAGCCGTAAGAGCTTTTTGGTCGGTTTCCATAAAGAAATGCGCGCCCAGAAGGAACCTTTGTAGCTTAAGAATGGACCAAACCATAGCCAACAATTCACGGTCCAAAACCGAGTAATTCCTTTCTGCCGCATTCAGCTTCCTAGAAATATACATTACAGGATGCAGAGTTCCTGAATATTCCTGCATTAGTGCCGCTCCAATGCCAGTGGAAGAGGCATCACTACGAAGGACAAAAGTCTTATCAATCGTCGGTAGTCTTAAGATAGGATGAGATGAGAACAAATTCTTAACCTGATCCAATGAAGATTGGCATTCTTGGGACCAACGCACCATATTAGGAGAACCTTTTTTCAATAACGTTGAAAGTGGTGCCATAATGGAGGACAGATTCTCAATGAATCTTCCATAGAATTGTATCAATCCCAAGAGACTACGCACTTGCTTTTTTGTCTTCGGAACCGAGATATTTAATATCTTTGAAATGTTTTGGTCCTCTGTCTTCAACAGACCATGACCAACTCGATGACCTAGGAAGGAAATTTCACTAAACCCAACAAAAGCTTTAGAGGGTTTAGCAGTCAAACTATGCTCACGTAGAGTAGATAGCAATTCCTTCAGACCCACATAGTGTTCTTCCCAAGTATCGCTGAAAAGACAGATGTCGTCTAAATATGCAATGACATCTGCACGATCTGATAGAATTCGTCGCATCATGCGCACGAAAGTCGCTGGGGCGTTCATAAGCCCGAAAGGCATAAAATTCCATTGAAACAGACCCCTAGGTGTCGAAAAAGCAGTGAGAGGTTTGGCGTGTTTCGTCAATGGGACTTGCCAATAACCTTTCGACAAGTCTAGTTTAGTAAAGAATTTAGCTTTAGAAAGTCTAATAAGTAGATCATCTAATAACGGCATAGGTTCAGCATCGAACTTCGTAACTTGATTTAATTTGCGATAATCAACGCAAAGACGTATGTTATTGTCTTTCTTTCGAACAATAACTATCGACGAAGAATAAGCTGAAGTGGATGGTTCAATTATTTGTAGTTGAATCATTTCATCCAATTCTTTCTCGACTTGTGCTTGAAAATGAATAGGTATTGGGTATGGTCTTACTCTGATCGGATTACGATCAGTAAGTATGATGTCATGTTCTATGACATCTGTGTGTCCAGGAATGTCGGTAAGGACATCCTGATATGATTGTAACGTAGAGGATACTTGACGTTGTTCCTCAAAAGACAAGTTAGAAGAGACTGTAACGTCTCTCCACGATTCCGTTGAAATAAGTGGAATCGTAGGAAGAGGTAAGTTCACGTCAGAAAAAATAGTTTCCTCATCCTGTATAACGGACAGGGATGAGATGTGACCATGTTGAACTGGAGAGTCGTCCGTCGCCTGGAAAATAGGCTGTAAATAGTCTGGACGTTCAATAAACTCTGTTAACATATTTATATGGAAGGTTTTATGCCTTCCATCCACATCGACAATATAGTCGACATCAGAAATTTTCGAGACTATAGTGTATGGACCCTTCCAAGAAATGAGAAGTCTATTCTCTCTTGAGGGCAGTAAGACATATGCTTTGTCTCCAGGACAAAGTTGACGTAGGCGTCTTTTCTTATTAGCAAATCGCCTAGCTTTTTCTTTCGCAAATTCGGAAGATGAAGTTGCTAACCTGCACGATTCGTTAATCTTTTCTCTAAGAGCTATAACATATTCATATGACGATTGTGTATCATCGTCAATATTATCGGAAGTTATCAAATCGTGTAACAAGGACATTGGCCCGCGCGGTTGCGCGCCAAAGACAAGTTCGAAAGGAGAAAACCCTGTATGCTCGTTGGGAACCTCTCTATAGGCAAAGAGGACTGCAGGTAAAACCCTGTCCCAATCTTCAGGATGATCCTCCGTTATCTTGCCAAGTAAGTTCTTTAGTGTCCTGTTAAGACGTTCTACCAATCCATTGGACATTGGATGATAAATACTACTGAGAGACCTTTTAATGTCTAGCGTAGCCATTACCTGAGACATAACGTCCGAAATTAACTGAGTGCCGTGATCCGACAGTATTTCTCCGGGGAATCCCAGACGAGAAAATACGAGCCAAAGAGCATCAGCGATATCGACAGTTGATATGCTCTTCAGAGGAATAGCCTCTGGCCAACGCGTGCACATGTCCACGCAAGTGAGGATAAATTGGTGTCCTCTGGCTGACTTAATTTTGAACGGACCAATGATGTCTATAGCCATTTTCTGAAACGGCCGAATCGGAATATCTGCAGCCTGAATAGGAGCAGCATGTCTCGGACCCCTAGACTTGACCTCTTGACAAATTTTGCAAGATCGGCAATAAATTCGGATGTCTTTATTCACGAATGGCCAAAAGAATGACGCAAGGACTCTAGTTTTAGTTCTGGAAAAAACCCATGTGTCCCGCACACTGAGAATCGTGTGCATGCCGAAGAATTAAGGCTCTCATACACTTAGGCACAAGAATTTGCGAGTGCATAGACTTGTCCGAGTGTTGTACCATTCGTACCAATATACCATTCTTCATAGTGATATACGATTTGTGATTCGTATTTTGATTGGGATCCCCTTTCTTTGCAAGAAGGAAGTATTTCTTCAAAGAAGGATCCTCTTCTTGACGTTTAACAAACGAGTCATGGGAAATCACCAAGTGCTCGTCTTGGCTATCAACTTCATTACTATTATCAGATGAAGTTGGGGGATTAAGAGCTTGAGCTCTTGTCACCACTGCATTGACCGTTTGAATGTTTTTTTCTTCCCAACTAGAAATTTGTTGCGGGGTGCATTCCTTAACCCCATGAATACGACCGATTATAAGATCCGCAATAGGATTAGGAAGAAGACATGCATGGACATCTCCTGTGAAGAAAGGAGTGTCAATCCTAATAATAGCAGTAGGATAGCTTTCCATAGTACCACCAAATGTAACACATTTGATTGTTTTTCCCGTGGCACAGCAAGGATCTATCAGAGACTCCTTAACCCCGACGGTAGTACATCCCGAATCGAAAAGTACTGAGACTAGCCTATCATTTATTAGACCTTTATGTAAGATGAGAGATCCTCTCCCATCATGCGCAACTGTAGCAGGTAGAGCAGGAAGAGGGTGACCACAACTTAGCGTAGATACAGTTGATGAGTCAAACAATGTTAAGCATTGGGGGCATTCAGTTGCTCTCCCAAAATCGAAAGCACAACCAGTGATAGCCCTAGAGTTACCACTATCATTTACTGTATTACAGACTCCATCAAACTCTTGTTGCGCAGAGTTTGCCTGTTGGTAAGGTCTTTTTTTGTTAAACCTAGGTCTACCTCGATTATCATTTCCCCTGTAATTATTTTGACTATCATTTCCCCTGTAATTGTTATCATATTGCCTATTGTAATCATCATTCCGGTTTGAATCCCGGTTTCTAAATTCACCATCGTCATAATCTTGACGTCGAGAATGATTACCTCGAAAATTTGAATAGTTATTATTTGGATAGCCTTTACGAAAGTGTCTCAAATTATTACCACTAAAATTACGAGAACTACCATCTTGTCTCCACTGCATAGACGAAGAACCATCATGTGTTGGATTACTCCGCTTCTGAGTGTAATTTTGATTACTTCCCCTATTCCAATTTTGTTGAGCACCCTGAAATTTTTTTTCTGAAATTAGGGCCATATGGTGTTGCCGAAGCAGCTGGCAACCCTTCTTTCACTTTAGAATTGCTAACTGTAGCATGGGGATGTGCTGTGGCATACTGACAACAGTATTCCTCCATTTCTTTTAAGTTTTTAGGCTTACGCTCATGAAGGAATGCAAGAAAAGAATCATTAACAGATGACAAAACCTTATCTCGCAATAATAAGTCCATTAGACCTTCATATGTTTTCTCAATCTGAGACAACTCAACCCATCGTGTAAATGTACGACGTATCTTTGTAACAAAATCAGAGAAATCTACTCCATTTTCTGGCAACATTGTCCTAAAACGAAGACGATAGTCTTCTTGTTTTAATTGGTATTTCTTTAGTAATGCTGCCCTGACAACATCATAATTAGTCCTCTCATGTTCGTCTATTGTCATAAGAGTAGTCACTGTGTCACCTGTAAAAAATGGCATCAGTTGTTCAACATATTTTTCCTTTTTTATGTTATGCGTATCGCACAAAAATTGGAATCTATCTAGATAATCTGCTACGTCATCCTTTAAAGGATTGAAATGAGGCAATTTAATCCTACTAACAAACTCCTTTGTCGTACTCGAAGTTGTTTGCTGAGCACCCGTACTCGCCAATTTCAATTTCTCTAACTCCAAAATTGCGAGTTTTTCATCAAGTTCCATCTTCTGTTTTCTTTCCTCATGTTCCATTTTCCTAATTTCAGCCTCAGCAGCAGCTTGAAGTTTTTTTTTCCTCTGCAGCAGCTTGAAGTTTTTTTTTCCTCTGCAGCAGCTTGAAGTTTTTTGTCTTCCATTTCCATCTGGAATTTTCTTTCATCAGCTGCAGCTTGAGCTTTCCTCTCCTCAGCAGCAGCTTGAGCTTTTCTCTCCTCAGCCTCTCTTTGATACCTTCTTTCTTCAAGTTCTAATCTTCTATTCTCAGCTTCTAGCTTCTTTAGTTCAGCTTCTGCTTTCAATTTAATTTCCTCTTTTTGTTTCTTTTCTTCTGACTTTAATGCAATGGCGAATTGAGCAGATGAATATTCTTCCAATTCTTTACCAGACTTACCAAGGGTCAACCCTTGCTGGATGAAGAAATCCAATGTAGACATTCTGTCTAATGAGATCAGAAACCTGAAAAAAAAATTAAATAAATTACCTTATCCCACTTCAATGGGAGACAAGTCTGAAATGCTAGACTTGTATACTCACTTCACTTTATTTTACTGTCTTAATCTTTGTAGATAACAAGTCTTTTATCAAAGAACTTGTATAAATATCTTATATAATATTATTTAACAAACTCTATATGAAGAGTCTACCTTATCAATAATATCAAAACATGACCAAGTATGTGTATGTAGACTGTGCATGACAGTAATGTAGTACAACCAAAAAAAAAATACAAAGACAAAAAATACAAAACAATACAAATGGCAACACTGTTTTAACCAAAAATGTGTAGAGAAATACACAAGAAAGGAGAGACCTACAGAATACAAACAAAACAAATCGACAATCAAAACTGAAAAACAGACAAAATATTACAAAAACAACGTTAAGTACAATTACATCACAGCTAACATCAATAGCGACCAATTGTCACTAGCAAATTTCCAAATTAAGAAAATTTGCACCTACAGACCGCTTACAGTAAGCCTCGATCAAGTGGCATATTTACCGTAAGACCCACCAACCGAAAAACCCGCAGAAAAATACACAAAACAGTAGAAGTGACATAAACATATAGCAATCAATTTCAATGTGTTGCAGAACAAGTTCAGTCACAGCTGAAACTAAAATAAATTTCTTGCTCCTTGCGAACACAGAAACGAAATGTCAAACGCGCACTGAACGTCAAATCCACTGTAACATAAAGTGGTATTCACGAACCAAAGTTACTATGACCTTCTCAAATTAGGGCTTGCACATTGAATGTTTACAATTTCACGTACTGTTTACAGACACTTGACCTCCAACAATGTAGCTTGAATACTCTGACCTAGAAAAGTCTGTTGTTGAATGAAACGTGTAACAACCCGCAGTACTGTTTACAATAGGAACCCGCCTTCTATGCAGTTATGGTCCACGTAGCAAATGCCTAGTAGTTCACTTCAGTACTTGTCTTGTTATGCTTTATGTAGCATTATAATATAAATGCTCGTACTGTTTATTTGTGTCAACCGTTGATGACCTATATCTGTCCTGTTGTAGCCAAAACTTGCAAATGTAGAATTAGCACTGTGTGTTACGGCTGTCCCGTGTGTAGCTTAGACCCACAGATCAGAAGTGTAATGTGTACTTGTCCTTCTTGTAACTTTCTCGACAAAACTGGAGACATCATACATGTAACAGCCAACCAGGAATGTAAATTTCTGGATCCATAAATGTCAACAATAATGTCAAATGCTCGCTCTGTTCTTTTTAAACCCACAGATCTGGTCCATCAGAAATGTAAGTTTCTAGGCCACATTGGCGACAAGAAATGTATCATAAGAGCCCACGTAACTGGTCCACCAGAAATGTAACTGTCTTTTTTTTTCTTGTTGAGGTGATCACTGGCCCAAGACAGTTTACATGTTGTTAGATGTGTAGTGCGAGCGTATGATGAGTTGAGTGTGGGTGCGAATGAAGACGCGAATGTGTTTAGGCTCGTATAGATGTAGATCCTGCAACCCATACTCTCACATGCAGTAATCAAGGATGCTTTGACACTGCAGGCATGTTTCAAGACATTTATTGACGGGAACACACATAATATCAACAGGAACAGTCAGTGTAACAAGGTCATGCTGACCTGACATCGATAGGTATACATTTGGCATTCAAAAAGGTAAACATCAGAATAGACGTGCATGGTCAATAGCAAAGTTCTTCAATAATGACAGTTCGTAGCGTCGCCCTTGGCGTCTCTGACTAAACGCGTCAGATGCCTTAGTTACCTTGACACACAGGTGCAACTTGGCACTCCCGCCAATTGCACATATCAGGCTGTAGTATAATAGCCGGAAGCACAGGCCTCGTCCTAACGTCGGCCGTGTACTTCTGTTAAATAGGTTATCACCAACCCTGCAGTAATACTTATTGTAGATAGAAGTTCCGCCAATCTGCGGCTCCCACAATATATCCTCGTCACTGGATTTCTGGACAATATAAGACTAACAGTCTTGGATGGCTACCTCGAGCACAAATATATAAGTTCTGAAATGGCGGATCCGTGAACTGCTGTTCACCCTAGGTAATCCTTTACATGTTCTGCCACCGAAAAGCGTAATAATGCATAAAGGTCGGTATTACCTGGTAAATGAATCCTCAGAACTACACAAGGAATTCTGTCGTCATCCCGACGCACAGAGATTCACTGGGGAAAACTGCCATAGCAGTTACTTCGAAGATTCTCCCCGAAAAACAATGGACTCTTGGTCCCTTCAGAAAAACAGGACCTCCCGGCCTCCCGGAAGTATATCTCACTCCCGCTTAAAAAACCTTCCCATAGGCCCACGCCGAACTGTCAACCTCTGACCCTAAAGGTCAAACACAATGAATGAATAAACAAGGGAAGACAACCCCTAATCAACCTGACATCGCAGGTAAAGACACAATTATACTTATGATACAAACATAAGCAAATAACTTGACAGATGACTCCGTCGAAAATGACAGCAACAAGTATTTTTGTGTTTTCTTCTGTCAGCTCTTTCAGTTTCTTGACATCTGTTTCTACTTGTTGCTGGATTCTTTTCATTTCTTCCATCACGTGTTTTATGTTCTGCATGTTTATCGCATCTTCTCCACTGTCGGTTGGTTCTTCGGCGGCCTGCTTGCTGTTTTTTTTCGATTCGCAGCTTCATTTTCATTTCTCTGACTTCAGCGGTCAGCTTGTGCAACTGTCGTCTGTCTATCGTGCGTTGTTTTTCTGTAACATCCGCAGCCACTCTGTGTTTTGCCTCCTTGAAGGGGATGTTTTTGGAAACCGCTTCCTTCAGGATGCTCTTGGTTTCCTGGAACATCGGGCAGCCTCGGTATCTAGCCCCATGGTTTCCGAGGCAGTTTGCACATGTGCGGTTTGAGTTTATTGTTTTGTAGTTGTTGTCCTCCTTCGCCTTGGGACAATCGCGGTATGGGTGGCCACCCGCACAATATCGACAGACTGCATCCCTCCTGCACGTCTTTTTTGTGTGCGAGAACTGCTGGCAGTTGGAGCACTGCATCACCGGAGGGATATAGGCTTCTGTCTTTTTGGTTGTGGTTTCGAGCGTCAGTCTCTCGGGTCTTGTCGATCCTTCTACCGTAACTATCATCAGATTGGTATCTTTCTTGGCCCAGGTTTTTAGTCTCTCGACCTGCTTGATTTTTAGATTTGCGTTTTCATCCTGAAGGCGTCTGTGGACCTCGGCTTCGGAACAACTGGTATCCACCCCTCTGATGACCAACTTCTTTGTTGTTATGTATTTCTCCACCACCACTTTTATTTGGTGGGGCAACTGGACTTCTTTTGGACTAGATTCCAGTTCGGTCATCAGTGAAGTGGTTGTTGTGGTGTTGTTGAGCGAAAGCACGACTCCCTTTTCGTGCCTCCCTACTTTAGCGATACCTCTTCTTCCAGTTATCACCTCGATGATGTTGATCACTTTGTTGTCGGGTAGGGCCCTGAGCGAGGCCTCACTTCCTGACGTCTGGGTGATCTTTACGATCCTCTCCCGTATCGTTTCTGCGTTATTTGTCCCTTTGGTGTTTGGTCTTTGTTTCCCTCCACAGTCTTGGCTCGAATCTTGCTCCCGTTCTTTGTTATAAGGTGTTATATCTTGCTTCTGGGCCCTTGAGTTGTCTGCTGTTGTTTCCGTAGGACCAGGAATGGTAGCTTGCTTCTCAGTGTTTTCGATGTTCAGCACTCCTGGGTCTACTTCTACTATCGCTGCTTGAAGAGCGAGTCTAAGGACCTCGTCTCCGTCGTCAATTCTTCGAAGTGCTTTTATATTGGTCTCTGCGATATCTTCCTCTTGTACCTGTCTGTGTTGCTGAGCTGTCTCTATCAATTCTTTCATAGTGCTTGCAGGTGGGTCGGCTGTCATCTCGGCATCGTGTGGTGGTGTCAACTGTGTTTTGTGCAGCATCTCTGTGGTAGATAGGGTTTCTGCTGACGATTCGGGTATGTGCGGTGGTGGCCCCCTGGTTTCAAGCTCCTGTCTTCTTTTCTCTCTTCTTTCATGCATCTGCTTTATCTGTTGATGCGCTCTCAACATGTCTTTATATTCTGGGTCTTTATAATCTTGGCCATAGACGTTTGCTTCTGCCCTTTTCTGTATTCTTTCCATCATCGGCTCCAACTGTTGTATCGCTCTCAATATTTCTTCATGTTCTGGGTCTTCTTCATCATCTTCTTCCTCGCTCGCCTTGAAAAGGACGGTGGATGCGTTGTGCCTGTTTACTTCATCTAGGCCAGGGAAGTTTGCATCTGCTCTCTCCTCTGCCTCGCAAGGAGTCGGGCCACTCAGACTCTCAGTCATCGCGCTTGCAGGTAGGTTGGCTGTTTTTCCCGGCTGGCTGTTTTTGCTTTGGTTCAGCGCTGGTGGGCTGGTGTAGATCTTTCTCTTCTTGGCGTGCGGTTTTTTCGGGTCATTTTGACGATAATGCCAACTTTTGATCTATAGTCTGCTTCATAGAATGCGCTTAAGAGGGTGTTGCCCGTGCTATAAATATGCGATTCCTCTTTTGAGCTCTTTTGCTTGACTTCAGATAATAATGATCTTTCGAGTGATTTGAATTTATGATGACTCTGTATCGAACTTGTGATAACTCTGTATTGAACTTGTGAGCAAGCAGTATATGGTGACGAAAAATGCTGCGTCCACCTTCTGACTTGTGGGTGAGACAATATTCCTTTTTAATTGAGGAATGAAAGATGTCCTATGGCGAATTCTGCTAGCCAAATGTCCGTTTTGATAACTTATTTCTGGTTAGACGTCAGACACTTTGCGTGTAGACTCAGACTTCTGATGAACTTCTTTTCCCTTCGCAAAATCCTTTAAGAACACAAATAATCACAGAACTGAATTATCATCCACTCTGAATAAACACGTGTATTAGGCTAGGCGTTTTTGGGTTTAATCTCTTCCTCACAAGGTAAAAAACTGGACTCCTTCACTCTAGTAGATTATGCGGTATTATATATTTCTGGAAGTCACCTGGCCAAGCTGGGCGTCCAATGTGGTAAACCAACGCTTGTCTGAACCGCGGCCGATCAAAGATAACACCATTACAGCATGAGACGTTTTCCCCTGGCCAATCTGGGCGTCCAATGTGGTGTCGCAGAAATTACAGCATGCCCAGATGTTTAATTAGGATGACCAGATGTGTTTTTACCAGATTTATCACGATGCAATGTGGGCTTCAAACAATAATGTCAGGCATGTGGACTCAATCAAAGGACTTTATTTCCCCCGATGAAAGAACAAATGTGGTTATCTAGATACCGGTCGCGAGTAATCACAACGATGAAATAGCAAATGTGGGTCGCAAATATGGGATGAAAGAGCAAATGTCGGAGAAAATACAATATGAAAAATGTAGGAAAAGATGGAGCAAAAAGGCCTTTGCGCTCGTTTACCACACTCAGAATGGCAAAGACATAGAAATAAACTGTCGATTTTGAAAAGGCTTTTGATAGCATTCACAGGGATAGCTTATGAAAAATACTAAGAGCTTATGGGATCCCTAGTTGTACTGTTTTCATCATAAAAAGTCTCTATGATAACTTTACATGCAGCTTTGTGCAGAGCAAACTTACTTTCGAAGTGAAAACATGTGTACGACAGGGATATCCCTTATCAACCATTCTATTTTTACATAGACTGAGTGATGCGCCAGACAACAGAGGATAAGATGGACAGCGTTTTACCACACTGGAAGATCTTGAATATGCTGACGATATTGCATTACTCTCACATTCACATCAGTACATCCAAGAGAATAACAGACAGACTGAATAAATATAGCCAACAAGTTGGACTGAGCATCAACTTGAAGAAGACAGAGGTCATGACACTAAATGTAATAAATCATGAGCACATAAAATAAGGAACCAAAAATGGGAACAAACATATACATTTACATATCTAGGAATCATAGTAACACCAGACGGCAGAACAAGCAAAGACGTCAGTAACAGAATGAATAAAGCCAGAACAGCCTTTGCAAATCAAAACAACATTTGGAAATCTTCTAAGTACAAGCTTACTTACTTACTTACTTAGTCATTCCCCTTCTACCATGAGGTGTAGAGGTTTGGAAGAGAGAGCGCCAGACTATCCTATCGGCTGTCTTCCTACTGGCCTGGTTCCATTCTAGTCCTCGGTCCTTCAAAGATTGTCTAATGTTGTCCTCCCAGCGGACTCTGGGTCGTCCTCGGGGTCTGGATCCTTGGCTCTTTGTTTCCCATGCTTGTCGTGGTATCCGATCTTCTCCCATTCTGCAGACATGGCCAAACCATCTTAATTGGGACTGTTCTACTTGGGTCTGCAGGGGGTGGGATTTAAGGCCTTGACGTATCGTCTGGTTGCGTACCATGTCTCTTCTTGTTACTTCAACCACCTTCCTCAGATACCTCATTTCTGAGGTTTGGATCTGGCTTTTATGGGTTGTAGTCATTGTCCATGACTCGCATCCATATGTCAAGACTGGGACATAGGTGGAGCGGTATACAGCCATCTTCGTTTTCTTACCAACCTCTCTCTTGCTGAGGAATCCTCGATTTATGGCCTGAAAAAGTCTCCCAGCTGCTGCTTTTCGAGTGGCCAACTCTTCTTTGATGCCTCCCTTTCGGTCTATAATAGCTCCGAGGTATTTAAAGTGGTCGACCTGCTCCAGGACCTGTTCTCCCAGCTTAATCTGATGTCTTCTTTCTCCTCGTGATATCACCATGGATTTTGTTTTAGAGCTGCTTATGACCATCCCTCTCTTCTCCAGCTCTTCCTTCCAGACTTGCAGGTTGGATTGGAGATGTGCCTCTGATTTAGCAATCAGGGCAACATCATCAGCAAATGCCAGTTCCGAAATATAGACCTGTCTCATCTTCCAGTACCCCACTGAATACTTTCTTGTTCTCTCCTTACATGCTTTGATGACATCGTCCATAAGGAGTATGAAGAGGTAAGGTGATAGGATATCACCTTGTCTTACACCAGTGGTGCTAAGTACAAGCACAAACACCAAATTAAGATTTTACGATACTTTTGTATGGCGCGGAGTGCTGGAGAATAACAGAAAAGGAAATGTCCAAATTATCCTATTTCCGCACTACCTGCCTAAGGAAAAGTATTCAAATCTTTTGACCGAATACCATCTCCAACCAGGAACTGTTTTCATGGTGCAGCCAAAAAGATATGCACCCCACCATTGTGGGAAGATGGTGGAACTGGGTTGGCCATGTCCTCAGAAGGGACCCTGACACCATCCCCAGAACTGCTATGCTCTGGACCCCAGAAGGACGGCGAAAGAGAGACAGACCAAAGACAACTTGGCGGAGAACTGTAGAGGACGAGAAGGAAAGCATGAACCAGAGTTGGGGCACGGCACAAAATGATGGCCACCGACCGAGCATAACGGGGACAATTTTTGCTGCCCTACAAGACGTCACTAGGCGTGGTGGCCACTGACTGCTTTGTCAGTAAGGGGCTAAGGATCCTGCAAGAAGCAGGTTGATGGTGATGATTATGATGATGATGATGACTGATGATGACGACGACGATGATGATAGTAATTTATTATGACGATTATGATAATGATGACGATTAAGATAACGATGATTATGACGACGGTGAGGATGGTGACGATAATGCCGATGATGATGAAAATAATGATAATGATCATTATCATGATTGATGAAGACGATGAAGATGATAACGACGACGACGATGATGATGATGATGAAAGCTGATGATTATGGAAGTGGTGGTGATGATGATGACGATGATGATTACTGTGACGACGACGAAGATGATGATGATGGTGATGGTGGTGGTAGTGATGATGATGATGACTCATGTTTGAATCACTTCTAAAATCTTGACAAGGAACACATACTTCTCATGATCAAGATATACTTCACCAATGTCGCCGTACTCCTCAGGGTTCCAAGATAGTTCTCTGTCCTCCCATACGACCACAAAGAAGATATACGAGTCCAGCGTTTGCTTTATCTCATCTAATCCAAATACCTTGGGATAGACGTAACGAGATGTTAATTGACATAAATGGTATATGATTTACTTTTAGCCAGAGTTGTCGCAAAGTCTTTCCTAAGAAGTCTCAAATCGAGTCTCATGTTTCTTAGTCCAAGTCACAAGTTGAGTTTCAAGTTTCTTGGTATAAGTCTCAAGTCCAGTCTCAAGTTTCTTAGTACAAGTCTCAACTCCCTGTTCCCTAATATCTTTGTTCCCCCATTTATCTACCCGCTTGTCGTCCAGGTGTTCGTGAAATGTGAAATGAACTGTGGTAGAAACTGGCTATTTAATCTGGACTCAACCAGTATCCGTTGTTTGTTGTTTTAGAAATGCCAAAGGAACTTCTACCTGCAGAGTAGAATGTGTGCTGTTAAACCTGATATGAGATGCGTTTTAGAACGGAATAATTCTTGTAATATCGGTAAACACACTTAGTTAAAAAATAGCAGCGCTACCTTTTAAACGTATAAATAAAACCGAGTTTCTTTTCTAAAATTAATTTTCCTATAATGATGTAATCTAATACTATATACTCACCAGCCAAATCCCTATGTGTTCATTTTTTTTTTTAAACACGGGATGCGTGCGTTTTGTTATGTTAATTGATCTGAGTTGCTACCAATTGGTTATCTACAAGCAACTTCCAAAAAAGTATGTACGGATATATTCCATTATAAAATATTGATTTTACTGATTATCTTACCAGCCCAATTTCTGTTGTAAACTTGATGGGCATATTACTTTTTTGTTCTATGGTAAAACTAGATGTGGGATAATTTACTGTGGGGAGTAATGCATTCATGAGGATGCATACTCGGGGCACTGTGGGCCCAATATGTAAAACCCCATTGTTTTATTTCCCCCCTCCCCCCGACCACTTTGAGTCAGTTTAAATATGTTTCTATTTTCGCCCAGAGCAATCTAGATGCCCACACTTATTAAGTGTCGGAAAACAAGGGCATGAGCCTACAACATGTATGCATATTTACATTCTTGACCCGTTCATGAGGACATGCCCATTATGCCTCATTATCCCCCCTACCCCGAGCTAACTGCTAAGCCCGCAAAGTTGTCCAGATCACTGAGAGGGAGGATAGGGGGTTGGTTTGTGTTGGAACCACACAACCCCTGTCAATCGCCTTCTCTGTTTTTCTGATTTCGTATTATACGTATCTTTACTTGATTTCATGTACGCTAAAATCAACGCCTTACGGGGTTGTTTTTATTAGATGCGGCAAGCATTATAATTGTTCGCATCACCACTAAACAAGTGAGCTGTTAGCGTCAGTGCATCTCAATTAAGACAGCCACAGTGTACCAAAGCAATTCGTTTTCTTATTTCGTTCTGAAGCAATTCGTTCTGAAGTTAAAATAGATGAGTTACTGTCTCTGCTTTGGTTTTGATTTTAAGGAACATTTTCATTGCACACAGAAACTTCATAAGTGCTCCGATCTCCTCCCTTAGATCACAAAAGGAGGATCCCAGCACAGTGCACGAACTCCGTAACACCAGCGAGGATCCCATTGTGTGTGTACAGGAATCACACATTCTTTAAATATTTTTGGGTGGGTAGGTATCCTAATTTTTACACTTTTCCAGGGCAGCGGTCGTATGGCCTACTCTTTAAAATTTCCAACTGCCGAGGGATTCTTAACGTGCGCAACTTGCACACAGGACCTCCTATCTTTTCGCCCTTATATGACAAGGCTAGTCATCCGATCGCACTACCCAGGAGATGGATGGGCGATGACATCTTTCTGAACAACTGGTTGTGAAAAAAAAAAAAAAAAAACTCAGTTATATTCCCTGTACTGTGAGCGAACCTGGTACCTTTAAGAATTAGAGGCGGACGCCATACTTCTTAACCACTCTGAAACCTCCCCTCCCCTTCCCCACCCCGCCTCATTATCATTTACAATGTTAAAGGTTTCTTCAAGCACTACAAGTCTGTGGACACCACTTTGAGTCCATTATTTAAATGAGGGCCCCGCAGGCGACCTTTGTCTTTACTGACTGTGTGTGGTACGCCACTCTGAGTGGAGACCTCCCAGTAACAAAGACTGCTGTGCCCGTCTCAGATTTTGCTCTTTCCTCAGACCTACGGGTCTTGAGTGTTCCTCTATAAATGCCTTTGTGCAGATGAGGAAGGACATCCCTCGACACCTTCGGGTATATGAGGCTCTGTCCATTTTGGCTGGAATGACGTCTCGATGGTTCGGAGGTTTTATAGCGAATATGAGTACACATGAGGGCAAGTTCGGGCACAATGGGCTAATCACCTGTTTGCCAAGTCACTTTGATTACATGTCCTGCCCATGGGCCTTGTGCACTTGGGTCCCCTCTACACCTCGTTTCACGGGGTAGAAGAGGTTCCGATTATGAGATGAGATGATTTAAATGAGGAACAAGATTTCAAATAACAAAATCAATACAAACAGAAGCAGCATCTTCCGCAATAGAGAAATATTTGAAATAGTACTGACGATGCTACGATGTGCAAACGGGGTTCCCGATATGATGACACGAGTATAAATACAGTAATGGGTCGTACTTTTTTTTTAACAAAACAAGATCACACCATGGATATCAGTGTTACAATTAATGATGGTCGCACTTTAAGAACTCGAGTTTTTTTATATAGTCGCACTTTCGGAAATTTACATCAAATCTTTCTGGATTTACCTTTGTGCACATGTAAAAATATAATAGTTACTTTCGCGTCTTTTTCCTGATTTTCGGCTTAATTTCAGCTCAGATACTGCAGTAAAGCGTGAGGATTTAACAAAGATTATGACGCGAGAAAGCGTTTGAACATAAAGTTAACAAAAATTATAAGTAGAAAACATTTGCACAAAGAGTTAACAAAGATTGTAATGAGAAAACATTTGCACGAAAAGTTAAAGATTATAATGAGAAATCATTTGCATGAAGAGTTAACAAAAATTAGAAGCAGAAAACATTTGCACGAAGAGTTAACAACGGTTATAATGAGAAAGCATTTACACGAAGAGTTAACAAAGATTATAATGAGAAACAATTTGCACGAAGAGTTATTAAAGATTATAATGAGAAAGCATTTGCTCAAAGAGTTAGCAAAAAGTATAATGAGAAAGCGTTGCAGGAGAAGTTCACAAAGATTATAATGAGAAAGCATTGAGCCATGTGATAAGTAAAGGACAGACCTACCTGGCCTACAACAATAATGATGCTTATGTTCATTGTCTGCCCTCGATATGCAGGCATAAGGCGGTCCCGAAGAGCTCTGTTATCGTTCAGTATATCTAGAAGGCGTGTCATGTTTTGCCTGACCTCGCTGATTGGTTCGCCGTTGGCTGAGTGGGCGGAGCTTTGCTTAGCCAGCGTAAAAATTATTGTCACAAACTTTGCAAAGAAACTCGCTACCATTTTCGTGGTAACTTACAGTATGAGAAAAACACAGTCCTTTATTGTAACAGAGGACGTAATACGCAAGTTTAACTTGAAATTTAAAAAAAAAAAAAAAAAAAAAAAGCAAACAAACACTAAACAGCTTTCTTAAAACGTGTGGTCGCCCAAGTTTATGAGCTGAAACAGACGATCTCTGCAAATCATGCGACGACTAAAGGCACTAAGTATAGGTAGTCCAATCAAAGATGCTGAAGGAGAGTGAAGTGTTAGAGACTTCACTATCTTAGGTCTCAGATTTATAAGGTGGGATGACCAATTCCCTTCCTCGCTGCCAGGTACCCATTTACAGCTGAGTAGATGAGGTAACGCTTTTCGAACCCACTAACCTTGCCTCGAGAAGCAAACGCACTAACCAGCCTGCGATACACTCAGTAGATGCAGGTAATCTTGCAGAGAACGCGTGAAGCTATCTTACTCACGATTTGCTTATTCTACTATTTACCGTCCGTACTTTGTTGGTTTATGAAAATGAGAAAAAGGGTGAACTTCGTAAAGCTAGAAGTAAAACTTTCTAAAATTAAATAATTTTTTTTTTGTTTCAGTCTATCTTACGAATAAAACAAAATCTGAATAATTCACGCGTGTTCTAGATTTGATCTAACTGAAGTAACAGAAACGGGGTAGAGTTTTATAACATTATCCTTTGAACCCGTCATCAGTGAAGTTGGTAACAACGCAAATATTGATAAAAACGCGTGTCAATTTATACCGCTGACAAACATTCGCTCAGACTCGCACGTTGAAGACAATTAACCTCTGGCGGTTCTAATTTATTTCGGGCATTGGTACTGAAACAACGATCTGTTTAGATGGTTATTTACCGACCGTTTAACTCTAACTAGTCTCCATGTCCTTGTGTTTACATTTTGACTTAGTCATCGATTAAACACTAAAGGTCAGCGGTTTTAGCGGATTTGATAACATCATTTTATTTTGTGCATTGAACTGATTACTGGATCCGTTTCCATTAATGCTACAGTAGAATTTCAATTATCCTAACTCCTATTATCCGAATTCATAATTAAACCTAATCAGCACAACCAGAAAACGCGAGAACAGTAGACAACGAAAGTACCTGCTGTATAAACCAGTCGGTTCCCAGCTGTAGTGTATTCATAGTTGAATGGGGAAAAAAAACACACACACACACAAATAGTAATACGTCTTACAAGGAGAAGGACAAGAAAAACCTACGTTGCGGCCACAAGGCCTTCGTCAGGGACAGACAAACAAGAGACAGGAGGGAAAGAAAATGAGAATTAAATAGAGAACATGAAACTATTAAAAATAAGAGAAAAAAACTCCCTTGTGTCCAGTCACATGTAAAGCAAGATGGCTGCCACTAAACCGGAAAGAGGAAGTCGATAGTACATTAAAAACAAAAAGTAAGAAATAATGAAAACAAGGACTGGAAAAGAGTGAGAAAAAAAATAATAAATAAATAAATAAATAAAATGAAAAAATAAATAAAAAATAATAATAAATAAATAATAATAAATAAATAATAATATTAATAATAATAATAATATAAAAAATAAATTTAAAAAATAAATAAATAAATAAAAATAAAAAATAAATAAATAAAATAAAAATAAAATAAAAAATAATAAACAAATTTTAAAACAATTCATAGAGTGGTGTTTTCTTTTACTTTCATGCCCAATCCAATTTTCATGGACGCTACACAATTTAATATGTCAAATAAACGAAATGTTTCCCGACCTGGATGACCTAAGAGTAACACTCTACAAATTACGTCAGCACTTCAAAAGAGTTACAGTGGATCCCATCTCACTGCAACGCCCCCGGAAATGAAGAGGCTGACAGGTTGGCAAAAGAAGGTGGAAAGCTGACTCAACTTGACACCAGCATAAGTTACGAAGAGACCAAGAGTTTTATCAAGAGCAAGTAGGAAGCAGAGCATTCAGGCCATCAAACAAATGATACATATTACCAGTTTAACAGAAGTGAACAAGTGGTAATCTTCAGACTTTGCACGAGCCACAACAAATTGGAATACCAACTATTCAACAAGCCGAAGATAGGAACCACTGATGAGTGTAACTGAGGCACCGAGCTGCTGGAAAACGTTTTCAGGCCATAAATCCAGGATTCCCCAGCAAAAGAGAAATTGACAAGAAGATGCCACGTTCTCTTTTGGTTCTTCATCTCTCCAGCATTATTATCTTCTATTCCTTTTATTGCTAATTCTTCCTGTATTCGTTGTTTTCGCTTTCATTGTTCAATGTTTTCTTATCACATCTTGTCACACCTCTCACCCACCTCTCTCCCCGGGTTATTTTCTCCTTCGTTATTGGCGACGCTTAGCGAAGGAGAAAACTTGCCAGTTTGACTTTTCGCTTATCGTCAGCTCCAGACGGAGTAAGAGTCAACACTGAGCGACACTCCTATTGCTAACCCAGATTTTTTGTCTGGGGAAAATACACTAACCATGTTGTCGCATGATAAGGTGATAGTTTGCAAGCATGGCATGCCCAAATACACGGTCGATGACAATTTTTGAAAAGATTAAGACACGGACAGTGATGTAAAACTTCCGGCAGATCGAATGTGTCGTAATAATTTACTATAAGAAAGTAACATCTCGGAGGAGGTTATATTGTTAGATCTTTGAAGTAGTGAGTTTGTAAACATGACAGGCGAAACTGAAGTAGCAAGAGTTATTTTTGTGGTTTTGGAGTTTGAAAATCCCCTGTAAAAGGCAATATCTTATGTGTTCATGCAGTAATGTTCTACATAAGAGATGAGGGTTGTAGCGGAATACACCTACCAAATCAGACACTTATTTCCAATTGGTTTGGCATTTGAGATACTAAGATAGACTGCTCCTGACTGGGAATCGTCCTCTAAGTAGCAACCTGGGTGTGTAGGATAAAGATTTCGCTTATATGCTACAGCGTTGTAAGACTGCTTCATTGACTTTCAATTGCTTCAAGAAGAAATCATAGACAGCAAGGAACACGGAATATTAGAACCAATATATAGGACTCAGAGTGATTTCTAAGATTAGAAGCGGAGCAAACTCTGAGACATCACTTCGCGCCTGAAAGATACAGCATCAGTTGCTCGACAATATTCAGATGTTTTCTGTGCAAACAGTCTGTGTTCGCCCTAAAAACGTGGGCTAAGTTGTAATATGTACATTTTGTCATTTATTACTTGCATTTTGACGTACATAATTCGCTTGTGGATGTACAGTGGCATATGAAGCTGGCAAGTTCATCACTCCAAATAGCTTGACACATGAACTACCACTGCTTCGTGCGGGTTTCTTCACAATGAGCTAACGACAGAAGTGGCCCCAGGCTCTATAGAGAGCAAGGAGTGGATGATAATATTATGCTGTATATATTTATTATACAAGCACTTAAGTAGATTTCATATATATATATATATATATATATATATATATATATATATATATATATATATATATATATATATATATATATATATATATATATATATATATATATATATATATATATATATATTTCAATTGTCAGAAGACCCAATACTTAGCAGAGACATTTGTCTCCTTTTAGGTTGTGGTGCAGGTTGCCAGCAGTCGAAGCAAGGAATCAACATCAGACGGGTCGTGAAGACGCTTGACACCCTTTGCAGTTAACCCAGCATAAATACACGAGACGTGCTGCTGCAACAATACATGACTATTGTAGAGAAGTACAATCCAAGGCACCTGTGGGAACTAACAGCGACTGAAGCAGACGCCAACCGACCCCACACTAAAAGCTAAGTAGCATAACAGCGCAAACAATGGACGTTTCCAAAATTTCCAAAAGTTCCAATACAATTTAAATCATCCGATGATGATAAATATCATCGCTTCATTTTTCTGTACAACTTTATTTATTTTTTTATTGTTAAACCATAAGTGATTATTAAACATGTTTATCTGTAACAGTAACACTATAGTTGGTTTCATGACTACTGGTGAAGTGTATGCCTGCATCTGTAGTGGTTCATATTTTTCTAACTGCATAACCACATAGCGCTGTTAGATTAATAGTTGCTGAATCACCTTCAGCTAGGGGCTCAGAAATACGAGCGAAATATATTGCCTCACAGAAGGAGCGGGATAACAAAAAGTTCACGACAGCTTCGATAATTTCAGCTGTTATGCTTGCTTTTCTTTAAAATCATGTGAAGCTCCTGTGAAGTAGAAGCATCTTTATCTCTGCCTAGAGCAATCTTGAGCGGTGTCAATTGTGTATCCAGAAATCTACTACCAAATTAGGCGTTCCCCGTGTAAAATTTAATTATTATCGGAGGAACTGGGGCCCGATTCGGATTATACCAACTACTGGACTTTATATGCACAGTCATGGATTATTCTTTCAAACACCATTGTTTCACAAGATTAGGTAAGGAGCGAATGAGTGGCCAAGTATAACAGAGAAAGAGAGAGTGAAATATTTTCTTTTGTTATAGGAAACACGGTACCTACAAACTACTGGTTTTTTTTAACTATTGTTTAATTTTTTTACTGGATAGCATTTTAGTGGGACTTGTCCTTTTCTTTACTGTCTATTCTATACCTAGTGTTAATCTTTGACCTTTTGGGTTATTGACTTCCTTTGGGATCCTTTTCTTCTCAACAAGAGGGAGGGCACTTATTGGGTTAATTTCCAATGTCTATAACCATGATTATATATGTGTGTGTGTGTGTGTGTGTGTGTGTGTGTGTGTGTGTGTATGTGTATGTGTATGTGTGTGTGTGTGTGTGATGTTGTAAAATTTAAGTGATAATAAACTAAACAAAACTTAACTTAGTGTGTTGCTCAGGCCCATATCCATTTACCATAGTTTTTCACGTTTGCGTGTCTTGTTGTCACATAATTGTGTGTGTGCGTGGGTAGTGTAACTATATTTCATATAGGGAGAGAAAGATCGTCTGATATTAAAATAAAGTCGTATAGATAGGCTGGACTAGAGAGATTACTCACTCCAGAGACAGATCTTCTTCTTACACTATTCCCTCGTGAAAATCTATTTCTTACACCTTTATTCTCACATATTTACCACTATCATCTCTGCTCAGACGGGACCATAAATAACTTCTTGTGGCGAGAGGTTTTATTTGACTCTTGGATCAGTATAGTACTGACAATTACAGAAATAGGATTTCTGCAGAAAATGGTGAAGTCCCAGTGTCTGAGAGGACTACTGGTATCACAAATTAGTTACGGCTGTGAATGATCTGATCTCAAAACCAATAGTAGAGAGGAGACTGACATAAAGCGCCACCTCCGCTGTGTAACTAACTGTGATATTAAAAAAAACACGGAAACCGATTTTGCTTAACAATGATAAAATTGACAAGTCTTCAAATACAATTTCCTAAGTTTTTATTTAGTATATACACTATCTATTCTTGTGCTGAAGGGTGAATGTTGAAAAAAATGGGATGTAATGGAATTGTAAGTTTACATGTGATTTACAAATATTTATTTTATATATATATATATATATATATATATATATATATATATATATATATATATATATATATATATATATATATATATATATATATATATATATATATATATATATATATATATATATATATATATATATATATATATATATATATATATATATGAATATTTTACATCAAGTTTTCCAATTATAGGAACAAAAAAAAATTATATCAGCTGTGCTGTTATTTAATTATAGTACATGGATCAGCTGTGCTGTTAATTAAGGATATAACACTTCTCAGCTATGCTATTAATTTTGTCTCTTGCTATGTTAAGTCACTTTCTCATCACTGACAGTTTCTATGCTCACAATGCTGACAGAAATGATACGAATGTGTACTCATCTCTTAAAACGTTCTGTTCTCCTTAGTTTGGTTCACACCACTCCTGCTGAGGCTCGTTACTTTAGCCCACCCAAGACTGAGGGGGACTAAAGATGTAGCTTCTGTACAATCTCTATGCTCCTGAGAAGTTCCAGGCAGCGGGATTGACTCGAACATACGACCTCAGGTTTAGGACACAAATAAACCCTCCAAGATTTAAAAAACGGCCAGTTTGACTCGACTAGTGAAGTAGGTTGCAGGTCGATGCCCTCAGGTAAACTATAAATCAAGAGGTGACAGCTTCTTCCTCTTCAGTCAGTATCTCTGGCGTCAAGTTCGGGATTGCGTGGTTAGCATAAAATTCCGCCCGAATATATAGGCAGGTAACTGCTTAAGAAAGGCTTTCGGTTGGTTCCTGGCGGAGCAAAATGATTGGTTTCCTCCGGTTTCGTCTTTTGCTCATACAGCCTAATTTTATTCAGTTTTTAGCCGCCATCTTGCGTGAACTGCGTGAACAGTATAATTTATTCTGTCTTAGAGACTGGTGAACGGTGCAAGTTGATTGGTTGAAGCAAATCTGTATCTCGACATAGTGATTAACAAAGTAGTGGGTTACACTTCGTTTCACGACATAGCCCCCTCCTTTCCTAGCTGTGACTTGTCATAGCTGACGTGTAAACCCCTGCTGTGGTTAATCCTTTTGCGTCTGTCCTTCCAGAGTACTAGGGTGTCGACTTAAAAAATCAGCTCCTACATTGTCTCTTCCCGGAATGAAATTCACGGTAAAGGAATAAGGTGCCAGAAGCAGACTCCACCTTAACAATCTCAAATTTAGCTTTTTAGATGCAGCCAAGAATGTTAAAGGTTGGTGATCGCTTTGGACAATGAAGTGTGTCCCATACAGATAAGGTGAAAATATGTTGATGGACCAAATTAGAGCTAAACATTCTTTCTCTATGGTCGAGTAATTCAACTCAGCTGCATTCAGCTTCCTACTGGCGTAGGCGACTGGTAAAAGTTCCTGCGGCTGGGCTTTTGATTTCTGCAAGAGAGTTGCACCAATACCTATACTGCTAGCGTCCGTTCTTAATACAAATTCCTGTGTGATATCGGGTAGTGTAAGGATGGGTTTGCTGGTGAGTTTTGCTTTTAGCTCTGTGTAAGCTTTTTCACAATCAGCATTCCATTGGATTTTATCAGGCTGTCCTTTCTTCGTTAAGTTAGTTAATGGTGCACACAGAGAGTTAAAGTGGGGTATGTACTTCTGATAGAACCCACATAATGACACGAATGATCTCACATCTTTCGTCGTTTGAGGTCTGGGTGCCTTCTTTAGCTTCTCTATATTCTTTGGGTCAGGAGACATATGACCTGTAGAAATAGTGTGACCTAGGAATTCCAACTCCTTACAACCGATATAGCACTTGGTTGGACGTGCAGTCAATCCAGTTTCTCTCAGTCTGTCAAACAACATGGAGAGCGCTACTATATGCTCTTCAAATGTGTTTGTAGCAACAAGAATGTCATCCATAAAGTTAGTGATATGGGGATTTTGTAGAGGTTCCAATAATTTCCTCATCATTCTTGAAAAGATACTGGGAGCATTTTTCAGCCCAAAAGGTAGTACATTAAACTCGTAGTGTCCGTCTGATGTACTAAATGCCAGCATTTTCCTAACTTCTGGTTTCACTCGTATTTGGTAGTATCCCTTGCTTAGATCTACCTTCGATAAATACCTAGCCTTACTCAGTGTAGAGAACAGCTGGTTGGTGTCAGGTAATGGGTCCACCTGAGATTCTGTGATCGCATTAAGCTTCCGGTAGTCAATACATAACCTGTGTTCACCACTCGGCTTTCTCAATAGCACCACACTTGAGCTATAGGGAGAGTCTGACTTCGAGATAATTTTCTCCTTCAACAGATAATCAACTTCCTTCCTTAGTGCTTGGGCTTTCGCATAGGGTATAGGGTATGTTCTCATGCATACTGGGGTAGGGTCGGTAACCTTCATGTCGTACTCTAACAGATTCGTACGACCTGGCTTATCTGTGAGCACATCCGCATGGGTTTCCAACACTTTCTGAACCCTCTTCTTCTGCTCTGGAGTTAAATGTTCACTAATATTTACTTGAACATAATCCTCTGTAGTTGTGAGTGGATACTCCATAGAGTGAAGTGGTTCACCGTGCATTTCTGTTGCAATGGCTAGGGTCATAATATGTGCAACTTCTGATGATTCCTTGTCATAGTATTTTTTAAGAAGATTGACATGATATACCTACTCCTTTCCTTTCTTGTCAATCTTATAATTGGTCCTGGAAAGTTTCTCCAGTATGACATAGGGTCCCTGCCATCCAATCTGCAATTTATTATTGCTGCTCGGCAACAGTAATAACACCTTTTCACCCACCTCCAGTTCCCTATCCTTTGCTTTTTTGTTGTAGTACGCAGCATGCTTCCTCCTGGCCTGTCTTAAGTTATCATTGGCCAGTTTCCAACCTGCTTTTAATCGAGATGTCAAATCGTTGACGTACTGGTATGCGGAAGTCACTGTTTCCTCTGCCTTTTCATCAGTCCATGTCCGCAGCAATGCTTCCAGTGGACCTTTTATTGGTCTTCCAAACAACAATGTAGCTGGAGCCAATCCAGTTGAGTTGTGGGGTACTTCCCTATATGCAAATAGTGCAGCGGGTAAGTATGTATCCCAAGTATCAGGTTTTTCACTCGCCAGCTTTCTAAGGATTGAAATTAGCGTACCATTGAACCGCTCTACTTGACCGTTCCCTTGGGCATGGTAGGGACTACAATGATAGTGCCTGGCTTGAAATATCCTGAATACTTCTTGTGTTAGCTTTCCCTTAAACTGAGACCCATTGTCAGTCAATATCTGATGCGGGAAACCTAATCGGGTAAATATTGTCAACAGGGCCTCTGCCACGTGCTTTGAATCTATAGCTGACATGGCCTCTGCTTCTCCCCACATAGAGCAAGTATCAACCAAGGTTAAGATGTAAGCATTTCTCTTCTTGGTCCTAGTGAGGGGTCCAACAATATCTACTGCAACACGTTCAAAAGGGGTTCCCATAATAGGCATTTCTCCCAGTGTTGCTGGTGCAGTCCTATGCTTAGGAGCTACTCTTTGGCATTCTGGACAGGATCTTACATATCTTTTTATGTCCTCTGTAATTCCTGGCCAGAAGTAGTGACAGGCTATCCTTTGTCCAGTGGCCCCTATTCCCATATGTCCACTGAAGGGTATAGCATGTCCTAGCGTCATAACCTTCTCCCTGTAAGATTTTGGCACTACAAGCTGTCCATGCCCTTTAGGTCCTGTTCCAGCTTTTCTGTATAGTAGGCCATTCTTCATATACAAGTCTCCTTTCTCTGGAGGGTTATGTGCTTTAGGCAATTTGCCAAAACAAGGCTTCAATGTGCTGTCTGCTGCTTGAGCCTTTTTCATCTCTTCTGGATGAGTATTGATAGGATTCTCCTCCATTTTCCTGGAGCTTTCTCTGGTCTGGACTGTTGCCATAACTACGGGTTTTATAGGTTCTCCAAGGAAAACATACCTACACCCCAAAATCAAAGGGTAAATAGGGTCGTCCATCACTGCTGCTTTGATTTCTCCTTCCACATAGCGAGATCTTATGTTGATTCGAGCTATGGGTAGTGTCATGGTTCTTGCTCCCTTGATTGGTCCTCTGATTTCCACTGTTTCTGTGGTTATCTGGTCAGGACTCACTAGAGAAGAGCACACAACTGAATCAAAGTCCAATCCTGTGTCATATAAACACAGTACTTGAGTGCCATTCACGGTCACTTCCTCACAGACAGGGGGATGATGGAAGTATTTCTGACTTACTGCCATTTCCTTCCTTCCCTGATTCCCTGTTGTAAGACATGCAGCATGATGAGGAGGATTCTTCCTTCTGCAGTCCGCAGTATTGTGGTTACTCATTAGACAAGTTTTACACCACTTTCCTTCCTTCCGGTAAGGTGTCTTATCCGATCTTAGAGGGTTTTTGTCCTTTTGGTCAAATCTTTGTTTGTTCCTTGTGGTATGGTCCTTTTTGTTCATATTTGGTATAGTTTTGTGATGATTTGAAGTTTTCACCCTGCTTCTTCTTATTTCCTAATAATTCTGCCTGAGCTGCTTGATATCTCTCAGCAACAGTTACAATATCTTCCAATCTCTCTGCTCCTTGTTCCATGATAAACTTCCTCATTTCTTGAGGCATGGACTCTTTCACTTGCTCCATCATTATCATTTCTTTCAGATCCTGACACTTCCCTAACCTACTCCATTTTTCCAAATAGGTTTCCAATCTAGCAGAGAATTGGTGATAGTTTTCTCCTGGAAGAAGTTTAGCTGTTCGGAATTTCTTTCTATATGATTCTGAGTTCTTTTCATATCTCACAAGCAGTGCCTGCTTCAGGATGTCATAATCTTCCTGGTCATCTCTTGAGAGCTTCAAATACACATCGTAGGCCACACCTCTCAATCCCTGAGATAGTTTAAGACTCCATTTTTCTTTCACTAAGCCATAGGTAGTGGCTAGTCTTTCGTATCTATCCAGGTACGACTCGATGGCATCTTCTTTCTCAACAAATGGGTCCAGATGAAAATTCATGGCCCCACTTGAGGTGCTCTGGCTGGAGCTACTCTCAGAGTGAGGTGAGCTACCACCATTATTGCCAGTATTTGCCTGAATTTCAAGCTCTTTTAATCTCAACTGATGGTCTCTCTGTGCTTGTAATTTCCTTTCCTCAGCTTCTAACCTTTTAGTTTCTCTTTCAGCTTCCAGTCTTTTGTCTTCTCTCTGAGCTTCCAGTCTTTTGTCTTCTCTCTCAGCTTCCAGTCTTTTGTCTTCTCTCTCAGCTTCCAGTCTTTTGTCTTCTCTCTCAGCTTCCAGTCTTTTGACTTCTCTTTCAGCTTCCAGTCTTTTGGCTTCTCTTTCAGCTTCCAGTCTTTTGGCTTCTGCTTGCAACCGCCTTTCTTCAGCCTCTAATTGCAACTTTCTTTCTTCCCTATCCATGTGTTTGTCCACTTCTGTTGTGACATACTGAGTAAGAGCATCACCTGTCATATTTAATTCCTTACCCATCTGCATGATCGCAGTCCTGAACTTCACCAGATCAGCCATGGCGTTACTTAGATAGGGTATGTATATTTACTATAACCCAATTATTGTAATTAAACTTATTTAATTTAAATGAACAAAAAATTTCCGTGCAACTTTGTGAGCATCAACTATTTACTGAGTACTAAATGGTACTCCTCCTAAGAAAATAATTTTGTAAAAATCCTATAATGATTTTCTCAACAAAAAAATGTATTTTCTTATGTTACCTATGGTTGGCACAAGTTAGAGTGTAGATAGATGAATAGACTAAGTATGGCTCAAGATATACAGAAATATCCCAGGAACGAGCCCCCAGTGTGGCGAGAGGCTTTATTTGACTCTTGGATCAGTATAGTACTGACAATTACAGAAATAGGATTTCTGCAGAAAATGGTGAAGTCCCAGTGTCTGAGAGGACTATTGGTATCACAAATTAGTTACGGCTGTGAATGATCTGATCTCAAAACCAATAGTAGAGAGGAGACTGACATAAAGCGCCACCTCCGCTGTGTAACTAACTGTGATATTAAAAAAAAAACGGAAACCGATTTTGCTTAACAATGATAAAATTGACAAGTCTTCAAATACAATTTCCTAAGTTTTTATTTAGTATATACACTATCTATTCTTGTGCTGAAGGGTGAATGTTGAAAAAAATGGGATGTAATGGAATTGTAAGTTTACATGTGATTTACAAATATTTATTTTATATATATATATATATATATATATATATATATATATATATATATATGAATATTTTACATCAAGTTTTCCAATTATAGGAACAAAAAAAAATTATATCAGCTGTGCTGTTATTTAATTATAGTACATGGATCAGCTGTGCTGTTAATTAAGGATATAACACTTCTCAGCTATGCTATTAATTTTGTCTCTTGCTATGTTAAGTCACTTTCTCATCACTGACAGTTTCTATGCTCACAATGCTGACAGAAATGGTACGAATGTGTACTCATCTCTTAAAACGTTCTGTTCTCCTTAGTTTGGTTCACACCACTCCTGCTGAGGCTCGTTACTTTAGCCCACCCAAGACTGAGGGGGACTAAAGATGTAGCTTCTGTACAATCTCTATGCTCCTGAGAAGTTCCAGGCAGCGGGATTGACTCGAACATACGACCTCAGGTTTAGGACACAAATAAACCCTCCAAGATTTAAAAAAAACGGCCAGTTTGACTCGACTAGTGAAGTAGGTTGCAGGTCGATGCCCTCAGGTAAACTATAAATCAAGAGGTGACAGCTTCTTCCTCTTCAGTCAGTATCTCTGGCGTCAAGTTCGGGATTGCGTGGTTAGCATAAAATTCCGCCCGAATATATAGGCAGGTAACTGCTTAAGAAAGGCTTTCGGTTGGTTCCTGGCGGAGCAAAATGATTGGTTTCCTCCGGTTTCGTCTTTTGCTCATACAGCCTAATTTTATTCAGTTTTTAGCCGCCATCTTGCGTGAACTGCGTGAACAGTATAATTTATTCTGTCTTAGAGACTGGTGAACGGTGCAAGTTGATTGGTTGAAGCAAATCTGTATCTCGACATAGTGATTAACAAAGTAGTGGGTTACACTTCGTTTCACGACACTTCTGACCTATCTTTAAAAATTTACGACACTTACAAAGACTTTTGTGTGTCTTCAGTCCATCAGAAGTCTGAGTCTACACGCTACGTGTCTGACGTCTAACCAGAAATAAGTTATCAAAACGGACATTTGGCTAGCAGAATTCGCCATAAGACATTCTTCGTTCCTCACTTAAAAAGGAATATTTCTCGCCCACGATCAAGAAGGTGGACGCAGAATTTTTCATCACGTGCGCACACGTTAAATACATATTTAAATCAAGTTCAAATCACACGAAAGCTTACTACATGAGTCAATTTAAAGCTCACAGTTGATCACTTATCCAAATATCAAGTTCAGATCCATCGGAAGCTTACCATCTGAACTCAAGCTAAAGAGCTCTAAATTTGAATCTCATATTTTTACAAAGTGCAACACACTCTTAAGCGCATTCTAGAAAGCAGACTCCATAGTCAAATCCAGTGCAGCTTACTCCAAGTACATTTCATGAATCACGAGTACATACTCAAGTTAATGAGTCTATATAGCAAGAACTTTTCGTGAATATATCCAGTCTGGCCAGTACCCCCGGAGATTAGACAACAGACATTTTCATACGACAACTGGTAACTGTTGATCAACGCTACAGAAATATACTCAAACAGTGAAAGGTTGTATATCGTCAACGTTCTCAGTACGACAAAAGTTTTCATCATAACATCCTCGACTTAGAGATACCCCACTCGACATAACTTATAACAACTTGGGACATTCTATGCATACATGTGAATCATCCTATCCGGCAGAAGCATTTAGAGACACAGGGACTGTGTAGATTACTCACCATTTTGGTAACACGTATCATATCACATTATCATCATTTCGCTTTACACAATTTAATTAACTACTACTTAATTAACTACAATATTAATATCTCATCTGTGTGTTTTGTGTGAATCGTCTTTTACCATCATCACGTTCTAACCACTATTAATCCTATATGTGTAGATATTTACTTAATAAACCCAATAATCGTTTGATCATTATCTAGTTTGTTATTGTATCACTCGTGCTGTCGGTGTTAAATATTTATATATAGGGGATATTTCTACACTCAGATGAGGTTGGGGGCTTTTTCTGTTACGGGATCTAAGGGCAGAAGCTAAGGTCGTTGGGAAACAGAACTCTTTCCATAATTCACTAGAAAACACTGTCCAGTGGAAAGCGTTCGCATTCCCTTCTTCTTGTCCCTATCTCGAATACGTCTTTATTCTTTCTTAACGAGCCAATTTCTGGAGACCTTGTACCTAATATCTCATAAGCCATTCCGGGACCCAAAGATGCAGCAATAGAGAATGCAGTCAGCGACCCATAGCTTGACTGCTTGCGTCAGGGTCAGCGAACCAGAGCTGACCAAGACCCTACTCCACCTCCACGTGGTGGTCCTGGAAACAGGCTGCATCACTGCAGTCTGGCTGAGAGAGTAGGGATCGAAAAGGGAAGGCAAACCCGGTCCCAAAAAATGCCGTGCTGAAGTCGGATGTGTCGGCCGCAAGGCGCAGATATCGCAGCTCCGGTGTAAACAGACACAACGCAACCAACGTCCTTTTCAGGACGAACGAGGAAGAGGAGGAAAAAGAATAAGCCATTCCTGGCGAAAATTACTGTCGTAGTTGCCCCAAAACGCACCACACGACATCCCCCCCCCCCCTCCCTTTTCCCCCAGATAAATACGGATTGACCAAAAATCCTCCAGTGAAAAATAAAAACATACCAGTTTAGACAATATCATATTTTGGATAATAAAACCACATTGAACTATAACTACAAAAGTAAAAAAAAACAAAAAACCTACTAGAGATAATATAGTATAAAATAAATACAAACAAAAAAGAATATTACAATAAATGAAACGCGTCCTGATATAACCATCTCCATGTATATGGTAGATGGTTGAAAGTGCGTGCTACAAAGAAAAGTAGCAAACACCTATTAAAAAAACACGGTTGGTTACTCACTGAAATAACACCTAAAGGTCTTTTCTATTTGGACATGCGCCCTAATATAACCGACTAGGTTGAACTGGACGCGCCTCGCCAAAACGAGGCAAAATTTTATTTTAAAAATAGACAAATCAATCAATATCACTGAAGAAAAAAAAATGAAACATTACGAGGTCTTTTCTATTTTGACATGCGCCCTAATATACCCGGCGGACCATGTGTCTAGGTGGAACGAGGAAATTTTATTTTAAATAATATAGAGTTCCACATAGATATAAGGAAACATCATGTTTATATAATAGCTCTTTAAGCTGAAGCATTTTTAAGACAATGTTTTTAGTGTGCGGTTCTAACCAGACAGAAGCCAGTCTGGAGAGACAAAATTTAATTCATAAAATGAAGATGAAACTAAGACTGAAAGGCAAAAAAATCTAATTCATAAAACTAAGATGAAACTAATATATATATATATATACTACTCGTCAAAAGTCAAGGGCCACCCTATTATTTTCAATACACTTTTATATAAGCGCAAAGAATGATTAAATGAAGGAAGTTTTTAGTAAAACTGGGTGCAATATCTTCCTCTGACAGTCCTCTATGCACGTTAAGCATAAAAACAACTTACCGACAACCATGGTGATCACGTGCAATTTGGTTTGCTGACCATAAATTCACATTTTTAATCTGTTTTTTTCAAACTTCCGTACAACCAAACAGGTGAAGTAATCGTGCTGATTGACATTCCACGTGCAATGGCGACTTTTCGTGAACAGAGTTCACTCTTAATTTGTTTTACAATCAGCAGACTTAGGGTAGTTTCATCACTTGCAAAAACCATGCCACCGAGAAGAAGTCTTGACACCTTACAAAGAATGAGCGCTATAGCGTGGGTTGAAAGTGGTTTATCTGTCCGTGAGGTTGCTAGACGGCTTGCAGTGTCACACTCTACTATCCAAAGAATTTTGGAGGGATTTCAGGCCACAGGAAGTGTGGAGGATCGCCACCGGCCAGATCGCCCTAGATGCACCAATAGACATGATGACCGGTATCTCTTGTTGTCAGCCCTGCCCCATCGAACAGTGACTTGTTCCACTCTAAGATGTCAGCTGAGACAAACTGTAAACGTTAATGTCAGTCAAAGCACCATTCGCAGACGTTTACATGAATTTGGACTGGCTGCTATACGTCCTGCAGTCAGAATCCCTCTTTCTTCTGCTCATCGCAGAGCCCGTGTTGCTTGGTGTCGCGAGCACATCCGATGGACAAGGCATTAATGGAGTCAAGTTCTCTTCACTGACGAATCTCGCTTCACTGTGTCATTCAATGATGGCGGGATTCGAGTTTGGAGACGACCAGGAGAGCGATTTACTGATGACACAATTCGAGAGGTGGATCGTTATGGTAGGGGTTCTGTCATGGGCTGGGGAGGCTTCTACAGACACGGTAGGACCCCACTCTACATCATCCAAGGCAACTTGACCGGCCCAAGATACCAGAACGAAATCTTGAGACCAATTGTTCAGCCTGCTCTGGAGGCTATAGGTGGTAATGCCCTCCAAGATGATAACACTCGACCCCATCGAGCTCGTGTGGTGAATGAGTTTATTCAGTATTCAGCAACATGGGATCATCAGGATGGCGTGGCCAGCTTATTCACCTGACCTTTCTCCGATTGAGCACCTCTGGGATGTCCTTGGTCGAAGATTGTCAACAAATCACCCCCTGCCAATGGATGTTGCACAGCTGACTGCATTTCTGCTTCAGGAATGGCAAGCTGTTCCTCAGGATACTCTTCGGACCCTTGTGGACTCGATGCGTCTACGCTGTCTTGAATGCCTTGCTGCAAACGGTGGTCATACCCGATTTTGAAATGTCTATTTGTCCAATATCTATTGTGTGACTTTTGAAAAGGTGGGTGACATACTTCACAACTTCATTGCGTTTGAATGTGTGTTTCCATTTCTTTACGTGACATGTCAATTTGGTATTCAATAAATGCCGTTTTGACTGATACCTATTACGTTTATATCAGATTTGTTTTATGGTTTCAACCAAGGTTTTTCTAAGTGGCCCTTGACTTTTGACGAATAGTATATATATATAAACTAGCAGGTGTTCAGTACCCGGGTTACCTTTTTTATCTCTGTTATCAGCCCTAAACCACTAGAAACCATAGTTTCTCCACCTACCGTTAAACAAAATCAACATAATAATTAAGTTGTCTGTCCTAGTCAACCATTAGTAAGAAAGTGATTCCATTTCAAACATCCACAATAGCGACCATTTTCTATCTTACCTTACTATGTAAATACTGAAATAGGAAGCCACACATTTAATTGCGACCTTGACATTACTATATTTTGAAACTGACTGCGCTGTGTGGGAGCTAGAGAAAAATTCCATTGTCTGAGAACAAATGGCTGGCTACTAACTGAATGTCTACATCTGTTGGACAATCCCCATTACCAGTTGCGTACTAAACGGGGGTGAGGGGTGCGAGGGGGAGGTCCGTATTATTACCATCGGACAGTATTATGGTAGTACTTACTGTTAAAAGTGTACTTGCAAATGTTTTCTTCAGGGGAAGTGGTGTCAATTGTATGATTCACCCCGAGTGCCAAATACTTTGAACGACGCCCCTGCTCACTGCTCTGTCTCTTTGCTTTGTTTGTGTGTTTTTTTGTGTGTGGGGGGGGGGGGGGGAGAAGGGGGAGGAGGGCAGCGTGGGGTTCAGCATTTATTCTGTTCTTTCAATTTTATAATATCAAATCCGCTGTCTTTTTTTATCCTACTTGCTCGACTTTCTTCATTTCTTTATTCCTCTCATCTCCTTTCATTTTGTTGATGCTGTCGTTCTTGTTCTCATCAACATCATCATCATCAGTTTCATCATCATCATTTTTATCATCGACAGCGAGGAAAGTAACTGTTTACCCACCTCATCTTGATGAACCTAAAAAAAAAAAAAAAAAAAGTCCCTGAGTCATTCAGTTGAACACCGTATGATCATTTTACAAGTTCTCATAACATACCTCTGAATATGTCTCAAATCACTAATTTACAGTACGACGAATTCGATTCTTATGTCTTGTTGTTGTTGTTTTTTTGTTGTTGTTTTTTTTTAGTTTTTTTTTTTTTTTCAAATTCATTATTATTATTTATTTTTTTTTTTGGTTTTTTATTATTTGTATTTTATTTTAAAAACACTTTAATTATGATGATTATTGCAAATGTAATATTACTTTTATAATGATAAATGCCTTAATAATGCTTAAAGTAAATGTGAGGATGAAAGGATATAGTACACATGATGAGAGAGAGAGGAAGGGCAGAATGTCAGACGGGCCTGCGTGCCCAATTCTTAACCCTTTGAAAATAAAGTTCGTTCGTTCGTTCGTTCGTTCGTTCATCATCATTATTTCTCTTTCCGCTCCCTATGAAGCATGGAGCCACAACTGCAACTGGCGCCCTTGCAGTAAGCTTGCGCCTGAGCATTCGTGTGCTCTTTATGTAGCACTATATTTTATTTGCCATGTGTAGTTCCCAAGTTCTCTGAAAAGACAAAGAAAAAATCAGACTACTGCACCCTCAAGCATGTCATACATGCCACTAAATAGGGTTGGGCATGGAGCTGGCAACCTCATCATGTAAAACCACCTGCTACAGAAACCATCATTATAAAAGCCTGATACTGCTTGTGCTAGAAGGGACCAGCTACAGTGGTGACCCCATGCTTCGTAAGGATCACAATGGAAAGTGATAATGACGATGGTTTACATGATGAGGTTGTCAATTCTATACACAACCTCTTGTTAATGGGCTCTTATTATACGCTTTAGGGAGCAGTGGCTCTTATCTTTCTTTGACCTAACAAAGACCTTCGGAAACTACACGGCTCATCTTGTTCTATTGGTGGGCGATATCTGTTGCTAGGTATACTGCCATTTTAACTTAATTCGTTATCTGGAATGTAGCTTGGCTCTGATATTCTTCTTCTTCCTCGTTCGCCTTCAAACTTCCACATTTATGACTCTCATAAAGGCAGTAGTCAACTCAAGGTACGGTAAAATTTATTACCGTGAGAATACCAGTCAGATGAATCAGGAATAGAAGATGGAGATGCCTGTGTTCTTCTGAGCTTAATATTTGGTAGACCAAAAAAAAAAGGTGTCAGTGGCAACAGGAAAATTCTCAAGTAACTTCAGAGCAGAGGCAGAGGCCTTCAAAACTGCAGCAGTGGTTCTAATAAAAGAGGAAAACATTGAGAGACAAGTTGCTGTCTTCGCCGACGCACTGTCAATAATTTCAACACGGAAAAGACAAAATAATGCAGACTTGGATGACCTAAGAGTGGTGCTTCAGAAAGTAAGTCATCGATTCAAAAGAGTTGTGATCCAATTTAATCCTATCCAATTGTAACATCCCCGGCAATGAAGAGGCTGACAGATTGGCAAAAGAAGGGGGAAAGCTACCTCAACTTGACACAAGCAAAACTTATGAAAAGGCCAAGAGTTTCATCAAAATCAGATACAGAAATAAACAGGATGCAAAGCATCCAGGCCACACATTAAATGATTTATATTACCAGCTCAGCAGAAGTGAACAAGCGGTAATCTTCAGATCCCGCACGGGCCACAACAGATTGTGATACCGTCTATTAAGCAAGCTAAAGATAAGAACTACCGATGAGTGTAACTGTGGCACTGACTGCTGAACGTCTGCTTCACAGAGTTGCCCAATATCTGAGCAACAGAGAAAGCACATATGGCCGTCACCAGTACCATTCATGAAAAAAACTCTATGGAGATAGAAATAGCCTCAAGCTGACAACTGATTTCTTGGACAATATTCAAGTAGACGTCAGAGAGAGTGCAAAGAAGAAGATAAAGAAGAACTATACATTTATTACAAACTGACTAGGAGTAAAACTATACGTAGGGTCTAGGTAGCCGTATCAACAAATTTGGAGGAATATATAGTAATGTGAAAATAAGAATACAAAAAGCAAGAGGAGTTGTCATTGCATTAGGAAATATATGGAGATAAAAAGAATTCGTCCAACATAAAAATCAGAATCTTTTATTCAAATGTAAAGTCAATCCCGTTGTATGGCCGTGAAACATGGAGAACAACAAAAACAACAACCAAGAAGCTACAGACTTTCATAAATGGACGTTGGCGTAGAATAGAAGGATTGGGGTGGTATGACAAGATCACTCATGTGGAACCGGTGTGTTGCATACATATTTTTGAATGCACAGATTACAAATGTACGATATGTCTATTTAATATGGAAAATATATTGTTGTATTTAATTGGGTACGAAAATGCTTTCTTTTGGAAAGCCAGATAATCCATGTTTGATTTATACGTTTGATTATATGGATAATCTCCCTTGATATTTATCGGGCGTAAGAATACTTATATTTTGGCATTCATCATTTGTCATAGCCAGAAAATAGATTGATTGTTCTTAGAATGTTTATGGCCTGAATTCATATGTATTACATATTATTAGTGCAAGTAGATTCAGTCCTATATTGTATATTTTGTATGGGTAGGCAGGACTATATTCTTTATGCCGCACTAGCGGAGGTATTGGTTGTCTTAACGAGTCGTGATGAGTTCCGATATTGCCGCCTACAATGGCTGGTCACGCATTTCCAGGGTTGGTCCTTTCTAGAGTGAAAAATGATTTATGAAGTGATTTCTTCAGTAGGAGATTGTGTCTCTACAAGATTATAGTGTTAGAGACTCTCCTCATGTACTGTATTATGTACTATTCGGACTCAAGGTAAATCCAAACCCTTTTGACGATCTCCTTATGGTTAGACCTAGATGGAGCAACGTATTTTCGTGCATCGTTGGTCGTTTAACTAGATATTGTTGTAGATGACAGGTTCCATCAGCGCTCATGTATTCATGAAGTAACCTTCTGACAAAGGGACTGTATGGTAACTCTAGAAAGTTATACTTATTCAAGTTTTGAATCAACTTTGGCTGATGATTATTCTTCTGCTGGGCGAGTGAGCGAAAGCTCAGGGAAGGAGGCCATCTTTGTATTCCTGTCATCATTTTTGGCCTTCGCAGTCTTGTTATTGAGAGACATTTACAGTTACAAGAACGTTTGTTTGACCACATCAACACCAGTAGGACAGCTATACAGTCGATGTCAGCTTGACCTATCCTATCCAGCGTTTACAGTAACTAGGTCAGCGTTTGTTGACATTTTTTTTCGTTGGACATTTGCCATAGAACAGACAGCGTTACACAGCAAGTTTGTTAGGAAAAGACAGCATTACACATCAGTGTTGGAGCATATATTTGACAGTGTTTGCGAAATGTACAGTGCAACTGAAGCGAGAAGTCTTACTTGTGATTCTTAGGAACAGTAAACAGTGGATTCTCCTGCACTGCTATAGTTTGTGTTAAACTTTAATGATTTAGGCTAGAAGTAATTATTTAATAAAGTACCATACTACTGTACCATTATTCAGTACAACTGAGCCTTCTCCGCAACACATTCTCTTTGCAACACATCACATTGCCATACTATTTGATAATATTATATGCATTTATGCTATTTATGTTTACATGTTTATATGTGATATTTGTTTGTACTCTGCGGGTTGTTGTTTTGGTTGGGCGGTGTCACACAACAGAGTATCCCACATAATAGAGGGTCTGATGTGTGCGTTTCTATAGGTGCAATTTTCTTGATTGTAAATTTGCTGCGACAGCTGTTGCTATTAATGTTAGTTGTGAAGACTGTATTCATTGTTGTTTTTGTAATATTCCTCTGTTCTTTACTTTGTTTTGATTTGTTTGTAATTTGTTGGTCTACCCTTTTCTATTTTTGATTTCTATATACAATTTATATTTATACACTGTGGCGTTATTTGTCTTGTTATCTTATTGCAGTTATCATCACAGATTCTGTGATCATTTTTTTTTATTTGTCCTATTTAATTTAATTTGATTTCTGCAAATGTTCTCATATGGTCTTTTCTTGTTTGTCCTTTGTGAATGTCTTGAGTTGACATATGATATATGAGGTATAGTTGAATACACTTATATTATAGTACAGACCAGTACTTTATGATCATTGATTACACTAAGAAAGTGTACAAGACCTTTGTAAGGTTTGTCTCCCACAGTGATTGGGATAGAAAATATTATTTTCCACAGGTACTCAAGTGATCATTGATTACATTAAGGAAATATACAAGACCTTTGTAAGGCTTGTCTCCCACAGTGTTTGGGATATACAGTTATTGTTTTCCACAGGTACTCAAGTTATCATTGGTTATATTATAAACAAAATAACCATACAAGAGTTTCACTAAGACTAAGTCTATAGTATAGACTTGTCTCCCATGAAAGTGAAATAAGGTAATTTATTTACTTTTTCAGGTTTATGATTTAATAAGACAAGATGTCTACATTAGATTACTTTATTGCACAAGGGAAATCCCTTGATAAGACTGGGAAAGAGTTAGAAGAATGGACAACTGCTCAATTTGCTATTGCATTAAAATCAGAAGAGAAAAAACAAAAAGATGAGATCCTAACAAAGAATGAAATAAGTGTATGCAGTAACCGTGCGAGGTCAAGCAAATGTAGGTCCCTGATTCTATAAATGATGATGATGAATTGTGTACAGGGAACCTAACGCTACCTCCCTAGATCTCACACGGTCTCTCTGTTGGCTCTAGTGTAGGGTGTATGATGTACCTATTGTCTAGGGGAGAAATGAGATGATAGTACACAACACACAAACACTTTACTTTCTATGAGAAAGTTAATAAAACAGGTGTTAAGTTTTCTTTTGAACTGAATATTACAATTTAATCTGCCTGTCCAGTTATATCTTTTGGACAGGTCTTGAAAATAAGGACAAGATAGTTTACAGAAAGAGGGTAATAAAACAACTGGACTTTCTGTCCACACAACTAAAATCAAGATATATTTTTCACTGAAGAACAGTTCACAGCTACTACTGTAATCCTATAAAGGGAGAGTCACTGTGTATGAGGGGCTGTTGTGTCATCATACCCCTTGAAATTCCTGAATATCATTGGGAAACTCAGTGAATGTTACTTTTTTACAAAAAGTGTCAGATGTACCCAGATGTATGGCACATCACCTGGGGTTATTTATAAGGAAATTCTCTCCTGAAGATGCAGACTCTTTCACTCGTTCAAGCTCCTCCGTGTTCTTATAATAGTAGAAATGACTGGATGGAGGCTTGAGGGCTGTATTCACTTTCAGCTGGCTTCCTGCCACCAGTCGGTAACAGGGAATAAAACGCTGGAACAAAAGGATACCCTGGCTTTACATCTACTCACTGAGATTATTTAATATTTTCCTACCAGGATATGGGGTCAGCCTTGCGTGCCGTACATGTGCACAAGCCCCTAACTTTGTTTGACTCCCTCCTTGCTGTGACCACACCTCAGGTCCCTATGGCAGATACGCCACTGTACCTTTACATCTTTTTTCCTCAATACAATAATGTGGGGTAACCACATTTCCGTTGGTATGATTTTCTCTTTTCTTTTTATATTATAAATGCTTCAGGCATGTAAATAGTGTTCATAGAACACAGAGGCTTACTACTATAATAATATAAACAGCATAATCATGACAACATACATCAATTAGATACATTTTAAGATGAGGACTCAACAATGTCTACTACCGACATGTTCTTCATTTTTCCTCAATATCAATACCCAATTTTGTTTGCTGTGGAATTAAACAGAATAATTCATAAATCGTCCTTACCACAATTCAAGAAATATAAACAAATGATGCTGACTTGCAAAGCAATGGCCGCAGTTTCACCTGCACTGGTCTCAGGCTGGGAAATATTTATTTTACTTTAAATTTACCACAGCTGAATCTCAGCAAAATGTTTAATGTAAGTTATTTTTGACAACTGGCAATTGAATAAGGAAAACCCCTTGCTAATATTGGGTACCACTAGCCAATCAGAAGCTGGCGACTACCAGATTTCAAAATGCAGTTTTGAAAAACAAAAAAAAACAATTCCAAACTACACCGCGTCTGCTATTTAATTGGCTAGCCTATGTTAGTTGCCATTACAACAAAAATGTTTCGTTGATAACCAAATTACTATCGCCCCCCCCTTCTCACCCTATACTCTCTGTACTCAAGCGAATTTGAATATTCACCTCAATGCCTCTTTCTACGCGATCGTCCCTTTAACGTTATGAAAAATTCAAGTAAGGTTGACTGTCTGTCTGGTCTACCGTCTTGGACATTTTATTTTTCCTTCATAACTTCACTAATACTGGGGCTATCATATTATTTAAAACATATTCTTGCTTAGGGGAGTCTCAGCTATCTTATCATATAAGTTTTATGTTCAGTTTCCTATTAATAAAGATTTTCATTTTTGTCACTGTTCGTTCGTCAAATAATATTTTACACAAGACCACCATTTCCTCCTTTCTCCTCTCCCGCTTAGCCTATGTGATTCAAATACTACTTGTTTTAGTGACGCCAGTAATTCTACAACGAGTGGGGACAAACTGTCTGTGTGTTTGCCTCCGATGGCGTTTGCCGCCGCGTGTAGATACGCATGGCAGAGTGTGGCAGGCAAATCGGGTGTTAGACGTGGCGGGTTAACAAGTTGGGTTTTATGATTTGAATTTTATCGTGTTTCACTACCAAATTGTAAGACTTACTACTGATTAACCTGTTAAAAACAAAATATTACGTTAATTCAGATAGTATTGTGCGGCGCTCTTCCGCCAATTAATTAATTTTATCGGTTAGGCGGCCGTGTATGCAGCAGATCTTACAAGTTTAAACATCGGTAGTACGTTGGCGAAACCGAAACTGCAATGCGTTGTATATTATATATATGCTATAGGCTTTCGCACTGCACAACAAGCAGTGGCAGGCGTGTGGGAGCAATCCCGTCAGACACAATCAAGCTGGTTTTATTTATTGTTGTTTTTATGACTTAAAATCCATAGAAATGAGTAATTATCCTCGCAGATTTTACCACACACCTCCCCTCTTAAACATGCATCACTATGCAGGTTATTATCTGCGAGATAACTTAGCTCAATGAAGTCTTATGCGTTTCTCTGATTTTCATCACATGGATGTCTGCTTAAAAAGTCGGCACCCACATTCGTCGGACCCGGGATATAATCTATCCGGAATGAGTATGGCTGCAGTAATAAAGACCATCTCAATAATCTGGAATTTTCATGCTTCGCTTGTGACAGGAACACAAGAGGTGAATGATCCGTTTGGACCACAAATGTCCTGCCATATAAATAAATCTGAAATTTCCTTTATAGACCATATCAAAGCGAGACATTCCTTTTCACTTGTTGAATAATTTTTTTTTCCGCCTTGTTCAACTTGCGGCTAGCATAAGCGACTGGTTTCAATTCCCCATCTGGTGAGGAAGACCTTTGCAACAATGTAGCACCTAGGCCCACATTGCTTGCGTCACTTCTCACAATAAATTCTTGAGTTAAGTCAGGCAATTGCAATACTGGCCTGCTTGTAAGTTTTTCCTTCAACTCTTGGTAAACTAATTCGCACTGAGCAGACCAAATTATTTTATCAGGTTGACCTTTACGAGTTAAATCTGTCAGCGGAGCACATATAGAGTTAAAATTTTTAATGTACTTTTGGTAAAAACCACACAACGACACGAAAGATCGCACGTCTTTCTTTGTTTGGGGTCGAGGAGCTTTTTTCAATTTTTCCAGATTCTTGGGATCAGGGGTCATGCTACCCTGATGCACAGTATGTCCCAAGAATTCCAACTCTTTACAACCTATACAACATTTTGTTGGCCTGGCGGTTAAGTTAGCCTCTCTGAGTCTATCTAACAGCATATTCAAAGAGGTAACGTGTTCCTCAAATGTTTCCGTAGCAATGAGGATATCGTCCATAAAATTCGAAATACATGGATTTTTCAGGGGATCCAGCAGTTTTCGCATCATCCTTGAAAACACACTCGGAGCATTTTTCAACCCAAACGGCAACATGTTGAACTCATAATGACCTTCCGAGGTGCTAAATGCTAAATAAGGTCGAACCTCAGGCTTTACTGGAATTTGGTAATAGCCCTTGCTAAGATCCACCTTAGAAAAATATTTTGCCTTGTTCAGCCTGGCAAATAGTTGAGTAGTATCAGGTAATGGATCCACCTGACCTTCTGTGACAGCATTCAGTTTCCTGTAATCTATACACAGTCTATGTTCTCCCGATGGTTTCCGCAACAGAACCACGCAGGAACTATAAGGAGACTCACTATGAGAAATAATCCCTTCTTGTAACAAATAATCTATCTCCTCTTTTAAAGCTTTCTCCTTAGCGAATGGAATAGAATAGGGCCTCATACAGATAGGTGTTTGGTCTAGTAGTTTCATATCATATTCCAACAAATGGGTGTTACCCGGTTTATCTGTCAACACATCTGTATGTTTCTCAAGGATCTGTCGAACCTTCTCCTTCTGCCCTTTTGTCAAGTGATTGCTGATTTTCACCTGCTCAAACGTTTCACTGGTTTTCAGTGGATATTCAAATGAGGAGAGAGGGTCATTTTTCATTTCGGTTGCAATAGACAAGGCCAATAAGTGTGTCCCTTCCTGGATTTGTCTGTCCAGATATTTCTTCAACAGGTTCACATGATAGACTTTTTCCTTTCCCTTTTTGTCTATCTTATAATTGGTTCTGGATACCTTTTCCAAAACTGTGTATGGTCCTTGCCATCCGATCTGAAGTTTATTATTGCTGCTGGGCAATAGAAGAAGTACCTTCTCCCCCACAGCAAGTTCCCTATCCTTCGCTTTTCGATTATAATAAGCAGCATGCTTTTTCCTGGCTTGTCTCAAATTTTCATTTGCCAGTTTCCAACCGGTTTGTAAACGATTGGTCAGTTCGTTCACGTATTGATAAGATGAGGTAACAGTCTCCTCTGCCTTCTCATCAGTCCAGGTCCTTAACAAAGCTTCTAACGGACCTTTTATTGGCCTACCAAATAACAGTGTTGCGGGGGCCATTCCGGTGGAATTATGTGGTACTTCCCGGTACGCAAACAGGGCGGCGGGCAAGTAGTGGTCCCACGTGTCAGGTTTCTCATGTGCCAGCTTTCTCAGGATAGAAATGAGAGTCCCATTGAACCTCTCTACCTGGCCGTTCCCTTGGGGATGGTACGGGCTACAATGAAAGTGCTTGGCTTGAAACAACCTGAACACCTCTTCAGTTAGTTTCCCCTTGAACTGAGAGCCATTATCTGTCAAGATTTGATGCGGGAAACCTAACCTTGTGAATATCGTAAGTAATGCCTCTGCCACATGTTTCGAATCGATTGATGACAGGGCTACCGCCTCTCCCCACATAGAACAAGTGTCTACCAGAGTAAGGATGTAACTGTTCCTCCTCTTGGTCCGAGTGAGAGGTCCCACAATATCCACAGCAACTCTCTCAAAAGGGGTTCCCACTATGGGCATTTCCCCAAGAGTTGCGGGAGCAGTCCAATGCTTTGGAGCTACTCTCTGGCATTCGGGGCAGGAGTGTACGTATCTCTTTATGTCTTCCGTTATCCCTGGCCAGAAATAATGACAAGCTATACGCTGTCCTGTTGCACTAATCCCCATGTGACCACTGAAGGGGATAGCATGACCTAACTCCATCACTTTTTCTCTATATGATTTAGGAAGGACCAGCTGACCATGACCAGCTGCACCAGTGCCGGCCTTCCTGTATAGCAATTTATTCTTCATATAGAATTCTCCTTTATTTGGAGGAGTATGGCTCTTTGGGAGTTTCTTATAGCACAGCTTCAGTGACTTATCTTCAGCCTGTGCCTTTCTCATCTCTTCGGGATGAGTATTTATAGGTTCATCTTCTTCCTTTCTGGATTGTGATCGGGTCTGGACTGCTGCCAAGACCACAGGTCTCGTTGGATTTCCCAAGTAGACATAACGACACCCCAATATCAGAGGGTAGATGGGTGCGTCTATCACTGCTGCTCTGATTATCCCTTCCACATAGCGAGTCTTCACTTGTATCCTGGCAATGGGAAGTTTCATGAGGGGTAGGTCCTTGGTCGCCCCTTGTATCTCCACTGTTTCTGTGGTATACTGATCTGGGTTCACCAAGTGCGAGCTCACCACAGCCTCAAAATCCAAACCTGTATCATAGAGGCACCTTATGGTGACATCATTGCATACAACATCCTCGCAAACTGGGGGGTGATAAGGTTCCTGCTGTTCAGCAGGTTTGTCCTTTCCCTCCTGTTTTCCCCTTTTCATAGCAGCAAATCCAGCAGGTTTACTTTTACAATACTTAATGTCATGTCCCTCCTTCTTACAATAAGTACAATACCATCTACTTTGATGATGAGGTTTTCTTTCCTCATTCCTTCTGTCCTTGAATTGTGCGGTTTTATTTTTATAATCATTTCGAGGCCTATCGAAGTTCTGCTTACCTCTGTTATCAAATTTATTATGGGTTTGAGGAGCCTTAAACTGATCTACTGGTTTCTTTTTAATACCAGCTACCTCTGCCTGGGCTGCATGATACCTTTCAGCGACATTTATTATTTCCTCCAGTCTCTCCGCACCCTGTTCCATGAGAAACTTTCTCATGTCTGGAGCCATGGACTCTCTCATCTGCTCAATGAGTATCATCTCTTTGAGATCTTGGGTTTTCCCCAAAGAAGCCCATTTCTCCATATACGTTTCCAACCGGGCGGAGAACTGGTGATAGGTCTCACCCGACAGTAGCCTGGCATTCCTAAATTTCTTTCTATAAAATTCTCCGTTCTTTTCGTATCTTAACAGAAGAGCTTGCTTCAACATGTCATAGTTGTCCTGGTCACCCCTACTCATTTTAGAAAAAACTTCGTAAGCTGTACCGCGAAGTCCTTGAGACAACTTTACTCCCCATTTTTTCTCTTTCCAACCCATAAGTAGTGGCTAATATTTCGTATCTGCTTAGATACGACTCAATATCATCATCTTTTTCTATAAAATAATCTAAGTGGAACCCCATGGCTGATGAGGAGGCCCCCTGGCTTGCAGCGGAGTCGGAAGTGGAAGGGCTAGTTCCATTTTCCGGAGCATGGCCTTGTAGCTCTAGCTCCCTTAGTCGTAACTCATGTTCCCTCTGTAACCGTTTATCTTCCCTTTCCGCCTCCAATCTTCTTTCTTCTTTCTCTCGTTCCGCCTCCCTGTGTAGACGTTTTTCCTCCTTCTCAGCCTCGAGTTCAAGTTTCTTTGCCTCCTTCTCAGCCTCAAGTTTCTTCTCCTCCAACTGCAGCCTCTCGATCAGCCTCTAATTTCTTAGTCTCCCTAGCATCTTCTAACTGCACTCTCCTTTCCTCAGCTAACCTATGTTCTTCCCTAGTAATAAATTTGTCACATTCTGAGGTGACATAATCAACCAAAATTTGTCCCTCCATATTCATATCTCTCGCCGCTTGCACAGCTGCAGAGCGAAACTTGGCCAGATCTGCCATCCTGAAAAATGTACTAACAAAGTTTCTAAATATAACTAATTATAAATTTATTTAATTAAATCTGGGTTTCTGACACTTTCTTCACTTCCCAAAATCTTGGGCAAATATATTATATGGGGATTTCCTGGGAAAATTAGACTGTCCCCAATTTATGTAGAAAGTTCAATCTCGGACAAGCCTACCAATTTATGTAGCAAATAAAGATGATTTGCTGGGGAGGTTATGATGGTATCCTAACAAAGAATGAAATAAGTGTATGCAGTAACCGTGCGAGGTCAAGCAAATGTAGGTCCCTGATTCTATAAATGATGATGATGAATTGTGTACAGGGAACCTAACGCTACCTCCCTAGATCTCACACGGTCTCTCTGTTGGCTCTAGTGTAGGGTGTATGATGTACCTATTGTCTAGGGGAGAAATGAGATGATAGTACACAACACACAAACACTTTACTTTTTTATGAGAAAGTTAATAAAACAGGTGTTAAGTTTTCTTTTGAACTGAATATTACAATTTAATCTGCCTGTCCAGTTATATCTTTTGGACAGGTCTTGAAAATAAGGACAAGATAGTTTACAGAAAGAGGGTAATAAAACAACTGGACTTTCTGTCCACACAACTAAAATCAAGATATATTTTTCACTGAAGAACAGTTCACAGCTACTACTGTAATCCTATAAAGGGAGAGTCACTGTGTATGAGGGGCTGTTGTGTCATCATACCCCTTGAAATTCCTGAATATCATTGGGGAAACTCAGTGAATGTTACTTTTTTACAAAAAGTGTCAGATGTACCCAGATGTATGGCACATCACCTGGGGTTATTTATAAGGAAATTCTCTCCTGAAGATGCAGACTCTTTCACTCGTTCAAGCTCCTCCGTGTTCTTATAATAGTAGAAATGACTGGATGGAGGCTTGAGGGCTGTATTCACTTTCAGCTGGCTTCCTGCCACCAGTCGGTAACAGGGAATAAAACGCTGGAACAAAAGGATACCCTGGCTTTACATCTACTCACTGAGATTATTTAATATTTTCCTACCAGGATATGGGGTCAGCCTTGCGTGCCGTACATGTGCACAAGCCCCTAACTTTGTTTGACTCCCTCCTTGCTGTGACCACACCTCAGGTCCCTATGGCAGATACGCCACTGTACCTTTACATCTTTTTTTCCTCAATACAATAATGTGGGGTAACCACATTTCCGTTGGTATGATTTTCTCTTTTCTTTTTATATTATAAATGCTTCAGGCATGTAAATAGTGTTCATAGAACACAGAGGCTTACTACTATAATAATATAACAGCATAATCATGACAACATACATCAATTAGATACATTTTAAGATGAGGACTCAACAATGTCTACTACCGACATGTTCTTCATTTTTCCTCAATATCAATACCCAATTTTGTTTGCTGTGGAATTAAACAGAATAATTCATAAATCGTCCTTACCACAATTCAAGAAATATAAACAAATGATGCTGACTTGCAAAGCAATGGCCGCAGTTTCACTCTGCACTGGTCTCAGGCTGGGAAATATTTATTTTACTTTAAATTTACCACAGCTGAATCTCAGCAAAATGTTTAATGTAAGTTATTTTTGACAACTGGCAATTGAATAAGGAAAACCCCTTGCTAATATTGGGTACCACTAGCCAATCAGAAGCTGGCGACTACCAGATTTCAAAATGCAGTTTTGAAAAACAAAAAAACAATTCCAAACTACACCGCGTCTGCTATTTAATTGGCTAGCCTATGTTAGTTGCCATTACAACAAAAATGTTTCGTTGATAACCAATTTCCTATCGCCCCCCCCTTCTCACCCTATACTCTCTGTACTCAAGCGAATTTGAATATTCACCTCAATGCCTCTTTCTACGCGATCGTCCCTTTAACGTTATGAAAAATTCAAGTAAGGTTGACTGTCTGTCTGGTCTACCGTCTTGGACATTTTATTTTTCCTTCATAACTTCACTAATACTGGGGCTATCATATTATTTAAAACATATTCTTGCTTAGGGGAGTCTCAGCTATCTTATCATATAAGTTTTATGTTCAGTTTCCTATTAATAAAGATTTTCATTTTTGTCACTGTTCGTTCGTCAAATAATATTTTACACAAGACCACCATTTCCTCCTTTCTCCTCTCCCGCTTAGCCTATGTGATTCAAATACTACTTGTTTTAGTGACGCCAGTAATTCTACAACGAGTGGGGACAAACTGTCTGTGTGTTTGCCTCCGATGGCGTTTGCCGCCGCGTGTAGATACGCATGGCAGAGTGTGGCAGGCAAATCGGGTGTTAGACGTGGCGGGTTAACAAGTTGGGTTTTATGATTTGTATTTTATCGTGTTTCACTACCAAATTGTAAGACTTACTACTGATTAACCTGTTAAAAACAAAATATTACGTTAATTCAGATAGTATTGTGCGGCGCTCTTCCGCCAATTAATTAATTTTATCGGTTAGGCGGCCGTGTATGCAGCAGATCTTACAAGTTTAAACATCGGTAGTACGTTGGCGAAACCGAAAATGCAACGCGTTGTATATTATATATGCTATAGGCTTTTCGCACTGCACAAAAGGCAGTGGCGGGCGTGTGAGAGCAATTCCGTCAGACACAATCGGGCTGGTTTTATTTATTGTTGTTTTTATGACTAAAATCCATAGAAATTAGTAATTATCCTCGCAGATTTTACCACAGTTAATCAGGCTTCTAGTGGTAATAGTAAACCCTTTACTTACAAAGTTAAGGTACCAACATTCAATTCTGCCAATGATGATATAACATTCTGGCTTCAGAGGTTTGAACGTGCTTGTCGGGCTCATAATGTTGATAAATCGCAATATGTTAACCAATTATCTGAGAATCTAACAGGCGATTCTCTCACTAGTCTATGTTTGGTTGAAGAGGCTGACAAGGATAATTATGATGTTATTAGGGCAGCCTTGATTAAGAAGTTTCAGTTACCAGAGAAAGGTTATCGCATGTTGTTTAAAAGAATGGTACCTGAGACGGGGGTTGAATTCTCAGAATTCATTGCGAAAATACGTCTTACATTTCAACGATGGATTGAATTATCCAAAATAGAGAAAACATATGATGCTCTTATGGATTTGTTGCTCAGAGACAAGGTCATGTCTTCTATCAATAAACATTTCCTTGAATTTCTACACGAGCGTAAGCCACAAACACTAAAACAAATGCAAGAATATTGTGACCAATACGTTACGGCACACCCGGACGTAACTCTTAGCAACACTAAGATTAAAGAGGGTATGCCGGTTGCTTCATCAACACAATACAATCCCAAGTACTCACACAACTTTCAGGGAGCTCAAAATAAATTTGACAAAAAGGTTAATTGGCGTAATCATCAAAACCAAGGTAACCAACCAAATCAGGGTTCTTCTTCTAAATTCTGGAAACGGGTTGACAGTCCTCGATACAGGGGTGGCCATAACTATAGAAATTTCCGTAGAGGAAGTAATAATAGAAATTACCAGGGTGTTCCTTCATGGACACAACGGGATCAATCCTACAGGGATTCTCACTATAATGAGCATGATGATTATAATGATGAACATTATGACTCAAACCCAAACAGGGGTTATAACAGAGGGAATAATAATTACAGAGGCAACAATAATCGAGGTAGATCACAACACAAAAGACATGGTAAATCTCATTACCAGGCTAACTCTGCACAACAAGAGTTTCATGAAGCCGGTAAGCAAACCAATGATAAGAAAGACTCTAATAATGTGGGATGTTCTGCTTTCGATTTTGACAGAGCATTTCAGTGTTCCCAATGCAAAACATTATTCGAGCCAACCACAGTTTCGACTTTAAGCTGTGGTCATCCTCTTCCCGCTCTCCCTGCGTCAGTCGCGCATGATGGAAGAGGGGCTCTTAAGTTAAATAATGGTTTAGTAGATGGTACTCCGGTCTCAATTCTCTTCGATTCCGGGTGCACCACCATTGGGGTGAGGCAGTCACTTATAGATCCTTCTCGAGCCACTGGAAAAATAATCAAATGCATAACATTTGGTGGCACATTAGAGAAGTACTTCACTGCCATTATCAACATTTCTACTCCCTTCTTTACAGGAGATGTGCACGCATGTCTTCTGCCGAATCCGATCGCTGATCTTATCGTCGGTCGCATTCATGGTGCGAAAGAATGCACTCCGCAACAAATTGCCGAGTGGGAAAGTGATAATATGCATACTGCAAATGCTGTAGTCACTAGAGCTCAAGCTCTAAACATGCCGCAATCTTCGCCTTCTGGAGATAATGATGACCAGAACCAAGGTGATCTCTTGGAGATTTCGCATGATTCCTTTATAAAACAGCAGGAAGATGATCCTACTCTAAAGAAATTCTTTACTCTAGCAAAAGAAGGTGATCCGAATAAGGACACAAATCGTAAATCTTGGATTACGATGAAGAATGGGGTACTTGTACGTATGGAACAAGACTCCGCTAAGTCCATTCATTCTCAAATTCTTGTGCCCAAAAATATGAGAGTTAAAATCTTACAGCACGCTCATGATTCTCAGTGTGCTGGGCATATGGGTTTTTCCCGTACTAAATCTAGAGTTCTTGCGTCTTTCTTTTGGCCGTTTGTGAACAAGGACATACAGATCTATTGTCGATCCTGTAGGGTATGTCAGGAAGTTAAATCCAAAGGTCCACGCCATGCTGCACCTATTCAGGCTGCAGATATTCCAATTCGACCATTTCAAAAAATGGCGATAGACATCATTGGTCCATTTAAGACAAAGTCTGCTAGAGGACACCAATATATCTTGACGTGTGTAGATATGTGCACACGTTGGCCAGAGGCTATCCCTCTGAAGAGCATAACTACTGCTGATATTGCAGATGCTCTTTGGCTTATATTCTCTCGTCTGGGATTTCCAGGAGAAATATTGTCAGACCATGGTACCCAACTCGTATCGGATACCATGTCTCAAGTGATGTCAACTCTTAAGATAGAAAGATCTCTGAGTAGTATTTATCATCCTATGTCCAATGGCATGGTAGAGCATCTTAATAGAACTCTGAAAAACCTATTAGGTAAGATAACTGAGGATCATCCTCAGGATTGGGACAGGGTTTTACCCGCGGCTCTCTTTGCATACAGAGAGGTCGCCAATGAACATACAGGATTTTCTCCCTTTGAACTTGTCTTTGGCGCGAAACCGCGAGGTCCTATGTCTCTACTTCATGAACTCATAACTGCTGATAATATTGTCGATGACACAAAATCCTCTTATGAATATGTCATTGCACTTAGACACAAGATTATTGAAGCATGCAAATTGGCAACTGCTTCTTCTGAATTTGCGAAACAGAAGGCAAGGCAATTTGCCAATAAGACCAGACGCTTGCGACAACTCTGTCCAGGTGACAAAGTATTGGTCCTGCTACCTTGTAGAGAAAACAGACTCCTTATTTCTTGGAAAGGTCCGTACGATGTAATATCAAAAGTTTCCGATGTCGACTATATTGTCGATACTGATGGGAAGCATAAAACCTTCCACATCAACATGCTCACGGAATTCCACGAACGTCCGGATTATTTACAACCTGTTTTCCAGGCAACGGACGATTCACCAGTCCCACATGGACATTACTCATCACTGTCAGTAATACAGGATGAGGAAACGAGTTTCTCAGATGTGAATCTCCCTTTTCCAATGATTCCGCTTTATTCTAATGAGTCATGGAAAGATGTTGCGATTTCTCCTGAATTATCTCCAGGAGAACAGAAACAAGTTTCTGCTATGTTACAACAATTTCAGGATGTCCTTACTGACATTCCTGGTCGAACTAATGTCATTGAACACGACATTATTCTTACTGACCATAATCCTATAAGAGTCAGACCGTATCCTATCCCGATACATTTTCAAGCACAGGTAGAAAAAGAGTTGGATGAAATGATAGAGTTGGAAATAATTGAACCATCCACATCAGCATATTCTTCACCGATGGTTATCGTGCGAAAAAAAGACAACAACATACGTCTTTGCGTTGATTATCGCAAATTGAACCAAGTGACGAAATTTGATGCTGAACCTATGCCTTTACTTGAAGAGCTACTTACTAGACTATCGAATTCTCATTTCTTTACTAAACTCGATTTGTCTAAGGGATATTGGCAAGTTCCACTATCCGAACACGCCAAACCGTTTACTGCTTTTTCGACGCCTAGGGGTCTATTCCAATGGAATTTCATGCCTTTCGGCCTTATGAATGCCCCAGCGACATTCGTACGCATGATGCGTCGAATCCTATCTCATCGCTCAGATGTCATTGCATATCTTGATGACATCTGTCTTTTCAGTAATACTTGGAAAGACCACTATAACGGGTTAAATGAACTATTGTCTATCCTACGCGAGCATAACCTGACAGCGAAACCATCTAAAGCATTTATTGGTTTCAGCGAAATATCTTTCTTAGGTCACCGTGTTGGTCATGGGTTTCTAAAAACAGAAGACCATAATACAAGTAAGATACTTAACATTTCTATGCCTAAGACTAAAAAGCAAGTGCGAAGTCTCTTAGGTCTCATACAATTTTATGGACGATTCATTCCGAATCTGTCCTCAGTTATGTCACCTCTTTCTTCTTTGTTAAAGAAAGGGTCTCCTAATATAGTCAATTGGACTCAAGAATGTCAATCCTCTTTGGATAAGGTTAAAACGATGTTTTCTACTTCACCTATCTTGGTGTTACCTACTAAAGATAAGACATTTATTCTTCGTAGTGACGCTTCATCCACTGGGATTGGAGCGGCACTAATGCAAGAGTACTCTGGAACTCTGCATCCAGTGATGTATATTTCTCGAAAACTTAATGCCGCAGAGAGAAATTACTCGGTCCTAGACCGTGAATTATTGGCTATGGTTTGGTCAATCCTAAAACTTCAAAGATTTCTTCTTGGCGCGCATTTTATTGTGGAGACTGACCAGAAAGCTCTTACAGCTATTCAGACTAAAAATCTGAAGAGCGCGAGATCAATGCGATACGCGATTGCTCTTCAGCCTTTTCATTTTTCGGTGCGAGCTATCCGTGATTCAGAAAATGTGATGGCGGATATCTTATCGAGATGCCCACATGATTCCACTTAACTGTCAGATCTTGAGATTTCTAACATGTCTGACTATACTACAGTTTTTCCTATGTTAAAGTATGTACTTATATGTAATATATCATACATTGTCTGTATCACTACTTAGCGGTGCATTGATGTATGTTCACCGAATGTTTTGATATTTTTCTTATTTGGTGATCATAATGTTAAGATACCTAAGATGAACTATTGTACAAATTGTGGCATTGCCAGTATTGTGTTATGCGTTGGTGACACCTCTCGGGAGATATTTATACTCAGAGAAAAAAATTTTCTCTGGATCCTGGGATAGATTCTCATTGGTCGTGCTATATGACGACTTTGCCTTACATTAGGCGTTACATTTGTTTGGAATGCTTATCATCTGCGCATTGTTATTCGTGCGTTGTGAGCCTATTGTATGTTGCTCCTGGATGTATTTCAAAAAAAAAAAAAGTACCATTTTTTTTTCCCGGGGGGTGTGGTAATCTGTTGCATACATATTTTTGAATGCACAGATTACAAATGTACGATATGTCTATTTAATATGGAAAATATATTGTTGTATTTAATTGGGTACGAAAATGCTTTCTTTTGGAAAGCCAGATAATCCATGTTTGATTTATACGTTTGATTATATGGATAATCTCCCTTGATATTTATCGGGCGTAAGAATACTTATATTTTGGCATTCATCATTTGTCATAGCCAGAAAATAGATTGATTGTTCTTAGAATGTTTATGGCCTGAATTCATATGTATTACATATTATTAGTGCAAGTAGATTCAGTCCTATATTGTATATTTTGTATGGGTAGGCAGGACTATATTCTTTATGCCGCACTAGCGGAGGTATTGGTTGTCTTAACGAGTCGTGGTGAGTTCCGATATTGCCGCCTACAATGGCTGGTCACGCATTTCCAGGGTTGGTCCTTTCTAGAGTGAAAAATGATTTATGAAGTGATTTCTTCAGTAGGAGATTGTGTCTCTACAAGATTATAGTGTTAGAGACTCTCCTCATGTACTGTATTATGTACTATTTGGACTCAAGGTAAATCCAAACCCTTTTGACGATCTCCTTATGGTTAGACCTAGATGGAGCAACGTATTTTCGTGCATCGTTGGTCGTTTAACTAGATATTGTTGTAGATGACAGGTTCCATCAGCGCTCATGTATTCATGAAGTAACCTTCTGACAAAGGGACTGTATGGTAACTCTAGAAAGTTATACTTATTCAAGTTTTGAATCAACTTTGGCTGATGATTATTCTTCTGCTGGGCGAGTGAGCGAAAGCTCAGGGAAGGAGGCCATCTTTGTATTTCTGTCATCATTTTTGATCACTGTCCAGAGAACGGGTCGTGTATCTTACTATTCGGACAGTGGCATGGAGATCTCATTTATATGAAAACCCCTTGTCGTGGTTTCACAGTATGATATAAACATTGAATATAAGCAACCTAAGAACTTAGCAAGGGAAAGAAGGTTCGTCCATCGAACTCTTCATTTGTTTACCGATCCGCCTTTACTGACGCGTTCAGTCAGATAGGGGATGCGGCCATAATGTATTAGAACATTGAATGCTGTTTTGTACCACCCATTATATTTGAATGTTCCATGACATGGGATCTACTATTCATGCCTGAAGATTGATGTGTCAACATGTACTTATGAGCTATTCGTTCTGTCCCAGTATGTGCGTCTGAATAAAACTGTATGAAAAGATTCCAGCAGTCTGCATTGGTGCCTTATAGACATGAGTGAATGAGTGCTTTATATTGGTCAAGATACGAACATTCCATCATTCGCGTTAATAACACTCTACACTCTCACTCCATCTTTACACCATCCTGCGTCGGTTGAATTGACCAAGTTAAGGGCCTGCTCCTCCTGGAGCCTCAGGAGGAAACCACTTCTTACAGCTGCCTTTGCCTTCCCTAACTCAGGACTAGAGTGAGTTACCCATTTACAGCACCGCTGGGTAGACTGGAGCATGCCTGGTTTCCTTCAACACTGTTCCCACTTTTTACAGTAGTGGCTAGTCAAGCAAACAACAACAATAATACTACACTTTTACACGGTGACAAGAACCAGACAAGTGTTAGTGGAACAAGAGGTGACAAGAACCAGACAAGTGTTAGTGGAACAAGAGATGACAAGAACCAGACAAGTGTTAGTGGAACACGAGATGACAAGAACCAGACAAGTGTTAGTGGAACAAGAGATGACAAGAACCAGACAAGTGTTAGTGGAACAAGAGATGACAAGAACCAGACAAGTGTTAGTGGAACAAGAGATGACAAGAACCAGACAAGTGTTAGTGGAACAAGAGATGAAAAGAACCAGACAAGTGTTAGTGGAACAAGATGTGACAAGAACCAGACAAGTGTTAGTGGAACGAGATGAAAAGAACCAGACAAGTGTTAGTGGAACAAGAGATGACAAGAACCAGACAAGTGTTAGTGGAACAAGAGATGACAAGAACCAGACAAGTGTTAGTGGAACAAGAGGTGACAAGAACCAGCCAAGTGTTAGTGGAACAAGAGGTGACAAGAACCAGACAAGTGTTAGTGGAACAAGATGTGACAAGAACCAGACAAGTGTTAGTGGAACAAGAGACGACAAGAACCAGACAAGTGTTAGTGGAACAAGAGACGACAAGAACCAGACAAGTGTTAGTGGAACAAGAGACGACAAGAATCAGACAAGTGTTAGTGGAACAAGAGATGACAAGAACCAGACAAGTGTTAGTGGAACAAGAGATGACAAGAACCAGACAAGTGTTAGTGGAACAAGAGGTGACAAGAACCAGACAAGTGTTAGTGGAACAAGAGGTGACAAGAACCAGACAAGTGTTAGTGGAACAAGAGGTGACAAGAACCAGACAAGTGTTAGTGGAACAAGAGACGACAAGAACCAGACAAGTGTTAGTGGAACAAGAGATGACAAGAACCAGACAAGTGTTAGTGGAACAAGAGATGACAAGAACCAGACAAGTGTTAGTGGAACAAGAGATGACAAGAACCAGACAAGTGTACTGTTAGTGGAACAAGAGATGACAAGAACCAGACAAGTGTTAGTGGAACAAGAGATGACAAGAACCAGACAAGTGTTAGTGGAACAAGAGATGACAAGAACCAGACAAGTGTTAGTGGAACAAGAGATGACAAGAACCAGACAAGTGTTAGTGGAACAAGAGATGACAAGAACCAGACAAGTGTTAGTGGAACAAGAGATGACAAGAACCAGACAAGTGTTAGTGGAACAAGAGATGACAAGAACCAGACAAGTGTTAGTGGAACAAGAGATGACAAGAACCAGACAAGTGTTAGTGGAACAAGAGATAAGATGCTGGAGATGGATAGGGCACACACTGACGAGTAGGGTGTATGTGGGTGGATGTAGAAAGTCAGACAACACTTATACACCGCTCGCCTAGCTCACTGTCTAAGGAGTAACTCCAACAACCATATCAATCTCCGTGAATATATAATATTACGAATAAGTCACAATGGGCGCAGGGCCATTACAAATATTGGAGACACAACAAATCCCGAGTATTCTACAATCACTCTGATTCTCGGAATATCTACAGCCACAAAAAGGCTACTTCATAAATCCACTGCACAACTCTGGCCCTCTCTACTCGCACACTACTATAGACATCCGCCCTTCTCTTTTCTACGCTCTTCGCTGTCTCCTGTCTGCTCTCTACTGACTCAACTCTCTACTAGCTCAACAAACTGCTGACCCAACACTCACCTCTCTCTCTCTCTCTGACTGACCCCCTTTCATTCGCAATCACCAAACACGTGAAAACCTTCCACGCTCGACTGAGCTTCATTCACGCCTAACTACAGCTAGCAGCTTGTCTTAACCTCTGCTCACAACATTGCTTTGTAGCTAAATTATTACAAGGCACGCATTCCCAACTCCTAACAACTCACATGACTAATAAACTCCCACTGGAGCATGGGAACATTCATACATGCAAAATACCCTCAAAACACTCCGTGACACCTGTTGATGGCGTTACCAGACAATCCCTATTCTGAAATCTCCACGGTAAGAGAGGTAGAGGGATATCAAGGAACATATGGGAAAGAGAACTGGAGACAGAAGACCTTGAGCCGCTGGCACGGAACAGGAAGAATGGCCAGAAATATGTGGAACGTCTATGCTCCTCGGGGAACTGAAGAATAATGAATGAACTGAAGAGTAAACAATTGCTTTGTTGCACTCATCCTGCAAAGGTGCCAACTGGAGTGGTGGTCCTATTCTCATTAATGAGTGAACAATAAAGTAATGAGAAGAAAGAAGATATACTATCACAGGTTCATTGTTGAACAGACAGTCCTCGGTAACCAACATTGTTGATGAAGGGTCGGTATTTTCTGAAACGTTGAGAACCACTGATACAAATAGCACAAACATTTTTAATAGCCCAATCGAATATATACAGCACCATATGTCATACCAACAGCGTCGCAACCATCACAGCAATACGACCTACCACGGCATAGTTATGCAGCAAATATTGCTATCTAAGATTCTACTCGGCTAAAAGGAATTATCAGCCCCTTGAACTTAAACGTGTCTCATGGCAGGAGAAAGTAGCTGTTAACTTCTGAAAACGGAAATGGGAATGCCCCGCTGATTACGCTTATCTAGGACAGGTCCGCCATTAAGAATTCTCGGCTTCTCAGACCCGGAAATCTGGGTTTTAATAAGGCCAGCTGAAACACTAAGATATATCACACCTTAGTGGAGTTCAGGTTGATCTAAGTTGAGGTCAGAATGATTATTCTAGTGTAGTTGTTACATACCAAACGTTTGAGTCAGCAGCAGCTCGACTCGATTCCTAGCGCAACCGTTGTAGCTGTGGGCGAAATCAAGACAATCGTTAGCAGAAAAACTACTACCATTGAAACTTTCATATACTTACTCATTCAATATCATTCATTAGTCGTAGATAGATAGATAGATAGATAGATAGATAGATAGATAGATAGATAGATAGATAGATAGATAGATAGATAGATAGATAGATAGATAGATAGATAGATAGATAGATAGATAGATAGATAGATAGATAGATAGATAGATAGATAGATAGATAGATAGATAGATAGATAGATAGATAGATAGATAGATAGATAGATAGATAGATAGATAGATAGATAGATAGATAGATAGACGGAGATTTGGCTATGGTGACATCCGTTAGTGGTCCATGGCATTGAACAAGGAACGCAGATACATGGTAATTCGGGAAATTCCAGAAGCTGAAAATAGTAAGAGGATGCAAACCCAACAAGGCCAATGGACTACATGGGAACGAGCAAAGGTCCTTGACATGGAATGATATATGGCACCCCTTAGACTCAGCTTCATTATCAGATCAATGTATGACCTCCTGCCATCGTCTGCGAACCTTGTGAGATGCGGAAAGTCTGATGATGCTCAGCGCCCCCTGTGCCATAAGATGCAGACACTTGAACTCTCAGCTTGCAAGGCGTCATTAGGGCAAGGGCGTTACACGTGGCGCCATAACAGAGTACTATATGAGCTGGCTGCTGCAACAGACCTGGCAAGGGTGAAGGCGAACAGCAAAGTCAGACCGAGTACCGCAATTACAGTAGAACTCCATTTATCCGAACCCCATGGGACCGAGCATCGTTCGGATAATCAAATGTTCGGATAATTGGATTACATGATGTATCGAGTACATGTACACATATTTCTAAAAATAATTAACAATCACAAGGAAAATACACTATAAAACATATTTACTTGTACTGTAATAATAATACCCACACTGTATTAGATCACTGTATCACCAAAATCTTTCATTACACTGCAGTGCATGTACTACTTGTATTAATTATTTTTGTTAAGAAAGAGAAATGTTTTCAAAATAACATTACAAACAATTCAAAACCAGGCGCAACTTACGTATACATGTACTTGCACAGATGTAGCCCACTATTTAAAATAATGAGGAATCCTCTTTTGCGCCAAACTGGATAGTCTGCTTTTGCTGCTAAGTCCCGCATTCTCTTCAACAGCAGAAGCTGTGTAGGACAGCTGTCATCTTCTTGCTCGTACCAAGCCATCGCTGTTTCTAGTGCTATAAAGGCCTCTTCAGGACTTGGTCGACGTTTTGGGTTTTCTTCATAATCTACAAGTACATCATGTACTTCTGAGGAGTCTTCATCATCGGTCACTACATGTATTTGGTTTTCTTCTTGCACAAAAGACAAAATTTCTTCGTCATTCAAAAACTGAAAACCAGAATCATTATCATCTTCTAGCCACATGTGTGCATCATCTTTGTCACAGTCCGAAAATCCGGGCATTGCTTGAAACAGTTCCACAACTTCATTTATACAATCATCATTTGTGTCCACTGCAGTAGTTTCATTTCCTCCTTTTTTCCCAAGCAATCTATTCCAAGCCTTGTTGAGATTATCTTGTGACAGGGTGGTCCAAGCATCAGCTTACATATAGCAGCAGTCTTTGAGATTAAGCTTTTTTTGAAAACGCCACCACACTTTCTTCATCTTCAGCCAACAATAAACGACGCAGGACTTCCTTCTTGTACATCTTTTTAAGCTTTGCTATAACACCCTGATCCATTGGTTGAATCAGTGCTGTTACATTGGGAAGCAGAAAAATTACTTTAAAATTTGCATCAACTGCATTCAATGTATCCGTCTCTGGATGAGATGGTGCATTGTCCAGTAGAAGAATTACTTTTCCAGTTTTCTTTTCTTGTTCTTTCAACCTCTTCACATTTGGGATGAACTGATTTGTATACCAATCAAGAAGTATTTCACTATTCATCCAAGCACTCTTCTGTGCTTTGTAGCACAATGGGAGACATGTCACATTCTTTAAACAACGTGTTTTTTTGGCTTTGCCGATCATTAGCACCGGTAAACGATGACTTCCACTGGCATTCGCGGCTACCAAAATTGTTACTCTCTCTTTGCACTTTTTAAACCCAGGGGCAGCTGCTTCGCGCTGAGATGCAAGTGATTTTTGAGGCAATGATTTCCAGTATAAGCCAGTCTCATCGGCATTATACACATCATCGAGTAAATAACCTTCTTCTTCCAAAAAAGCCAAGAATGTTTCTTTAAAATTTTCAGCGGCAGTTGCATCGCTAGATGAAGATTCCCCTTGAATCTCCAATTCTCGTATGCCATGACGAGATTTAAAGTTTCTTAACCATCCCTGGCTAGCCTTAAAGTCAGGAGGACCGTCAAGTTGACTGTTGAACTGAAGTGCCTTTTCACACAATAGAGAACCAGAGATAGGTTCCCCTTTGCTTCTTCTTTGCACAAACCATATATACAAAGCCTCTTCCAATTTCAAATCTTTCGCATTTCTCATGGTTTTATGTTTCTTCGACCCATTTTCACTATCCAATTTCGATGCAAAACTCATAATTTTATCCTTGTTACTTTTGATGTCAGAGACGGTAGCTTTCTCAACATTGAAAATCCTCGCAAATGAAGACACAGTTTCACCTTTTCCTAGTCTCTTGATAATTTCTGTTTTCGTTTCAATTGACAAAACATTGCGGTTCCTTTTATATGCTTTAGGCCTACTGGAAGATGCCAGGTCGCACAGAGAAATACGTGTACACCAAAATTATTCTGCTGTAGTAGCAGACACAATTATTTTAAGTCGAACTGTCTGTTTAGCCAGTGTTCTGCCTAGAACTCACACGTACACTGGATTGGTAAAGCAGATATTAACGGACTTTATGATCTAACTGACTTCATGTACGTAAGCGACCGTCCATTAGCCCATCTCATTGTCTACAAATTGTTCGCACACATTTGAAGCTTGCCGCATCAAAAGATTCAGAACTGTAGTCTAACGTAACTGGTGGAGACTGATTTTTTTTTTTTTTTCTGGAAAAAGTGTTCGGATAATTGGATGTTCGGATAATTGGGGTTCGGATAAATGGAGTTCTACTGTATATACTTTCTGAGAGCAGGAAAGTCAGACTATCCCAAACCAAGTAGTAGTTTACAATCTATTCTTGACTCTGCAAATGACTGGGAGATGGCAGTAGATCTACCTGGGCGAGGGACATATCCAGAAAGTATCAGAAGATCTTGAAGAAGGCTAGATATAGTGCTAAATTTCTCATCATCACACCAGATTAAAATGATTGAGCTGACCATGCTCGTTCAAAGTGGCCAAGTATAATGATCTGGTCACGGACTTGATGCATGACTGGTTCACTGCAAGGGTTATGACTGTTGAGGTAGGTGCAAGAGGTCTGGTGGCTGCCTCAATGAATGATCTACTTAAACTGTTGGGTTTGAAAGGACAAACAAAAGCAAGGGATCTCAAGAGATTCAGTACAACTGCGGAAAGGGCATCCTGTTGGCTGTGAAACAAACGCATCCTGTTGGCTGTGGAACAAATGCATCCTGTTGGCTGTGGAACAAATGCATCCTGTTGGCTGTGGAACAAACGCATCCTGTTGGCTGTGGAACAAACGCATCTTGTTGGCTGTGGAACAAACGCATCTTGTTGGCTGTGGAACAAACGCATCTTGATGGCTGTGGAACAAACGCATCTTGTTGGCTGTGGAACAAACGCATCCTGTTGGCTGTGGAAAAAACGCATCTTGTTGGCTGTGGAACAAACGCATCTTGTTGACTGTGGAACAAAAGCATCCTGTTGGCTGTGGAACAAACGCATCCTGTTGGCTGTGGAACAAACGCATCTTGTTGGCTGTGGAACAAACGCATCCTGTTGGCTGTGGAACAAACGCATCCTGTTGGCTGTGGAACAAACGCATCCTGTTTGCTGTGGAACAAACGCATCCTGATGGCTGTGGAACAAACGCATCTTGTTGGCTGTGGAACAAACGCATCCTGTTGCCTGTGGAAAAAACGCATCTTGTTGGCTGTGGAACAAACGCATCCTGTTGGCTGTGGAACAAACGCATCCTGTTGGCTGTGGAAAAAACGCATCCTGTTGGCTGTGGAACAAACGCATCCTGTTGGCTGTTTAACAAACGCTACGGGCTATGAAATTCAGGACAGTAATTTTCAACATAGAGTTACTTTCACAATTGCCTCCAGCTGGCAGAAAAACAGGAGTGAAGTTAAAAGTTGCAACCAAGGGGGAGTGGGTTAAATTCTCTGCACAAGACAGCAGGAGGCTGACACTTTTGAGTCATGACCCAAATAGGCCTGCCCACCTTAGGGTGTAAAGGAGATTAAGGGGCCGAAGTACTTGATCGACGGGAAGACCCCATCTGAAGATCAGATTTCCTCCTGTTTTATCGCTTTGTAAAGAGTTTCCTATCATCTCATATATATATATATATATATATATATATATATATACAGTATATATATATATATATATATATATATATATATATATATATATATATATATATATATATATATATACTGTATATATATATATATATGAGATGATAGGAAACTCTTTACAGAGCGATAAAACGTCACCGAATCTTCTTATATTCTCTTTTTGCTCCTTATGGAGCATGGAGCCAAAACTGCTGTTAGTCCTCTTGCAGAAAGTCTGCATCAAAAGCATTCGTGTTTCTGTAGCAATTTGTTTTACGTGGTGAGTCCGTCAGCCTGATACATAATCTAGTTTTAGTCGATTCTTACGACAAGGTCAAGGTAGTAGGAATCCAGTTCTTTCTTTGTCGCTTCAGATACATCCCCTTCCCTCCGCCCTCCCACCCCGAAAGCGCGAAGGCTACAACTAGCATACCCGTAATATCACGACAAAATCATAAAATAGACAGTCTGGAACCAGTAAATCAAATCGAACGTCCACTCGCTGTTCCTTTCAACTCCCACGCACATTCCATAATTACCTGCGGAAACAGATTTTTACTTTAGGGAGTCACTGAGATAAAATACAAGTTGACGTCACCCAAAATATTCAATAAATAGCATCAGAAAAGAATGTTTAGTTTTCATATTTAAGGTTTCCCCGGCCCAGTTGACATCAAGGGTGCAAATAATGATGTCTGTTTATATAATGTATATGTGGTTGTATAAAAGCATAGATGGTATATGTATTATAGAAAGTATATTGCATGTGTGTGTGCGCGCGCGCGCGTGAGTGTGTGTGTGTGCGTGTGTGTGCGCACGCGCGTGTGTATGTATGTATATATGTATATATATATATATATATATATATATATATATATATATATATATATATATATATATACATATATATATATATATATATATATATATATATATATATATACATATATATATATATATATATAGAACGTTGATTTTTGTGCTTAAAATGTTAGAATGGATAGATGTATGTACGAGTACAATAGTTGTAGTCAACGCGGGCACATAGTGTAACCCTGGGGTACATGAATTTTTTTCAAGAGTTTCATTGTATCTTTGTGGTGTATGTGTGGATGCATTGCATAAAAACTGCAGCACCGTGATGTACACAATGAAGGCTATGGAACCCGTTGATTGTCTGATAAAGTCTATGGATCCCATTGATTGTCTGATGAAGGCTATGGATCCCATTGATTGTCTGATGAAGGCTATGGAACCCATTGATTGTCTGATGAAGGCTAAGGAACCCTTTGATTGTCTGATGAAGGCTATGGAACCCGTTGATTGTCTGATGAAGGCTAAGGAACCCTTTGATTGTCTGATGAAGGCTATGGAACCCTTTGATTGTCTGATGAAGGCTATGGAACCCGTTGATTGTCTGATGAAGGCTAAGGAACCCTTTGATTGTCTGATGAAGGCTATGGAACCCGTTGATTGTCTGATGAAGGCTATGGAACCCGTTGATTGTCTGATGAAGGCTATGGAGCCCTTTGATTGTCTGATGAAGGCTATGGAACCCTTTGATTGTCTGATGAAGGCTAAGGAACCCTTTGATTGTCTGATGAAGGCTATGGAACCCTTTGATTGTCTGATGAAGGCTATGGAACCCGTTGATTGTCTGATGAAGGCTATGGAGCCCTTTGATTGTCTGATGAAGGCTATGGAGCCCATTGATTGTCTGATGAAGGCTATGGAACCCATTGATTGTCTGATGAAGGCTAAGGAACCCATTGATTGTCTGATGAAGGCTATGGAACCCTTTGATTGTCTGATGAAGGCTATGGAACCCGTTGATTGTCTGATGAAGGCTATGGAGCCCTTTGATTGTCTGATGAAGGCTATGGAACCCGTAGATTGTCTGGTGAAGGCTATGGAACCCGTTGATTGTCGGATGAAGGCTATGGAACCCGTTGATTGTCTGATGAAGGCTATGGAACCCGTTGATTGTCTGATGAAGGCTATGGAACCCGTTGATTGTCTGATGAAGGCTATGGAACCCTTTGATTGGCTGATGAGGGTTATGGAACCCTTTGATTGTCTGATGAAGGCTATGGAACCCTTTGATTGGCTGATGAGGGTTATGGAACCCTTTGATTGTCTGATGAAGGCTATGGAACCCTTTGATTGTCTGATGAAGGCTATGGAACCCTTTGATTGTCTGATGAAGGCTATGGAACCCTTTGATTGTCTGATGAAGGCTATGGAACCCTTTGATTGTCTGATGAAGGCTATGGAACCCGTTGATTGTCTGATGAAGGCTATGGAACCCTTTGATTGGCTGATGAGGGTTATGGAACCCTTTGATTGTCTGATGAAGGCTATGGAACCCTTTGATTGGCTGATGAGGGTTATGGAACCCTTTGATTGTCTGATGAAGGCTATGGAACCCTTTGATTGTCTGATGAAGGCTATGGAGCCCTTTGATTGTCCGATGAAGGGTATGTATCCTTGTTGCATACTTTTCTTTTCTCGTGTAGGCTAATATTGTATTTCGTTTCATGCAATGTTAATTCATCTGTTCTGTCTTTCACTGAGTATCGTTTTATGCTGCAACTGTAGATTCATTTTGTAATTTTCAGATGTTTGAATGTAAACGTTCATTCAATAAACTTCATCACGTATTTATCTGTCAGTATTGTATTCTTTCATTCCATTTCTTATTGGTTTGACAGAGTTTGTATTCTTCTGACCAATACATTAAAGGTCAACAGTCAATATTCATATAACATTCAGAACTGGAACTTTCGAACGACTTCATTGAATAAGTCTCGTTTGGACGACTTACAATAGTTTAATAGTTCTCCAGATTTACATCATGATTTATCGACAATAACATATTTCCACATTAGAGGAAACTTGATATATCACAGTTTATATTATATAGTTTATCAGACATTGTGCGTCTGTTGATTTTACCGTCATAATTATCCGTCATTATTGATAACGGTCTTTTTTTGGTCACCACGTTAATAAAGCTGGTATTGGTGTAAATGGTCAACTCTAAACCGGCACAGTGTTGGGCATACAGGTCACCTTGTCCAAAAACGTAATGAGGCCCCGACAAGGATGTAATGTTGACTATGAGTGTTAATGTGAGTGTCAATACGCGAATGCAGGGATTGTTCTGAAGAGTTGACTAGAAGATCAAACACTCACTCACACGTAGCTAGAAGTTAATGATGCAGACTACTGTGGTCGTTTCATACTGTTTAATTGGACGCACACACTTGGACAGTACGGGTATAGTTACAGGAAAACAGGTCGACATATATCATCATACTGTTGATCAATGGTCTACAATCTTAAGTTGGCATTCATGTTGAAGAACATTACAATGGAACGTCCGTAGACAAGCACTTAGATTTCCACTGTTTTTAAATATAATCATCAGGCCTTACTGACCGATCATGTCAGTTAATAAATAATGTTCAAGCATGACTCCTAGACAGAACCTCTTTTCTAGCGAAGATTCCTTTAGGTAAAGTTCAGCAAATATTTCTGGAGACAATGTTAACCCACCAGTATTGGGTTTTCTTTATAACTGGGATCTCTTAATCATCACCTGATAATAAGGGGCATCCCTGTTCTCTGATCGATGATCGACAAAAGATAGGATCCAAAATGGCTTCTGGTTCCAGTGAGCATTACTCACTATACAGACGCATAGTACAGCTTCAATAAAGGCTTTGTTCATGAACACAAATGTTTCTACAAGAATCAGCATATTCTTTCATCATAACTGCTGCATACAATCATATTCAGTGCTGCTAGGTAACATGTCATCCCGACATATTGATATAGATAATCATCATGTAGACGTCTGCCCATCTAAGCCTAGCAAGGAAAAAGTTCAGCAAAAAGTTCTTTTACCTGAGCATGGGAAATACACTAGCATAACACATACGCCCTCTCCTGGCGTTACAGAATAAACACTGGGGAACTCATAGACTTAATAATCATATCAGAAACTATCTTCTTCCCCATAATAGATCACAGATATCAACAAACTTCGGAGTGGTCTCCGACATGGCATTCACCAGGCTCCATCATCACGGAAGACCCTTTTTCGTATCCGCCTGCGCAGAAACTGCCTGATTCCAAAGTTCAGTACAAGGAAAAATAGTCCCACTTAGACATACAAAGATATCACGATATAAGACCGAATCGTCTTAAATAGACAAGAAGTAAACATAGACTCGGACCATAAACATTCCTGCATAAACCTAAGCAAGAACAATCTGTTTCTTGCCCAACAAGGAACAGACCAACAAAATCTGGATTCATACGCCAAGTTCGATATTCAGGGGAGATAACCCATATAACAATAGTATCAATCAATCATGGGTGATATATCTTTGGCCAGGAAAGCATCTTGATTTTCAAAACAAATACTTTCCCTCAGACAAATAAATATTATAATAACTACATACATTGCCACCAGTAATCTGTTGGTAACAATTATCTTTAGCCAAAATCCTTGGCACAATAATCTTAATTCCCTTTAACACCTTTCTGCTAACTGTTCCATTATTGATTAAGATCACTGCCTACTATTCATGTCGAAACTCTGTATACATAATAAACTTAGTTTGGCATCACTAGCCAGGCGATAACGGCCATTATACATTAACTCCGCGTTCGTATTTCATGAATATCGCGTATAAGAATTATTGTGTTTTCTTCTTCTATCTTCTTCCTCGTTCGCCCTGAAAAGGACGGTGGTTGCGTTGTGTCTGTTTCCAACGTAGCTGTGATATCTGCACCTTTCGGTCGACACATCCGACTTCTGCACGGCATTTTTTAGGACCGGGTTTGCCTTCCCATTGCGATCCGTACTCGCTCAGCCAGCCTGCACTGCTGCAGACTGTTTCCAGGACCACCACGTGGAGGTGGAGCACGGTCTTGACCAGCTCTGGTTCGCTGGTCCTGACGCAGGCAGTCAAGCTATGGGTCGCTGACTGCATTCTCTATTGCTGCATCTTTGGATCCCAATTATTGTGTTTAAATCCTAACGCCTTACATAATTCTGGACTCACTGGTCCTTAAACACATTATTATTTCATTCGCTTTACAAGCACTATATTGACGGTTATAAATACACATTAGTCAGTGGTTAACCACACAATTCAAAACACTCTCATATGCCCGAAGGCTACACTAAGACTCTTTCGTCACTAGGACTAACTCGTCATACAACGTTTTACGCGAACCTTATTATTCTATTTAGTTGAGGTGTTGCAGGGTGCGACCATCCGAATCAAGTTAAAACCAAAATGCTCTCAAACCATGCAAAAATCCTCAACAATCCTCTCTTGGAAAAAAAACATGTTTATAAAAGCATGCTTAAACTTTTTACATTTTAAGTTATGTACACGGACCTCCTATAATCCATTCTCGGAACCCCAAGGGGTCCATCGACCACATGTTAAGAATTTCTGGTTTAAGTAGGTCATATGTTGCGACAGCCACCAGACTTCTTGTGCCTACTTCTACAGTCACTCCATCAAGAAATCATTATAGTTGATTTTCGTTTTGTTATGACCCCCTACTCCGTAAATGAGCAAAGAGTTTTTTTTGTTTGTCATTTGAAACCTCTGATTTAATAATTTTTCTAATTTATTATGGTCAGATAATTGTATTAACGTCTTTTTTTTCTGAAATAACTTTTTAAAAACAATCACCCAGCTTCTTATAAGATGGTGTTCTCGGCAATCATAAACAAGTTTGCCATTGGTTGTCTCGCCGATGATTATAGCGTTTTATTGTTGTTGTTATTGCTGTTGTTGTTATTGCTGTTGTTGTTATTGCTGTTGTTGGTTTGCTTTTTTTTTAACCAATAAACCAGTAATTTTATTAAACTAAATAAAATGTTAAATACGTTAAAATGAATTACCAGTAAATTTGACTTTTGGGGAGAAAAGAAACAAACCTTCTTAGAGCTGTAACGTACCGTAATGATTTTAAAAGGTTGTGCGATCTATGCATTACAATTCTTTAGTTAAAATATGATGAAACGCAATATCACATTCGCAATATAACAAATATGTTCTGGGGTTGCAACAAAGCCCACGTCCGCTTGGTGACTGGCCTCTCTGCCAGCCACCTCTGTCTCGGAGATATAACCCCCTTTGCAGGGTAGGGGGCCATCCTTCCATTGGCACTACACATACGCCAATTGGAGGGAGGTCCGCTAGTGTTGCAACAAAGCCCACGGCCGCTTGGTGACTGGCCTCTCTGCCAGCCACCACTGTCTTCGGAGTTATAACCCCCTTTGCAGGGTAGAGAGCTATCAAACCTTGGGACAGTACACACACGCCAAAATGTTCCTGGTGTGGGGCCTGGTGTAACCTACTTCTGAGTCTAGGATGCTCCCTGGGGTTGACAGAAAGCCCAAAACAACCCCCCCCCCAAATCGTCCGGTACCGTGTAGATGCACGGTGGGTGGCTGCGCCGTCGTCTGGTGGTACGGTGGGTGGCTTCCCGGCCGTGTAGCAACACAGACCTTGTGTAGAGGCGCCATAACAGGCTGCCCGTGCCATTGGTAAAAGAGTCTAGTTACTCGCACCCTGTGGGGATATAAAGCAAAGCATAAAGCAAAGCATAAAGCAAAGCAAAGCAACAAATGTGTTCCTGTAATGTATTTTGTTTTTCCACAAAATCTCGTTAAACCACGGTCTTATACCCCAGCGTGCCCTAAATGCCAGGAAAAACTGTATGTCTATTTTTAACAGAACTGAGAGTTTTGTTTTTTTGTTGGGTTTGTGCCTTCTTCTGGCGAGGCGCGTCTCTTTCAACCTATTTGGTTATATCAGAGCGCATTTACCATCGAAAAAATTCAACTCTGTTGACTGCTAACACGATCAGCGTTGATACTAAGTCCTGAAAAGGACCAAAATTATCTTTCTGCTAGCTGTCGTGGTTGAGTAAAGTGTAGAGTATTTGTCGAGTTGGACATTAGTAGTGAAATCGACAAGGGATAGTGGACTGACAGAGTTATAGATTACACACACAGAAAGGTGTAAATAGGAGATGGACTTGAGACAACCTGGAAGAAGATTTATCAAAGTGATCTCTCTCTCCAAGCCTCAACTCAGTTTTACTGTCTAAGCACCTCCTGCTCTCACTCTTTTCTCTTATCAAACATAGAGATTATAGTAAAGAGCTAAAACAAGTTTAATTATGGATGAAAAGGGTCGGGAACAGCGCATTAATAAATGTGTAAACTTTATTAAAGAAGAAAAGCCTGGAATTAATGCATATCATCATACACAGCATAAATTACATCAATAATCAAAATATTCATCAATAGTCATCAATAATGCAAATACACACCCACAAACACACACACCACCAACACTCATAAAACCTGTAGAACACGGAGAAATAACTAAGCTGTCCGACAGTGGGTCCGCTTCTAAGTGGGACCAAATGTGCTAGCTCCAGAAAGTGTCTTACGGATAAATATCCTTCAAGATGAATGAAGTGAAATACCCAACTTTCCTTGTAGGTGCTATACGTTGGTGACCCCTAATTTCGCGAGGGAACACTGGAAGACGCTGTTTATCTCCTGCTGACCAAATAAACGAACTGAGCGACAGCCTGTCCGCTTTTCGTAGGACCAAATGTGCTAGCTCCAGAAAGTGTCTTACGGATAAATATCCTTCAAGATGAATGAAGTGAAATACCCAACTTTCCTTGTAGGTGCTATACGTTGGTGACCGTTACTTGCGTGAGGGGGGCGGGAACTCTGTCCATAGATGGCTGCTCATACGTGCGAGGTTTTAAGTATCCAGAAATACACCAGAAGAAGTCACTTGAGGACACGGAGTCCCAGGCGTTCTTATCCGGCGCTAGGCTCTGCTTGGCTGTAAATCCTGTTTAAACTGGTTTGGCTGTGGTTTGCTGAGTGCCCCGTTTAGGCACACAAAGTCGGGTGATATCCGATTCTGCTATAGCCGTGCTGGGCGGTTTTGATATTCTGGAAGCGGCAATGCTCTGACTGGTAATCCAATAGGCGAGTAGGGAACTACTACTGCATTTGGTGATTCCAGATTTAGCTTTGGCTCGTTGCACTGCATGAGCGTAACTTGGCGTTGACGAAAGGGTTTTGGTTCAGGAACGGGGTTGACGACTCGTGACGCTAGCGGTATTCAGAAACCCTCTAGATCGAAGAGAATATGACGTTCTTCGCCTGACTGGAGTCTGCTCTAGCGATTCGGTCTCCCTGAAACCCGAAAATGACTAGAACATAGGCAAACACATTCTAGTACTGTGTTAAAGTTTGCCTTATCTCATGATGGTCATCTACGGGCCAGGAATATTCACGAATGTCTTTGTCTAGTAAGATTCTTTTAGATTTATATGTTTACATACAACGCCACCCAGGACACCTGCATGACCTGATTCTACAGATGTATCGGCGTAATGCGTAATCAAGAGAGTAAGACAAAGGTTATTCTAGAGACATCAGAAGTCAACAACCGCAAGAAAGTTCCTTCAGGTAGAGAAATGCATAATATTATGAGAGCTCTAACTCGTCTAAGGGGCAAAACCCAGAGACTGACCGCGATTGTTATCTCCCCCTTGTTTCGAAGATGAAACGGTTACCCAGGCCTCAAAGGGTACCAGCCGCTCGTGATCAAACGTTTTAAAGCGACCAGAGAAATTCCCCTGGACGGACCAGGTGCGTGTATGTAATCTTACCGCTACGCTGACCGTTTCTGACCAGTGGGGGATTTCTACTAAAAGCCAGAACGTAAACACCTCGGGTAGGGTTTGAGAAGGAGAAAATGAAAGAAAATAAGAATACAAATGTCTAGGAAAACAGAACATTAAAAGAGTTAATAACATATGGAACGAAATGGTAAAATAAATTATCGGTCACGTGACACTAGCATAAAGCCCTAAATAGGACTCGCCAGCTACGCCAACGCCCGAGCTAGTTTGTGGTGATATTTAGTATTAGAAATGAGTTCTATAATTGTATGGAAGGTTAACCAAAAAAAAAGTTAATTGTACATTCTCGACTACTAAAAATATTAATTCCTTTCATATACATGAACTAGTGATAAATAATTCTTGCGCCACATATTTCCAATAAATTCCGCGAGACCAAGAAACCGCTTTAACTAATCAAGAATTAGCTTATTCTATCTATAGCCTATTATTAAAGCCTATTATTCCAAGTCTGCTAAAGTGGTTTTTTTTTCAGTATTCGCGCCTAGACTAAATGTGCATATAATCAAAATACGCTCATTGATAAAACTGAACGGGACTGGTATTGTAAGAGTACATCCGCACCCTACTTTTAACATAGCTATGTTAGTTGGCTGGAATTTTTAAATTTGTACATGCATAATGAACGGAATTCATTCACAAACACGTTTCACCAGACAGAATTATACTTTTTTTTACATCAGGCGCCGTAGCTATGTTAGTCCTTGGCTGGAATTTTTGAAATTTAAAAGTAAAATGCATAATGAACTTATTCATTTGTGGGATATTCATTTAACCACAAAAGCAGTCAGTGGCCATCACGCCTAGTGGCGTTTGTAGGGCACCAAATTGACAGCAATCCTTCGTACTTTCTGGTTCATTCTTTGCATCAGCCTCCACAGCGCCGTTTTTTTGCAGAAACTTGGCTTATTCACGTTTTCATTCATTCATCTGTCCTCATTCAGTCGTGGATTTATTGAATTGCATTCTTGCTTGCTAGAGTAAGCAATATTCTTTGGTGAGACCAAAAGATGCGGTGAATTTTTCTTAGGCATGTTGTGTGAAAAGAGGACAATTTTGACATTTCCTTCTCTGTGACTCTCCAGCATTGTGGGATAAGTGGCGCCCTCTTTCTTGGTGTAAAAATAGAACACGGTGATCAATGGCGGTGGGAAAACGGACATAGGCACCGGCGTCCATAAAGTACTTGGCACCCAGGGAGGTCCTACCTTTGGCACCCCCTGTCCCCATAAAGAAACACACTCCCATGCACATTTTAAACGGTAAATAATATCTTAATAGAGTCCGATGATACCCCACTCCTGGCTGTCACCCGAGGTGGACTGCCCTCCTCGCACCCCCCGTAGTACACCACTGGTCATAGGTAATGCTTCTCGCAACCAGGGCTGTGGAGTCGCAGTCATGGAATCGGCCTTATTAAGTGGAATCGGAGTCGGAGTGAGTAAAACAAACCCGGACTCCGGCTTCGAATTTTATGACATATGACTAGTAAAACACTGTAGTCGGAGACGGAGAATTTGTTGGCCGACTACATAACCCTGCTCAAAGTTGTGTGCAAGAGAGATGCAACAGGCGTAAATCCAGCTACCTGGTAGAATGAAGGTGCCGATCGCACCAAGTGCCGAAGCTCCCTGCGGCGCCACCACAGATTGGGGGAAAAGAAACTCTCATAACAAGCAGAAGAGAACAGAACACCCCCGAAAGAAGCATCGAGTAATAAAAACAGCAGAGGCCTATCACTTCATGGGCGCATTCCCATAGTCAGTTATGCCTAAAAGGGGGGAGGGGGGGGGGTTACTATAATTCTTCTTACTAGGACAAAGATCCAAGATCACTGCTTACGTAGCGGACACAAGCTCTTCGCCAGGGACACACAAGTTACAACATATACATTCTTCTTTTTGTTGATCTAGGTACAAAGATCCAATCTGTATCACATGCTTGACTTTTTCTGCTAGCGGACGGAGTCAATAGCTCTTCGCATTTTTCATGGGTACACGATGGGTGTTCACAAGTGGTAAGTGAATACATACATGCTGTAGGCTGACAGATCACTTTGATCTATTTAAGAGTAGTGTATGTACTAATAACCTTGAACTTTTTCTATATCTCAGTCAGAATTATTCTGGAATAGTGTGATGCTACGTTATGTGTCTAGGGTATGAGTATGGTGAAGTGTCAGTCACAACAACAGACAGATAAACAATTTAATTTAATCCACTACTCTTGACAACACTGTGACACTCACATACATATAACACTCTACAAAGATATCTTAAAAGAGTCACTAATAAACTTTCAAATAACAATATGTATTCATTACTGGCATGAATGAATATGTGTCCTGATTCAACTACAAGGGAACCAGGAATCACAATCAATTTAAATTACAAGTTATGTACAGAATGTATTTAATATGAATATTGTAGTGACATATATTATTACAAATGTTCTATGTGTGTCAGTTGTGTAGTAGTAAAATGAGGTAATACTGGTTTTGTTTTGTTCAAGCTCTGTTGGTATTTGTCATCATGACTTCATAGTTTGTCTTTAGGGACTAGTATTGGAGATGTTCACAGTTCCTGATTTTAAGACAAGTAAATTCCCCTCTGAATAGTATTTTTATAAAGTTATTTCAAGATGAGGGGACATAATGTTGAGCTCAGCTGGCCAACTCTGCTTATCTTGAGTGATGGCGGCAGGAGAGGACTCCTCTGTTCGAATTCTCCTCTGGGCTCAGGAGACACCTCACTGATAGCTAAAAAGACCAAGGAGTATGCTGTCCGACTCTGGATTCAGCAAATCTCTGCCCAGGTACTGCTCAGTACATCAAGACCACTGTCCCTGAAATCAAGAAGGATGTACCTTCTACTTCATAACTAATTTATATTTTCTTTTTACACTGATCACAATACATCACAAACATTGTGTTCAGAGCGTTAGGCCAACAGTCAGCTTCATCTGAAATACTTTATTCCAGTATTACCCTTCCTAATGGTTACTACGCCTCTGCACTTCCAGCATTATTTCTTTCTAGACAATCATCCAGGTGTCAGTGTACTGTTGGGCCATTCCATGCCGTTTTACTTCTCTCCGACACCCTCTGTTCAGGCTGGAGCATTTTAGGCTTTACCTCACGTTTGCCACTGAACTACACATATATATACAGGCATAAATCAACAATTCACATTCAATTTTCATTAAAAGATATTAAATGGTTCAAGCTTACCACAATTCATACGAATAACACAGATACGTTGATTAGCAATGAATTCTGGCACAAACTGGCACAAACTTCCATCTGCCTATGTTCCAGGCTTTATTGAGCCAAATATATGCTGGCTTCAACGCACTGATGCTTTATCAAGCTATTTTAAACAAGTGGTTTCGAACTAACGCTCCCAAGTGTGTATATCAGCGAGACTGGCCAATGAGCCACGTTTCGACAAGTGTTTGAAAAAATGTTATCTTTTCCCGTCTCCCCTAACAACCAAGATAGTATTTATAGCCCGACCAATCGTGGTTAGGCTTTCATTTGTTGCGCTCCAATCAATTTGGAGTTTACATGGTAGGCTATTTCTGTAACGTAAATTTTTTTCAAACACGTTAAAAAAAAATCTAATGAGCAGAAATGATTTTATGCTGTCAGGCACCCCCAATATTTTATTTTGGGTATAATTTATTAATTCCTGGACTATTTGCGTAACGTTTTACATATTATTTGTCAGCAAGCCCTAAGGAACCCAAAAATACTAATTTAAAGGAGCTACGTGGCTGCGTTCAAAATATGCAATTTCTTCTACCTCCTGTTTCGAAGATGTGCTGTCTGGGTACTGTTATGTGTTCAAACGTAAGCCCATCTAATGTTATCTTTTCTAATAAGAGTCTGTTATGATTTATAAACCTAACTCTGGGAAAGGGTAGTGTATTTTATCACTGTCCGTCTGAAAAAGTTAGTGCTTGTAGACTTACACGCGTGATGCCAGCATTTGTATATCGCGCGTCGCGTGTTGCATGCGTTCCTGATTTTCAGCCCTCCCCTCTCGCTATCCTTTTGTCCATCTGTTCGTTCGTTTTGGTAACGTAATATAATTAATGTTAGGATTAATTTAGGTCATTACGCAGTACGTCTCAATGTTTTTCTTATAAATGCAGCACACGTTTCATTGAAGAAGGCGGGTAATAATACAGTAAGCTTTTATATCAACGTGAAAGCGTTACAATTTGCAGACGAAGCAGAAAACAAGGGGGATTTCGAGTACATTCCTTGTGACAGCACTGTCATTTTACCATTGCTCTTCTCTTTATTAATTTTATTTGTTAGGCTTCATATTTAATTGATAATTTATATATGTGGATTAGAATATTCCATGACACCTCCCCTCTTAAAACAGACATTATATGTCAGTCCTTTATTCTATATACACATAGAGAAATTTATTATTATTTCTGGGGTTTACGGTGATTCTCATCACACGGATGGCGGCTTAAAAAATCCGCTCCCAGATTGGTTTTTCCAGATATATATTCAATGCTAAAATTATATGGAGCCAGAAGCAAAGACCATCGGAGTAACCTAGAGTTCTCATGCTTAGCCTGTGCTAAAAACGATAAAGGTTTGTGGTCAGTTTGCAACTTAAATGCCTTCCCATATAGATAAATATTGAATTTCTTTATTGCCCATATTACTGCAAGACATTCTTTTTCGCTAGTTGAGTAGTTGATTTCAGCTTTATTCAACTTTCTGCTAGCATATGCCACTGGGCTTAATTCCCCATCCAATGCATCTGATTTCTGTAGTAAAGTTGCACCTAACCCAATATTACTTGCATCCGTCCTTACTATGAATTCTTGACTTAAGTCAGGTATTTTCAAAATGGGTTTACTTGTGAGCTTTTCCTTCAATTCTTGGTAAGTCATTTCACATTGTGGTGTCCATGTAATGCGATCTGGAAGTCCTTTACGTGTCAATTCCGTTAAAGGTGCACATATGGAATTAAAGTTTTTGATATACTTCTGGTAGAAACCACATAATGAGACAAAGGATCTCACGTCCTTCTTGGTTTGTGGTCTCGGGGGCTTTCTGTAGTTTCTCTAAATTCTTTGGGTCAGGGGTCATGTTTCCCTGATAAACTGTGTGTCCCAAAAATTCCAATTCTTTACATCCAACGCAACATTTGGTTGGTCGGGCTGTTAAATTTGCCTCCCTAAGTCGATCAAACAGCATGTTCAGAGAGTCAATGTGTTCCTCAAATGTTTCTGTTGCTATAAGGATATCATCCATAAAATTTGTTATACAGGGATTATTCAGAGGATCCAATAAATTTTTCTCATCATTCTAGAGAAGACACTAGGCGCATTCTTCAATCCAAATGGCAATCTATTAAACTCATAGTGTCCTTCTGAGGTACTAAAAGCTAGGTATGGTCTAACCTCAGGCTTTACTGGAATCTGATAGTATCCTTTACTCAGATCCACTTTTGAGAAATATTTAGCTTTATTTAGTCTGGCAAACAGCTGATTTGTATCCGGCAATGGATCCACCTGTCCTTCTGTAATAGCATTCAGTCTCCGGTAATCTATACAGAGTCTATGTTCTCCAGAGGGCTTCCTTAAGAGTACAACACCGGAACTATACGAAGACTCACTGTGCGAAATAATTCCTTCCTTCAACAGATAGTCTATCTCTTCCTTCAAAGCTTTTTCCTTAGCAAACGGAATCGAATATGGTTTCATACAGACAGGTGTGGAGTCTATGAGTTTCATATCATATTCCAATAGGTTTGTATGCCCTGGTCGGTCTGTTAACACCTCTGCATGATTATTCAGAACCTGTTGCACTCTCTCTTTCTGAGTTTTCGTTAAATGTGTACTGATTTTCACCTGTGCTGCTGTCTCACAGGGGTGTAATGGATATTCAAATGATGAAAGTGGTTCCTTTTTCATCTCCATGGCGATGGACAAGGTCAACAAGTGTGTCTCTTCCTGATTTTCTCTTTCCAAATATTTCTTCAGGAGATTCACATGATAGATTTTTTCTTTCCCCTTCTTATCTATCTTATAATTTGTTCTAGACACCTTCTCTAGAACTGTATATGGACCCTGCCATCCAATTTGTAACTTATTCTGACTCCCAGGCAAAAGAAGCAGTACTTTCTCTCCCACAGCAAAATTTCTGTCTTTCGCCTTCCTGTTATAATAGGCAGCATGTTTCTTCCTGGCTTGTTTCAAATTTTCATTGGCAAGTTTCCAGCCAGTTTTTTAACCGAGTGGTCAGCTCATTCACATATTGGTATGAAGATGTAATGTTTTCCTCTGCCTTTTCATCAGTCCACGTTCTTAACAAAGCTACATATGGACCTTTAATTGTGTGGACCTATTTGTCCATGCACCGGTATGGTCTCTTCCACTTGAAGCTTTATAGTGATGATTTTTCCTCCCAGAATTTTCATTCACAAAACGACCGCTACCAATTTTTCTTTTGGGGCTTTCTCCCCACTTAAAATTCTTGATGAGAGATTTCCTCTCTACATCCTCTTCCTCCAGTTTGTTTAAGTCCGATTGAGGGATTGTCGGCTTATCCTGGGGTAAGACATCTGTTTGCACTCTCCGCATAGTGGCCATTGTAAAACAGTTAAGTGAAGCTTGTCCGTGAAAAGGGGCTTCCCATTCCATTTGGTCCACTTTATCAAATTTATTTTTCCTTTTATTATCAGGCCTGATTTTGCCCCATGGCGTGTCCAGGTCCTGATCCATGTTCCCACTTGTGGGTGTTCCCTCATGTGCTATGCTACACCTTTCTACAAAATTTTCAATGTCCCATCTTGCTTTGGGCCAATAATAATTGTGAGCCACCTTTTGAATGATGGTACCTATCTTCTCATGGTCCCCATCTGGTTTCACATGTAGGCTCCTTATTAATTCTGTCCTGTATCTTTTTGGAAGAACCAGCTGTCCGTGACCATTGGATCTAGCTCCAGTCTTCCTATACATCAACTTGTTTTTCATGTAAAAATCTCCCTTGCCTGGAGTTGTATGACAAGTTGACAATTTTCTGAAACAAGGCTTGAGTGTTTTATCCCCAGCCTGTGCCTTCCTCATCTCTTCTGGAGTGGTATCCAACATAATATCCTCCTCCTGTCTTGAGGTCGACCTGACCTGAAGGGTTGCCATATACACAGGTTTCCTTCTGCAACGGTCAGTGTCATGATTGTCCATCTGACAATTCTTACACCACCTTTTTCCTTGGTTGAAAGATTTTCTTTCATCATATTTCCTTTCATCGAATTGTGGGAATTTATTTTTATTGTCATACCGTGGCCTATCAAATTGGTGCTTACCTTTATTTTGATCCCTAGGATCAAATTTATTAAAGTTCTGTGGTGCCCTAAAGTTATCCACCTGTTTCTTTTTATTACCTGTTACCTCTGCTTGAGCTGCTTGATACCTTTCAGCAACATTTAGCAACTCACCCAGCCTCTCTGCACCTTGTTCCATGAGAAACTTTCTCAGGTCTGGAGCCATGGACTCTCTTAGTTGCTCTATAAGGACCATTTCCTTAAGATCTTGGGTTTTCCCCAGAGAAGTCCATTTCTCCAAGTATGTCTCTATGCGTGCAGAGAACTGGTGATAGGTTTCACCTGACAGTAGTTTAGCATTCCTAAATTTTTTTTCTATAGAATTCTGCATTCTTTTCATACCTTAACAAAAGAGCCTGCTTTAGCATGTCATAATTTTCCTGATCACCTCTGCTCATTTTTGCAAAAACTTCATAAGCTGCCCCACGAAGTCCCTGAGATAACTTTAAGCTCCACCTTTCTCTCTCTAACCCATACGTGGTAGCTAATAGTTCATACCTATTTATATAGCTCTCAATATCATCGTCTTTCTCAACAAAATGATCTAAATGAAAATTCATAGCTGAGATTGAGGCTCCTTGAGTAACCGTAGCATCAGAGGCAAAGGGACTGGCACCATTTTCAGGAGCATGGCCTTGAAACTCAAACTCCCTTAGTCGTAACTCATGTTCCCTTTGTAATCTCTTCTCCTCCTTTTCTGCTTCCCTCTCTGCAGTCAATCTTCTTTCTTCTGCAGCTACTTTCTTCTCTTCTCTTTCTGCTTCCCTTTCTGCAGCCTGTCTTCTTTCTTCTGCCTCCAATTTCTTAGCCTCAGCCTCAATCTGCAACCTCTTAGTCTCAGCCTCAGCTTGCAACCTCTTAGTCTCAGCCTCAGCTTCAAATTGTAACTTCTTAATTTCCCTGTCAGCCTCTAACTTTCTTTCGGCTTCAAACCTTCTTTCTTCGCGTTCAATAAATTTGTCGCATTCCGTAGTAACATAGGCAACCATAACTTGCCCATCTAATCCTAACTCTTTTGCAGTCTGAACCGCAGCAGATCGAAATTTGGCCAGGTCCGCCATTGTCTATCAGGTAACTTAATACAATGTCTAACCAACTATTCAATCTCTAATGGACAACACAGGCACCGTGAGCTCAACTTTATTTAATTCCACCCAAGGATACCTTTTAATTCTTATATTCCCTGAAGTGAATTACCCCCAATATTTTTAATAGTTAAAGATTCAAAATCCCAAGAGCGAGACCCCAAGATATGTGGTGAAGTGGGATGTTATAAATACTTATAGGGAACTTAGTGTACTGACTGAGATCAGCTGTGAAGGTATCTATATCTATTAAGAGTAGTGTATTATAGATAACCTTACTTGCTACCACATATCTATATATCTCAGTCAGAATTATTCTGGAATAGTGTGATGCTACGTTATGTGTCTAGGGTATGAGTATGGTGAAGTGTAAGTCACAACAACAGACAGATAAACAATTTAATTTAATCCACTACTCTTGACAACACGGTGACACTCACATACATATAACACTCTACAAAGATATCTTAAAAGAGTCACTAATAAACTTTCAAATAACAATATGTATTCGTTACTGGCATGAATGAATATGTGTCCTGATTCAACTACAAGGGAACCAGGAATCACAATCAATTTAAATTACAAGTTATGTACAGAATGTATTTAATATGAATATTGTAGTGACATATATTATTACAAATGTTCTATGTGTGTCAGTTGTGTAGTAGTAAAATGAGGTAATACTGGTTTTGTTTTGTTCAAGCTCTGTTGGTATTTGTCATCATGACTTCAATAGTTTGTCTTTAGGGACTAGTATTGGAGATGTTCACAGTTCCTGATTTTAAGACAAGTAAATTCCCCTCTGAATAGTATTTTTATAAAGTTATTTCAAGATGAGGGGACATAATGTTGAGCTCAGCTGGCCAACTCTGCTTATCTTGAGTGATGGCGGCAGGAGAGGACTCCTCTGTTCGAATTCTCCTCTGGGCTCAGGAGACACCTCACTGATAGCTAAAAAGACCAAGGAGTATGCTGTCCGACTCTGGATTCAGCAAATCTCTGCCCAGGTACTGCTCAGTACATCAAGACCACTGTCCCTGAAATCAAGAAGGATGTACCTTCTACTTCATAACTAATTTATATTTTCTTTTTACACTGATCACAATACATCACAAACATTGCGTTCAGAGCGTTAGGCCAACAGTCAGCTTCATCTGAAATACTTTATTCCAGTATTACCCTTCCTAATGGTTACTACGCCTCTGCACTTCCAGCATTATTTCTTTCTAGACAATCATCCAGGTGTCAGTGTACTGTTGGGCCATTCCATGCCGTTTTACTTCTCTCCGACACCCTCTGTTCAGGCTGGAGCATTTTAGGCTTTACCTCACGTTTGCCACTGAACTACACATATATATACAGGCATAAATCAACAATTCACATTCAATTTTCATTAAAAGATATTAAATGGTTCAAGCTTACCACAATTCATACGAATAACACAGATACGTTGATTAGCAATGAATTCTGGCACAAACTGGCACAAACTTCCATCTGCCTATGTTCCAGGCTTTTATTGAGCCAAATATATGATGGCTTCAACGCACTGATGCTTTATCAAGCTATTTTAAACCAGTGGTCTCGAACTAACGCTCCCAAGTGTGTATATCAGCGAGACTGGCCAATGAGCCACGTTTCGACAAGTGTTTGAAAAAATGTTATCTTTTCCCGTCTCCCCTAACAACCAAGATAGTATTTATAGCCCGACCAATCGTGGTTAGGCTTTCATTTGTTGCGCTCCAATCAATTTGGAGTTTACATGGTAGGCTATTTATGTAACGTAAGGTTTTTTTTTTCAAACACGTTATAAAAAAAAATCTTATGAGCAGAAATGATTTTATGCTGTCAGGCACCCCCAATATTTTATTTTGGGTATAATTTATTAATTCCTGGACTATTTGCGTAACGTTTTACATATTATTTGTCAGCAAGCCCTAAGGAACCCAAAAATACTAATTTAAAGGAGCTACGTGGCTGCGTTCAAAATATGCAATTTCTTCTACCTCCTGTTCGAAGATGTGCTGTCTGGGTACTGTTATGTGTTCAAACGTAAACCCATCTAATGTTATCTTTTCTAATAAGAGTCTGTTATGATTTATAAACCTAACTCTGGGAAAGGGTAGTGTATTTTATCACTGTCCGTCTGAAAAAAAATTAGTGCTTGTAGACTTACACGCGTGATGCCAGCATTTGTATATCGCGCGTCGCGTGTTGCATGCGTTCCTGATTTTCAGCCCTCCCCTCTCGCTATCCTTTTGTCCATCTGTTCGTTCGTTTTGGTAACGTAATATAATTAATGTTAGGATTAATTTAGGTCATTACGCAGTACGTCTCAATGTTTTTCTTATAAATGCAGCACACGTTTCATTGAAGAAGGCGGGTAATAATACAGTAAGCTTTTATATCAACGTGAAAGCGTTACAATTTGCAGACGAAGCAGAAAACAAGGGGGATTTCGAGTACATTCCTTGTGACAGCACTGTCATTTTACCATTGCTCTTCTCTTTATTAATTTTATTTGTTAGGCTTCATATTTAATTGATAATTTATATATGTGGATTAGAATATTCCATGACACACGTTACAAAGCCTGCAAGTGCGTTGAAAAGTTCATCTCAAGGGCTATTTAGTCACTGAGATATGGGAATTTTTTCTGAACGGCAAGAAATTTTCTACTTGAAACTATAAAGCCTCCCAAATAAGCTTAATTATTTAATACTGAGAGCAGCATTACAGCGAAATTACTTTATATTGCCACAAAAGCTTATATAAACATACTATTATCCTGAGAGATTATCGGTGAAAACTGGCCGTTTCCAAATTACTGTCCACGTTTGGCAAGACGTGGTTTTGTGAGTCAATGTCTTCCTCAATCACTTTGCTGAAGTCAGAAAACAGATCTCGAACTTTGGACTTGAAGAGCTGAGACGTGGGAAGAGTTCAGATATCTAGCCTAATTTTAACCAGTTAGTCAGACAGAAAGATTCGCATAGATTTGTTTGTTTGTTTGTTGTTGAGACCCTTGATATGTGGTTAATTCTATAAGCAAGAATAATGCTTGAATACAGTCATTAAAATGGAATAGTTAAAATTGTTCCCTTTAATCTTCTTCTTCTTTTTCTTCTTCGTTCGTCCTGAAAAGGACGTTGGTTGCGTTGTGTCCGTTTACAGCGAAGCTGCGATTTTTGCGCCTTTCGGCCGACACATCCGACTTCAGCACGGTATTTTTTGGGACCGGGTTAGCCTTCCCTCTTCGATCCCTACTCACTCAGCCAGACTGCAGTGATGCAGCCTGTTTCCAGGACCACCACGGAGGTGGAGTAGGGTCTTGGTCATGTTGACTGGACTGTGTTGTACTTAAATCTAAGTACTTAGTATCCTGTTCTAAACTGATACGGGAATGAACCATGAAACCCGCTTGACTCAAAATCCTATTGCCCACCCTTGGAATAGACCAATCAACCTTGCATATTTTGCGCGTCTAATGGAAAGTAAACTGTCATCTACACCTTTCATTCAAGCTTTGCTTGTGTGTGTTTTTACTGAAACGGCTCAACATTAGCTTTGCTAATACCCTTAAATTCCCAGACGGCACAGATCAATCAACCTGTCGGATTTTACAAAATGAACGGAAAGACAAAGATCGTATTCAGCGGTATGTTAGTTAACCGTCCCACTTTGTGATCTTCGTTAAAACCTCTATCGGTTATCGTGTCATAAAGTTCAGTGCAGAGACTTGATGAGTACAGCAATTTAAATACGGTACACCCATTTTCAAAGCCGCAATAGGAAAAACCATTTTATATCGCGAGCAGCATTACAGCGAAATTCCTTTAAGTTGTCACGTGTGCTTATATACACATACTATTATCCTGACAGATTATCAGTACACACAAATGTTTTCATAGCACAAAGTTTATACCAGGGTTTCTAAACTTGTGGTCCGCGGACCCTTTGCGAGTCCAAGAATGAATTCTAGGGGGTCCTTGAATATAATCTAAAAGTGCATAACGTAACATTTTACATCATGCTTTTATGTGTGTTTTTTTTTTCCCAAGAAGGGATCCATGACTTTCAAAGGGCAATCAAAGAGGCCCATAGCCTTCACCAAACAATCAAAGGGGCCCATAGCTTTCTTTGGACAATCAAAGTGGTCCATGACACAGAAAAAGGTGGAGAAACCCTGAGTTACACTGAAGGCGAATTCCCCACATAAAAAATTGTCGTATCCATCCGTAATTTTTGTCCTATCTTTTCCAACCAAAGTTGCTATCTTTTTCATTGGATGGGTGTAGTAAAATCTGCGAGATAATCGCTCATTTCAGTAAGATTTTAGTCCTATGATAATAAATAACCCAGCCCGATTGTGTCTGACTATGAGCATCTCACACGCCAGCATCGCGCTGAATTTTGTGCCATGGTAATGCTTAGAAACGATCCCGCCGTATAAACCTACTCGCTTTCCTTGTGACGTACTTTAAACATTTTTAACATTTTGCCCGATCTGATAGAGACTGCGGCAAGACTTATAATTAACGATCTTCCAGAAATGTGCCGCCAAGTTACTGTCTGAATTAACGTAATACTTTAACTTTAACGCCTTTAATTGTAGTGATTCGGACAATTTTTGGTAGTGTAACACGAGACAACAGTAGTATTAACGCCAATTCTAACACCCGCCGCGCAAAACCCCGCTTCGCTTGACACGCTGTGGGATTGGCCCGATGATATATACACACAGACAGTTTAAATTCTCGCCAAGTAATGTATTTCTGACGTCACTCAAACAAGTTAGTTATTTGAATAAAAATGCTAGAGAGAGATGAGAGGGGGAAGATGGCCGACTTGTGTAAAATTTATATTTGACGATTGACAGTGACAAAATTGAAAATCTAAACCATAATGAAACTGACCATAAAAATCATATGGTAGTATAGCTTAGAGTCCCCTGAGCAAAAATGTGTTTTAAAAAATATGGTAGTCCAAGTATTAGCCAAGTTATTGAGATAATACTATATGTCTAGTAACACTAAGACGGACAGACTGTGGTTCCTGCTTGTTTTTTTCATAACGTTAGTGGGGACGCCAGCTTAGAAAGAGGCATTGGAGTAAATTCAAATCCGATTGGGTAAAAAGAGTATAGGAGGAAAGGGGAGCGGTAGGTAAATGTTAACCAAAACTAAACATCTTTTTGTATTGGCATAACTAACGCAGACTGACCAATCGACTACCAGACACAGAGTTGTTTGGAATTTTTTTTTTTTTTCAAAAACTACATTTGAATTCTGGTAGTCGCAAGTTTTCCATTGGCCAGTACTAATAGATATTAGCAAAAAGCTTTCAATGCTCATCGCCAGTTGACAAAAACTTTTTCTATCAAATACGCTGAGATCAGCTGTGTTAATTTGTAAAATAAAGAATTAATTAGCAGTCTGGGCAGGGCAGAGAAAAACTGAGGCCATTCTTTGCAAGTCAGCGTTATTTGTTACTATTTCTTGAAATTGTGAGGTTTTATTTCCTGTTACCAGCCGGTGACAGGAAACCTGATGAGTGAGTGTAACGCCAAGAAGTCTCCAGTAAAACATTTATGCTGTCAGCAGATAGCTGGAGGAGCTTGTGCGTGTTGAGATATCTATATTTCCTGCAACGACATACTGAATTATCCTTCTACAAAGAATCCCAGGTGATGTGTTAGCATCTGGGTATATCTCTTAAATAAATATAAAATAAAACCTAGATACTTCCCTGAAGGTGAAGCATCGAAATCCTTTCACTATCCGATGGACGCTTGGCTGAAAAGGAAGTGACTTCTGCCCCTTTTTTCATTGCGCGGTTTCTAACTGGGGAATTAAATTGCGCACCTATTGATACGACGAGCATATTGTTCCCATCCTTATTAATGGCAGATGTTTGGTTGTTATTTTTTTTAGACGCAAATTTCTTGAATTTTACCATTTCTAATTTGGGTGAGTATGAATAAAGAATGGATTTCGTTACATCTGCAGTAACTCGGCCGATTTAGTCACTCAAGTCGATACTCTCTTAATTAATGATTATGAGACGGAGTAATAGAAAGCTTATTTTGAATTTACCAAGCTAAGACTTTTTAAAAAAATATCCGTACGTTTACATAACATGTTCTGATAAAGCAGCTGTTAATTAGCTGTTTATCAAATATAATAAATAGTACTGAAACAGCTTTACGATAGAACAATACAGTCAAAATTATGTGCGTGTTTTCTCTAGTTTTAAAGCAGTCCACATTATTATTTACACATATATTTCCAAATGCATTGAAAGCTTCTGTTTGAATTCAATTAGTTTAAAATGTAGATGCGAGCAGCAGGAAGTATCACAACGGAGGTCACAAGTCTCAAAGCTCAAATTGCAACCAAGGGAACTAATCACATTATTTCAAGCAGAATTACGTTATGTAGGGTTATCTACCGTGTATATAAATATATTTATTATGGCAACAACAATTTTTGTTCGGTATATGTTGAACGTTGCGTGCTCGATTGGCAGAGTGGTTACAGCGCTAGTCTCTCGTGGTAAAAGGTACCGGGCCCCGAAATACGGTGACGTCACGCTCCAGTCTACCCAGTTGTAAATGGGTACTTGACTCTTCTCTTGAGTGAGGGAAGAAAAAAGGCAGACAGGAAATGAACTGGTCACCTGGTAATGTCACCTCTCAAAGTTGGACACGAGTATAGTGAAGTCTCTAACACTTAAATCTCCTACGAGAGTATCTGCTATGGGACTACCTTTTCAAGTTCAAGGCTACGATTATATATAAACAGGGTGTTTCAAAAAGAATATCGGTATGGTATTTTGAAGGTGTATAGTTTTGGTAATTGCAAACTTACAAATGTTTGGTTTGCACCAAACGATAGGTAAACTTTCCGAGTTTGGACAGTCACCCGATTAAAAAAAAAAAAGTTTTTCATTTCAGCCGCTAGATGGCGCAAGGAATGAAAATGGAAAGAATAACAAAAGATCAGTTGGAGTGAGTGTGGAGAGAATTGGACTACCGCTTAGATGTGTGCCGTGTAACACGAGGGGCACACATTGAGGGGTTGTAATTTAAGAGATTAAACATTGACAATTTTACTTTCTTTTGGAGCAAACTGTATATTTTTAAGTGTTCAGTAACCAAAGTTATATGCATCTAAAGAACCGATATTCTTTTTGAAACACCCTGTATATATATATATATATATATATATATATATATATATATATATATATATATATATATATATATATATATATATATATATATAGATATATATATATATATATATATATATATATATATATATATATAACACGAGGAAGTAACCCGCCAAAACATAAAATTATGTTGTGCTCATTCTGCTAGCTGCATGACCTGATGATGGGGCTAATTCTCAAATTTTAGTTCACTGGCTTTTTTTTGTTTTTAATTCTCCCAATTTCCAGTTTTGACCCACATTGCTTCATCTCTTTATAACCAGTGCATCCAGATAAGTGACCACATGAGAATTAGCGCCGTTATGAAAACATGCAGCAGACAAAAGCACAACATATTTATTTTCCACCATGTTTTGACAGGTGACTTATTCAGCTAAAGGGGTTACGTAATTTAAATACCGTACTCCCTAATTTAAAGTCGCCCCAGTAGGCAAAACCATTTGATACCACGAGTGACATTAAAACAGTTAGGTAGCGATTAGTGTGAATAATCAATCCCTTGAAGTGATAGTATAATTCGAGTTCGGATTATTAGAAGTTATAATACTTACTTACTTAGTCGTTCCCCTTCTACCGTGAGGTGTAGAGGTTTGGAAGAGAGAGCGCCAGACTATCCTATCGGCTGTCTTCCTCCTGGCCTGGTTCCATTCTAGTCCTCGATCCTTCAAAGATTGTCTAATGTTGTCCTCCCAGCGGACTCTGGGTCGTCCTCGGGGTCTGGATCCCTGGCTCTTTGTTTCCCATGCTTGTCGTGGTATCCGATCTTCTCCCATTCTGCAGACATGGCCAAACCATCTTAATTGGGACTTTTCTACTTGGGTCTGCAGGGGGTAGGATTTAAGGCCTTGACGTATCGTCTGGTTGCGTACCATGCGTACCATGAAGTTATAATTATATGTAAAAATATTGTAATTGGTTCCAGCCAAATGGAAGTATACAATGACACGTTTTAAACATAAGTTTCTTTTTTTATAATCTATTTATTAAGGTAATATAACAACAAAGGATAAGAAAGATTTATTTCTGATTCAAGTACGGTATATTACAAAGAAATAGAGTATTTAAAGAAAGCAAAATAAAAAAAAAAAAAATCAAATTTCCATTGTAATAACAAGCCTCTTTTTCTTTATCGCTGTCAGTGTTTCCATTTGAAATTTCTTCCTGTTGTTCATTTTGTTAAGGGCACTTTTTACAAAAAAAAAAACATAATACAACTGTGTATGGTAATATGGTATAGCAGGCAGGCCGCAGCACATTTAAAATACGACGATAGGCAAGTGCAGACAGATATAGCAAGAGGTAAAACGCTGGTTTATAAACTCGACTCGCTTGTCATGTTTTGTGCACGATTTTAAAAGTTTGAAAAAATCGGGAGAAAAAAAACACACGCATTAATTACATTTCAGCTCCTGATAAGTTAAAATGACAGGAAACTCTATACAAAGCGATACAACAGGAGACAATCTGATCATCAGAAGGGGTCCCTCCGTCGAACAAGCGTTTCGGCCCTTTCTTCTCCTTTACACTCTAAGGGGGGCGGGCCCACCGGGGTCATGACTCCGAAGTGTCACAGCCTCCTGTTGTCTTGTGTAGAATTGAACCCATTCCACCTTGGTTGCAGCTTTAAAATCTACAATTCCACAATTATCCAGACCTGAAGGTCTTTTATATTTGGACGTGCGCCCTAATATAACCGGCTAGGTTGAACGGGATGCGCCTCGCCAAAACGAGGCAAAATTTTATTTTTAAAAAATAAAAAAAAATAACAATAACAATAAAAAAAATTAAAAGAAATTAATTAATAAAATCCACAATTCCGCCAGCCGGAGGCAATTGTGAAAGTAACAAAGTGAAGACAAATTATTGCGGTTGTTCCGCAAATGCGACCCGGGTATCATTTACTAATTTGCACTAAATCGATATCGCACTTTTGGAACTCGCACTAAACGGGACCAAGCTGTAGTGAAATTCCTAAATATTGTCACGTGAGCTTATGTACACTTACTACCGTTCTGACAGATTATCGGTAAACACATTAAACGTTTTCAAAGCACAAAGTGTTTAGTAATGCTCAAACAGAATAACCATATTACTGATTACCTAAGTGAGAAGTACTGTAAGGAACAAGGAGGAAAATCCTGTCGGCTTTTCGAAAAAATGTGGAAAAGTACGCATTGCATCGTAAAAGCTAAATTGAATAACCACTAAAAGAATGGTCATGTCGTGCAGTCTGTTCATGGTGCATTGTCTGGAAAATGCAGAAAACAAAATGCGAGCAAGAGCCGGGTACAGATTTACAGCTGGGTAGACTGGAACTCAGTACCTTCGCCATGAGAGACTAGCGCTGTAACCATTCTGCAACGTTCAACATATATCGGACGAAGATAGATGTCGGCTTAAAAAGACATACAAGGTAGATAACCCTAATTAACGTAATTCTGCTTGAAATAATGTGATTAATTCCCTTCGTTGCAACACGAAATTTTTTTTTTCTTCTACCTCGTTCGCCCTGAAAAGGACGGTGGTTGCGTTGTGTCTGTTTACGCCTAAGCTGTGATATCTGCACCTTTCGGTCGACACATCCGACTTCAGCACGGCATTTTTTGGGACCGGGTTTGCCTTCCCATTTCGATCCGTACTCGCTCAGCCAGACTGCACTGCTGCAGACTGTTTCCAGGACCACCACGTGGAGGTGGAGTACGGTCTTGACCAGCTCTGGTTCGCTGATCCTGATGCAAGCAGTCAAGCTATGGGGCGCTGACTGCATTCACTATTGCTGCATTGTGATACTTCCTGGTGCTCGCATCTACATTTATATATATATATATATATATATATATATATATATATATATATATATAATATATATATATATATATATATATATTTATATTTATATATATATATATATCTGTACTGAAGCACATTAAAAACGCACAACTATTATGTATACTGATGCCGAGAAGCTGAGAAAAACAAGTGTGGGAATGGATTTTCCCCGTGTTTGTCATGAGGTAGAGAGCGAATGGCTGCTGGAATGGAAAGTGCATGATTCAACCCACGGGTTTGTGTACAGACTACAAGAAAACAATGAAAGTTACACGTGCAACACGATTCTTAACAGCTATGACCCTGAAAATGTGTACGCGTTGTGGCAGTATACTCGGTATAAAAAGGCCGTTGAGACAAAACACCCAGTACATGTGCTTGAAATGCCACGACTATCTGAAAACGACCGCCAACGAGCCATTGATATGGTGGAGACCGGAATGAGCTCGCGGGCCATTGCCAGAAGGATGAATTGCCACCACAGCACTATTGTACGTCTCAATGAACGTTACGGAACCACTGGCAGTGCCCGGGATAGACTTCGGAGTGGCCAACCACGAGTTACTACCCCTGCGCGAGATCGTCATATTGTGCTGAGTCACCTAAGGAATCGTTCTCTCCCGGCAAGTCAAACAGCAAGAACAATAGTGGGTAGACGTGGGCAAGTCTCTCGAATGACAGTCATACGACGACTCATAGATACAGGCCTTACTGCAAGACGACCTTATGTTGGGCCAAACTTGACTCACAGACATCGTCAGCAGCGCCTGCAACGGGCAGAGCAACATGTCAGATGGACTAGACTGCAGTGGAATGCTGTCCTATTCGTAGACGAGAGCAGATTCAAAATATCCTTTGCTGATGGGCGTATGCGGATTTGGCGACGGTGTGGAAAGCGCTTTGCAGATTGCTGTGTTCGTCAGCACAACTGATTTGGAGGTGGCAGTATTCACATTTGGGGAGGATTCAGTTTTCACCATCGCTTGCCTCTTCACGTCTTCCGTGCAAATGTTAATGCTGTGACATATCGAGATGAGGTTCTGGATGCATCGGTTGCTCCTGCGTTCACAAATTATCCAGACTTGCAGCTTCTCCAGCAGGATAACGCACGTGCGCACACCGCATGCATTACACAGCAATATCTACAGCAGCAGAACATTGTGATGATTGATTGGCCTGGCCTATCACCAGACATGTCCCCTATAGAACATCTGTGGGACGAGCTTGGACGCAGAGTCTACAGGCAAGGTTCTCCAGCTAATCTGCAACAGCTCAAAGCTGCTCTCACACGTGAATGGGACTTGATTCCCTGGAATTTCCTTCAGAGACTTGTGCGTTCCATGCGGAGCCGCTGCCAAGCTTGTTTGCAAGCACACGATGGACATACCAGATACTGAGTATAGTGTGAATGAATTTTTTTAATTGGTTGCATTTTTGGTTTTCTCCCTCGCCTGCACAGAATGCAATGAATTTCATAACAATCAAATGTACAAATTAATGACCAGCATGGATTCATAGCAAAATGAATAAAGATTCCAAATATGTAAACGTGTAAACACTTATATTTACATTTCACACTCTGTTCCTGGATTATACAGGTGGTGCGTTTTTAATGTGCTTCAGTATATATTTGCTACATTGGAAAGTTTATGGAAATCAAAAGAAAATAACGCACACACATACATACATACATACATAAGTATATACACACACACACATATATATGGTTAGAGCGCTGGTTTCTCCCGGTGTAGATGCCGAGTTCGAATCACGGTACCGACACGTTCCAGTCTACCCAGCTGTAAATGGGTACCTGACTCTGCTCTTTGAGTTAGGGAAGGAAAAGGTAGTGAGGGAGGGAACTGGTCACCCGACCTCTCGATGCTGGACCTTGTATGGTGAAGTCTCTAACACTTCACTCCCCTAAGGCAGTATATGCTATGGCATTACCTTATATAATATATACGGCACATTTGTCGTATATTGATTATAGTCGTTGAGCTCACTATATAATGAGGTGTCGCGGGTTGTTTCCATGGCTCAGCAGTATTTCTCAAGTAAAAGGATGAGTTTTCAAAAGGTAGCAACCTTCGCTCAAGATTACTCCTGGCAGATATGTAAATAGTGGGTGTTATGCCCCTATTTTAGGGAGTCTGACGGAGATTTTAGAATGGCAAGGACAACAATTGCGTCTTCTAAGTTAATTGTAAACTTTATATTATCCGCCCACTTCTGTGAGAAATATATTTTGGACTCGTGTTGAGTGAGCCACCAGTTGAAGGTAATTCAGTAAAGTATTATGTTTGTAATAATTATTTACTAATTGTATATTTAGTTCTGTGTATAAGTATTTTTAAAACATGATTCACAGGGGAGTAGCCTTCAAATTCACTCAACCAAGTTATTAATTCCAACTAAGGATTAATATTTACATAGATAACAAGAGATTTACTTATAAACATTTCATCAACATGGTTAAAATTAATAAAATAGATTTGTCAGAAAAAGGCCACGGATTATGTGTCTTCCTCGGATAATATTACTTTATGGGGGAGCTTAAACAATATAATCCTTTCACTGAGACTAATAAATTTGAATTTAGCTTTGCAGATAAAAAAAAAAAAAAAAAAAAAAGGAACCCGTTACACGCCCATTGAGGCATATTGGGAATATGGTGTTAGGCCCATATTATCTTGACCGTCGGCACACGAGGGGTGATGTGGTCGGCATCACGCCGGCCGCCTTAACCTTCCCAGAGTAGCTCTGGTACTCATTTGGGGGGCTGGGTCGACCCAGGAGCCGTTTGTGGCCTAAAAATTTTCCGCCTCATCTGGGGATCGAACCATAGACCACTGCGCTAGGAAGCCAGTGCACTAACCACTATGCTACCTCGGCTCCAGCTTTGCAGATGGCCGCAGTGAATTTCTTTGAATGCTGGTTCTCAGTGAAGTCTTGGCTGTTCTTTCTCATGTCAAGAGTTGAATGCCGAGTTAAAGCTCGTTTGCTGCTGTGCAGGAGTAACTTTCAAATAAGGTCACCACTTCGAGTGTCCTCTAGACAAGTCTGTAATATATGGTGTCCAGTGTTGACGTCTGGTAACTAGTACTAGAAACTGAGAGACAGAAAAAATAGTACCTCTCTTAAGTATTATTTCTTCAGATGTAAGCATCAGGCGACTTTCACTTTCCTCCACCATTTCATTTTCCTCTGAATGTTTCTGATGCCATCGAGACAGATGATCGAGTGTTCCGGAGAGTGAAAAAAGACAAATGCATCATTGTCAGATATATACAGAACAAATCTGAAATAAAACTGTTTGGCATAAAATATATTTATATACCATGATGTCATCATCATCCTCTTCCTGCTCCGTATAGAGCGTGGTGCTGCCTCTGCTACTGCTTCCTTGTGAGGAAACCCACACGAAGCAGTCACCAGTTTTTTTCAGTGAAGGTTAATGTGGCAAGTTATTTTATATGATGAGGTTGCAAGCCCCATACACAACTTTACAGAAATAATAAGTATTTCATGTATATTAAATGTGCATATAAAATAAGAAAATGTACATGTTACAACCCATCTCAATGGGTTAAATAACCAGACTTTGATACACAGAATGGCCGTAATATATCATGCAACTGTTCAAGATGCAGTCATTCCCCAGTTAGTTAAGGTTACTGTTTAATGTACACTTTTAACTTCTTACACTTGAGGAAGGCTTAATCGGACTCTAATTTTTATAATAGAAGCTTTATTCTTTTAATTGTATAAGTTACTCATAATCATGTTGGCGTGTCCAAAAATAGAACCTTTACTACTAACACATATTCTGGCTGTCCTTCATCTTGACGAAGATGGAAAATGCAGTAGAAACTTCAAAACCCTGTAGAAAATCATTACGTGTTTTGTCTGGTGTCCAGATTGTTACAATCAAGATAAACTTGGAAGTTATTTTTTTTTTCTGCAAGTCATGCCCGCCCGAGTAGACATTCGTTATGTTAAATCACCGTCTTCTACTACCGACAGTATTTTTGTTTGTCGCTTTTGTAGCGCTTTATCACGTCCAGTTTTTTTATCCAGAGTTATGGACCTTCTGCCACGTTTTCCAGCACTGTCAGTTGCACTATCACTTGCTGTACACTTAGAGATAATAGTCAGTTTATTGATTTCACCAATATGATGATGATGATAGGAAACTCTTGTCAGTTTATTGATTTCACCAATAAAATTTAAGTGACAATTAAAACTACAAACTTTAGCATCTGTTAATTCAGTCTGTTTGAAACACACGTAAACTAGCCCAATGACGGAACACAGAACACTTAGTACAGCACGAATGAAAACGCGAGATTCAACGTCATGTGGATGATTTCATTATCTTGCTCTCCTTGGCGCGCGGATAAAGTATAATTTTTTAAAAGTCTAAATATTGGGTCGCGTAACTTCGAGTTTGGCACGTAAACAAAACAAAAGTACCTAAATATTGGTGCGCATATATTCGAGTTTGTGTAAATAAAACTCGCGTAAACAGAGAACAACCCGTAGTTTTGAACCTGCTTTGAAGCAAAAATTAAACAAGCCAGAATGAATCTTTCTTTGTTCAAAGAGAGGTAATAGTAAAATTCTTCATATTTTTATAATTTTATTGATTATGCCCCTTTGTAACTATTTTCCTATTATATTTGTTTATTATCTTTAAATATTAATGCTTCTGATGATGGTAGTGGTGGTGGTGGTCGTGGTAGTATTAGTAGTAGAAGTAGTAGCAGCAGTAACAGTAGTAGCAGTAGTTGTGGTAGCAGCAGAAGTAATAGTAGTAGTAGTTGTTGTTGTTGGTGCTGTTTTGTCTCATGGCATAAAAGATCACAACACAAATGCAAGGGAAACATTCATGCACTCAAAAGTTTTCACCATAAATAAAACATGTAATAAACAATCTAAACCTCACTCAACCCACCTTGCGTTCACCAACACTGAAGCAGCTTAATAAACAAGACCAGGCTCCCACGGCTAAGTTGGTTGTGGTGAAACTTTGCTGAGTCCAGCAAATTTGTGGAGAATTTTTGTAATTTTCAAAATAATTTATAAGAGAGGATTAATGGGCATCTTTCATTGCGTTGGAAAATGTGTAGAGATCAAGATAAATCAAGTCCAATACAAAAATCCGAATTTTCAACTCAAATGTCAAGTCAGTCCTATTGTACAGTATAGCTTTGAAAAATGGAAAACAACAAAAAGAACAACCAAAAAGAACAACCAAAAAGAACAACCAAAAAGAACAACCAAAAAGAACAACCAAAAAGGTGCAGACTTTCATAAATGGGTGCTTGCGTTTGCATAGAATAAAGGGATTCAAGTGGTATGACAAGATCACTGGTGTGGAAAAGATGACAAGAACCAGAAAAGTGCCATTGGAGATAGAGATAATAAGTAGACGCTGACAATTTATAGGATACACAATGAGAAACTCTACTGATAGCATCACAAGGCTGGCCTTGTTCTGGAACCCCCGGGGTAAAAGAAGCAGAAGTATTATAAAAACACACGGAGAAGAGATTTGGCTTCAATATTTGAAACTCTACGCACCTTAGAGAAATGAAAGAAGGGAGGGTGATGTGATAATGATGAATATACTGAAATATATTGTTTTTTTGATTCCTAGTAAATATTCTGTGTCCTCAAAACTGGACGAGTTCATGAACTAGTGAGATTGTGTAACACATTACTTCTCCAAGCCAGATGATTGGCATGTCCTAGTTCTGTAAAGCCAACGTTATCGAGAACACAAATATTACGTATATCGGCCCAGATCATGACACGGAGCACAAGCAGAGCCATGATCACGTACAGGGTAAAATAAATGGCACAGGGTCGAGTACTTAAAGTATTTGGCATCCGGGCCGATCCTTTCTTTGGCATACCCCCATAATTAAACATGCATAGAAATATATTATAGAAATATTAGACAAAAATAAAGGTATGTTTTCAGGCACTCGTAAGAAATAAAGAAGTAGAACACTAGACAACAGAAAAACAACAGACGTGAATGGCTTACCCAGGACTCGAACCCAGGACCTTCCGTGCGACAACCCCGCCTAGCTATGCAAGCGAATCACACTATCCTCCCTGCCATCTAGGCATCACCAAAAATGATGCTTCGATGACGGGTCACTAGTGCGACCGCAACACATAACACCGAAAATTTACCATGGGCAGTCCGCCTATTAATGACGCAATCACTTCTGTTGTTCCCCTATTATACAGTATAGGTCAGACCACACAAGACAAAGACCTTAATACATGTACTGTGTCCAGTAAATGATAGAAGACTAAGATCAGCAAGTACAGGATAGAGGGTAGGTTTTGGTATTGTATAAACATTTATAAGGAAGGGAAACCCATATTATGCTGGCAAGCAGATTTTCAAACTTTACACTAGGCCTACTGTTAATAATAACAGTGTTCGATGTTATCTGCTTCCTTGCTGTCACCCGGGGCGGACCGATCCCTCTCGAACCCCCCTTAGTATGCCACTGAATGAGCATAACTTTATGAAAATCGTCCTTGATATATTGCAGTTCAAGGTACGGTAGCCTTTTGCGTCCTTGACACGTCATGTAAAAGATTGAATATACTTCAGATAAAGCGATAAAATGGACAAAAGATTACAGACTAATATAACTTCCAATCATGATTTATAAAATAATCAGCGTATAACGTAACATACTCACCTTACATGATCGGCAGTGTATTGCTCTTAGGACTCGATTTCAGACAATCTTGTAGACAAGGTTACTGCCTTTTTACGAACAACTAGTGATTGTTTAAAAAAAAATGGGTTTTCAGTTTTTTTGGGTTGCTAAGTATTGCCGGGAGATAAACTCCATTGTCATTCATTTATACAGTACTTTTAAAAGTCTTAACCAAACTGCAAGGTCTTTAATATTTGGACTGCGCACTAATATAACCGACGGGCCCTGTGTCTAGGTTGAACAGTGTGATACTATACTGTAATTTATTTTTTCAGATGGCCCATGTCTTTTTCTCCTTGCATTTTGTTCTCTATTTTTGGAGGGATTACAGAAAAATCCTTCTCCATGTTTCTTCTCCTTCTATTATTTACGTTTTTTTTTCAAGATGAGATCACGATGGAGTTTGATCTATGTGTTTAGAATGGGGGTGTAGGGAATTGGACAGTATTATTCTAGATTAAGATTATAGATGCTAGATCAGGATTGGCACCAGATTGTCTTTTTTTAAAGATAGTGCGTGGCCATATACGCATTTTTCGGGAGTTAAATTATTTGCGGCCATTTTTGCTTCATTTCCGCAGTATAGGGCTAGGACCAATTCCCGGTTCTTTGTCTAGCAGAAACTGGTTGCATCAGAAAGATCTAAGGTTCTGATTGGCTGAGAGATAACTGCAGTTGAAATGCAGAGCTCCGATTGGCTTTAGAACCACGCCGCGCATATGACGTCATGAAGTCGGCGCGTGGGGGTCTTGATTATAAAAAGGCCTATATTTCATAGCTTCTTTCTCTTTTAATGAAAAATTGCCAAAGCCGGGTGCCAGAAGCATATTGTCGATTGCCTTCAGTTGGACATTCGAGATTTGGTAAGCATGAATTTTTGCGTGAGGGCTTTATTTAATTTTTCTAGTCCTAGCCGATCATTTAAGTTTCTTTGGGCAGTTTAAGTTTAATGTTAATTCTTAAAGCCAGAGCCATCAAATACGATCTTGGTGATAGACTTGAAAATTTATAGGTCCATTTCATTCCTTGTTGAAAGAATAGCGGCATGGTTTAAATGTTGAGATATCACCGCTTTGTATTATTGCAAAGTCGGTCGGGAGAGAAACTCGCATCTGCGAATCATGTGTACTTTCATTTGTGATTTTAGTGAGAGTATAGTCGGGAGCGTGTGTAATGTGTATTTTCATTTGTGATTTTAGTGAGAGTATTGATGCTCGCTATTTATATAGTTACGCATATATCTGTGGACGGAAGTGATAGAGGTATTAATTGAAGCACGTGAGCGCGTGGTTACGGTATCTTTATTGATACGATGTTCAGAGGGACGAAGGGGAGAGAAGCACGTGGTCAAAAAATTGTAACCACGTGTTTGTAACTACTGAGATTTAATTGATAACCATTATGTATAACTTTTGACGGCATGTAGATGCTCGCGTAAACAGGGTTATAGGTTATTGATTGTGCTTTGTTATTCTGTGTATTCAGATGGAGATGAAATTTATTTATGTTAAGGGAATAATATTTTATTTCAATTTTGAGGTGATTAATCATACTGACGGGAATTTTAGGAATTCCTAGAGAGGGCTAGTTTATTTTGTATTAAACATTACGGCATTAGTGTCAGCGTAAGAAGTAGGCCACAGTACGTCTGCCCAGACGGGCCATTGAAAATATTGTTGTTGCTCGGAGTTAGTCAGGCAGAACAAGCGATCTGGGTTAGCCAATGTTTACTTTGTAGGCTCAGGTAGAGAGGGGAGTTACGTGGTGAAGAGTAAGGAAGTTAATTGTTATTTGAAATGTATTATTATGGTTTGTTTAGCTGTTGTTTTGTTTTGTCTAAAACAGCAGGTACCGGCTTTGTGGGAATGAGAGCGGAATTTTGAGACCACGAAATTTCTCCCACGGCAAAGTTGGGGCATTCGCAGAACCGCAAGGGTTTTACGTTAGTTGCCAGTAGTGGAAGGAGAGGAAGAAAATACGTTTTCCCAGCCAGGGGAAGACATTTTCCAGCGAATAGGATTTTTGTGGATAAATCCTGAGCTCTGACGCTCGTTACACACGCAGATTTGGCAGGCGGCCAGCGTTGTGGTAATTTTTATGTTCGTTTCTTCACGGCCATAATAAAGCCGACGGCCCAGTTATAGGTACTCGGGCAGGTAATTCCAGAGTGGTAGAAGTCAGCTACAGTTCCAGTCCAGAATCCAGTGGGGTTCTGTTAAACCTCAGTCATCAATTCCAGAGTTAGTGGAGAGAGAGAGGGTAAACATTCTCTCTACTGAAGTCAGCACAGATAGGCAGAACTGTTAGTTTTGGTGAATCATAGCAGAGGACAGCTGCTGAAGTTTAGAGGTGCAGTTAGTTGTGTTCAGGAGAGTCCAGGATATGCTGTGTAGAACCGAAGTCTGTGCAGAGATTGTGTAGTCACTTCGCCGTCGTTCCAGCTATCAGTGGACTTAGAGTTAGAGTTAGAATTTAGAACAGCTAGTTTGGAGTGTAGGCGACATCAAGTGCAGTGGAGTTCATTTCAGTTAACCTTACCTTCTTTCTCCATACAGGTTGCAATTGTGGGAGAAGGGTTGGGGTTGATGCATTTTTAACTGTGCTTGATTTTGTTTCAGGTGTGCATCCTCGCACTCATGTATTTTGACATGTAGATGAGTTTGTGTATAGGTGTATAATAAACTTGTATAAATTGTAGCTGGCATCAGTCATTTCCTTTAGTACAGTAGCTATATGTTGTCTGTACCTTGGTGTTTGTGAATCTTAATTGAACCTTATCCCCATAGGGTAGTTAGAGGTGGTTCGAGGCCATAGCAATTTAAACGTCCGAAGTGGCGAGGAAAGAATCAACCTCGGTTCTCAACCTCGGAGCCAATGGTCTCAACTTTCACATTTTTGCACTATATTTCTATCTGAATCTATCATTTCAGTCTTTCTTCTTACTATTGTCTTGTCACTATATGTAGACAGTCTCTAGTCCTAAATCCATTTCGTGACAAAGTGGGTGCTATCGTCCGGGATCATCATCTTTGTTACGTTCAATTCTGTGATCTTGACAAAGTGGGTGGCGTCGTCCTTGGGATCATCTTTGTTGGGATCACTTCTAGATTCATAGATTGTCTCTGTAGAAAGTTCTGGAAATAGATTTTCTTTATAAAATCCCCTAGACTTGAGCTATATTAAGACTGATCCAGCTATAAGTTTTTTTCCACAGGTTCCAGTTAGTATAGATGATAGTGGTTGTAAGGTTGTTTATGACTTAGAAGTAATTGATGGCTAATGGAATTTTTTTCTTGACAGGAAAGTAAATTCGGGTTTTGGGTAGCTGGATAACTTGAATTTTTTTTCAGGTAGTTATTAGTCAGACTTGGTGCTAGTCTGAGTGCGGGTTTTTGCGACAGCATTTTTCCTAGTAGGTAACGGGAAGTTATGGGGCCTTCACGTCTCTATATTTGTGAGCTTACGGCAGAATTTGCAGGTAACATGGCTGATCTCGATAAAGTACATAAGATTGCACTTGAGGTAGCTAAGTTCATGGAGTATGGTGACAGCGAAATTCCACCCCTTCTGGAATATGCAGAAAGCTTGCAGGGGCAATATGAGGTAGACAACTTATTTGGCAATCGTCTAGCGTTGGCATGGACCTGTGCAAAAGCTGGGGACAGCGAAGCATTCATCCGAGAGTTCATAGAACAAGGAATAGAAATGGTCCAGAAATCGGAAAGAAGAAAACAAGAACGGGAAATAGAAAGACAACAATGGGAAAAGGAGCGACTAGAAAGGGACAACCCCTCTGAAAATCTTGTGCCAGTAAAGGATAACTTGTCGGCTCAAACTGCACCCCAACTCCAGGAAAAGGACTTTCCGTTGGAAATGGACCCGAAGCCCAAACAAGGAAAGGATTCAGCTAAGGAAAGCAGCCCTTACAACGCTGGGAAGATTACGAAGCGATCCCAGGCGTGGAAACTGCATAACAGGGGGAATAATGCAAGCAAGCATTATAATTCGCATGGCTACCGATTCTCCCATGCTCGTGGTAAGAGAGCACAGCATACTCGACACAGAAAGTCGAGGCCAGGGTTCGAATCCCTAATAAGGCATGTTTCGCCAGCTCCCCAGCGGGACAGCGAAAAACGACAGCCAGAGGCGCATTCGCCTGACATCCCTGTGCAGCCTAATGGCAAAACAGTGGTGATTGTGGAAGTACATTCTTTGTCGTCGGGAATTAGGCCCCCGATGGTATTAGCTCCTTCAGGAGAGGGACATACTGACAAGAACTGTATTCAAGGAACCGTAGAACAAGTCACTGAGAGCTTTATCTCAGATTCTCCGCGATCTAACGGGATCTTAAACCGTCAAGTGTCATTGCAGGACACATTCCAACTGACGCCAGTAACTCTCACAGGGGAGGGCAAGGTTGAAGGTAGAACCAGGGTGTTAGACGGAGAGCTCCCGTGGTCTACAGGTTCATCTCACCAACTTTTCAGGCCAGAAAAGAGTGAGAAAAGCGACCTTACGCATTTGCAAGGAGCTATTTTGGAGAGCTCTGTCCCGCTTCATATTGGTAGGGGAAGAGCGATCACAGAACCACTGCCAGGGGCAGATATTACCTATCTTTTCCCCAAGATAGAAGCTACTGGGATCAGTGAGAATTCAGTAGAAACCAAGCAAGAGATCGGAAACTCGACACCAGAGGAACCCGAGATGGGGCATCTTCATTTTAAGGTACCAGCGGTTTCAAACCCGCTGATGAGCAGCAAGGTAGTCGCCATCGCCAGGCCTCTACATAGCAATTCGGTCATGGCAGTTGACCAAGCCAGCATTTCGCCGGACAAGGCAAGGGAAGTTCCAGACCCACCATTGGAGGGCACAGGTCTGAAGAGAGATCGACTCTCCCACCGGAGCATGGGAGTAGTTATGGAGAGGAAGAAGAAGAAACAGGTGCGCGTTTCTTTGGCCAACAAACTTTTCCAATTTTGGAACAGTGATTCTCGCTCGAGGGACATTACAGTCGGCCGCAGGTATCTCAGGTTAACCAGGTACAGGCCATACAAACGTAAACACCCAGCGAATAGCCTTTATCGGACAGCACATAACCCGCTAATTACCTGTACAGTGGTCAGGGAGTTGTGCGGGAGCTGTACTCCCCCCAAGGCCAAGAACACTTATCAGGAAGAAACCCTGGAGGAGAAAATTAGGTAAACATGGCCAGGTGCACACAGGAAGGAGGTATGTTATGGTTGATTGGCCCAGCCGCCTGCCAGTTGCAGAGCGATTCAAAGACAGAGGGAGAGAAAAGAGGAAGAGCGACCATTTGTGTTGCGGTCGCAAGGCGGTATTCACCAGTTGTGATCTTACAACTTTAGGGCATACCAACAGCTCTGGAGACCTAGATAGGGGCCAGTCTGAAAAGAATACAAGTTCCAGTAATCTAGCACGGAATCCCGTACTTCAAAAGGGGGGAGTAATGTGATACTATACTGTAATTTATTTTTTCAGATGGCCCATGTCTTTTTCTCCTTGCATTTTGTTCTCTATTTTTGGAGGGATTACAGAAAAATCCTTCTCCATGTTTCTTCTCCTTCTATTATTTACGTTTTTTTTTTCAAGATGAGATCACGATGGAGTTTGATCTATGTGTTTAGAATGGGGGTGTAGGGAATTGGACAGTATTATTCTAGATTAAGATTATAGATGCTAGATCAGGATTGGCACCAGATTGTCTTTTTTTAAAGATAGTGCGTGGCCATATACGCATTTTTCGGGAGTTAAATTATTTGCGGCCATTTTTGCTTCATTTCCGCAGTATAGGGCTAGGACCAATTCCCGGTTCTTTGTCTAGCAGAAACTGGTTGCATCAGAAAGATCTAAGGTTCTGATTGGCTGAGAGATAACTGCAGTTGAAATGCAGAGCTCCGATTGGCTTTAGAACCACGCCGCGCATATGACGTCATGAAGTCGGCGCGTGGGGGTCTTGATTATAAAAAGGCCTATATTTCATAGCTTCTTTCTCTTTTAATGAAAAATTGCCAAAGCCGGGTGCCAGAAGCATATTGTCGATTGCCTTCAGTTGGACATTCGAGATTTGGTAAGCATGAATTTTTGCGTGAGGGCTTTATTTAATTTTTCTAGTCCTAGCCGATCATTTAAGTTTCTTTGGGCAGTTTAAGTTTAATGTTAATTCTTAACTCCAGAGCCATCAATTCGATCTTAGTGATAGACTTGAAACTTTATAGGTCCATTTCATTCCTTGTTGAAAGAATAGCGGCATGGTTTAAATGTTGAGATATCACCGCTTTGTATTATTGCAAAGTCGGTCGGGAGAGAAACTCGCATCTGCGAATCATGTGTACTTTCATTTGTGATTTTAGTGAGAGTATAGTCGGGAGCGTGTGTAATGTGTATTTTCATTTGTGATTTTAGTGAGAGTATTGATGCTCGCTATTTATATAGTTACGCATATATCTGTGGACGGAAGTGATAGAGGTATTAATTGAAGCACGTGAGCGCGTGGTTACGGTATCTTTATTGATACGATGTTCAGAGGGACGAAGGGGAGAGAAGCACGTGGTCAAAAAATTGTAACCACGTGTTTGTAACTACTGAGATTTAATTGATAACCATTATGTATAACTTTTGACGGCATGTAGATGCTCGCGTAAACAGGGTTATAGGTTATTGATTGTGCTTTGTTATTCTGTGTATTCAGATGGAGATGAAATTTATTTATGTTAAGGGAATAATATTTTATTTCAATTTTGAGGTGATTAATCATACTGACGGGAATTTTAGGAATTCCTAGAGAGGGCTAGTTTATTTTGTATTAAACATTACGGCATTAGTGTCAGCGTAAGAAGTAGGCCACAGTACGTCTGCCCAGACGGGCCATTGAAAATATTGTTGTTGCTCGGAGTTAGTCAGGCAGAACAAGCGATCTGGGTTAGCCAATGTTTACTTTGTAGGCTCAGGTAGAGAGTGGAGTTACGTGGTGAAGAGTAAGGAAGTTAATTGTTATTTGAAATGTATTATTATGGTTTGTTTAGCTGTTGTTTTGTTTTGTCTAAAACAGCAGGTACCGGCTTTGTGGGAATGAGAGCGGAATTTTGAGACCACGAAATTTCTCCCACGGCAAAGTTGGGGCATTCGCAGAACCGCAAGGGTTTTACGTTAGTTGCCAGTAGTGGAAGGAGAGGAAGAAAATACGTTTTCCCAGCCAGGGGAAGACATTTTCCAGCGAATAGGATTTTTGTGGATAAATCCTGAGCTCTGACGCTCGTTACACACGCAGATTTGGCAGGCGGCCAGCGTTGTGGTAATTTTTATGTTCGTTTCTTCACGGCCATAATAAAGCCGACGGCCCAGTTATAGGTACTCGGGCAGGTAATTCCAGAGTGGTAGAAGTCAGCTACAGTTCCAGTCCAGAATCCAGTGGGGTTCTGTTAAACCTCAGTCATCAATTCCAGAGTTAGTGGAGAGAGAGAGGGTAAACATTCTCTCTACTGAAGTCAGCACAGATAGGCAGAACTGTTAGTTTTGGTGAATCATAGCAGAGGACAGCTGCTGAAGTTTAGAGGTGCAGTTAGTTGTGTTCAGGAGAGTCCAGGATAGGCTGTGTAGAACCGAAGTCTGTGCAGAGATTGTGTAGTCACTTCGCCGTCGTTCCAGCTATCAGTGGACTTAGAGTTAGAGTTAGAATTTAGAACAGCTAGTTTGGAGTGTAGGCGACATCAAGTGCAGTGGAGTTCATTTCAGTTAACCTTACCTTCTTTCTCCATACAGGTTGCAATTGTGGGAGAAGGGTTGGGGTTGATGCATTTTTAACTGTGCTTGATTTTGTTTCAGGTGTGCATCCTCGCACTTCATGTATTTTGACATGTAGATGAGTTTGTGTATAGGTGTATAATAAACTTGTATAAATTGTAGCTGGCATCAGTCATTTCCTTTAGTACAGTAGCTATATGTTGTCTGTACCTTGGTGTTTGTGAATCTTAATTGAACCTTATCCCCATAGGGTAGTTAGAGGTGGTTCGAGGCCATAGCAATTTAAACGTCCGAAGTGGCGAGGAAAGAATCAACCTCGGTTCTCAACCTCGGAGCCAATGGTCTCAACTTTCACATTTTTGCACTATATTTCTATCTGAATCTATCATTTCAGTCTTTCTTCTTACTATTGTCTTGTCACTATATGTAGACAGTCTCTAGTCCTAAATCCATTTCGTGACAAACAGACGCACCTCACCATAAACGAGGCAAAATTACATTTTTCTTAAGATATTCTGATAAGTACTTTTAAACTTCCGTGGAATACATGCCTTAACAAAAAGTACACGCCAAGACTTCCTGTCCTTTGTTACCGGTTCAAGGCCTTTCGCCCGTCCTCGCCCTTTTTTTTTTTTTTTTAGTCTCGCTGTATTTCTTTTCGCTTACCCTGTCGATTCCGAAACAAGACATGGCTTGTAATTCTATAAGCTGTTATTTTTCTCAATGCCAGCTGCTTGTTTCCTGTGTATTTGGCTGGTTCTATCCATCAGTTCCACAACTCTGCCAAAAACCTGCGCAAATTGAAATTGCCTATTGGCTCGTCCACATATGACGTCACGTAGTGCGTGGAAGAGGGCTATACAATTTTGTGACGAAGTGTGACGAAAGGGAGAGAGAGAGAGAGAGAGAGAGAGAGAGAGAGAGAGAGAGAGAGAGAGAGAGAGAGAGAGAGAGAGAGAGAGAGAGATGGGGAAAGGGTGTCGAAAAAATGTGATGTCGCGCAACAAACGTACAAATGAGGCTTGCTTCTTTCATCAATGATGTAAGAATAAAACAGATTATGTAACCTAAATACTCAAAGTCAACTTTTATATATGCAATAGTTACCAACTCCCCTCGTGGACGACTTATAGTAATATTATAATCTCAGCTTAACTATCGGATAATTGTTGTAAAACATTTAACTATTTTAAATTATTTGTTAATTAAACATTTCTTCTTTGATGCAATGTAATGCATACCTTTACAATAAACGATGTTGATCTGATTCTAGTTTCTTCAATGGAAGAGCATCTTACTTTGCCGGGGGATAATGATAACGAAGAGAAATCATACATTGATAACAACTTCAATTGTTAACCCTTGAATTTTTGTGGATTTTCTCTAACATTATTTTATGAAAGTAAGTACGGATGTTATTGATGTGTTTACTTTGCATTTAATCTATACTGTTCAAAAAAAAAAAAAAAAGAAACGCATAGCAACTGAAGGCACACACATAGCCATAATTTTGACATTCAATACCCTTTTTAATTTAATGAGTTAATTGTTCAAATTGCACACAAGAATACCTTAGGGTTCAACCAATCAATTGACAGTTGTTTTGCATCTGGGTCACGAGAGTTTTTTTGCGTACGGGCTTTCCCGTTAGTATGGTGTGTGACCTCCTATTGCATCGATCAGCGACTGGCATCTACTGGGCATGGATGCGATCAGACGTCTGATGTGGACCTGTGGGATGGCTGCCCACTCTTCCTGGAGTGCCTGGGACAGATCAAGACGATCAGCTGGAGCAACGTCTCGGCGACAAACACGTCTATGCAGCTCATCCCACAGGTGCTCAATCGGACTCATGTCTGGAGACAGGGATGGCCAGGGAAGGGTGAGAATGTTGTTGGCAGTCAGGAACTGCGTGGTCAACCGTGCACAATGGGGTCTGGCGTTGTCCTGTTGAAACACAGACCTTTGGGCAGCCAAAAGTGGAAGGACATGGGGTTGAAGAATTTCATTGACGTATCGTTGCGCATTCAAGCCTCCTTCAATGTGCACCAGTTGACTCCTTCCGTTGTAACTGATCATTTCCCACACCATTGCACCTCCACCACCGTGCGGCGGAGCTTCATCAACGCAACTTTGGGCAAAACGTTCATTTCGCCTACGGTAGACCCTACGCCGTCTATCATGACGCTGCAACAAAAAGAAAGATTCGTCACTAAACCAGACACGTCTCCATTGATTGTCAGCTGCCCAGGGACGATGGCTGGTTGGCGATGGCGGCGCGTAAGGACAGGTCCTCGGTGAGGTCGTTGTGCCCAAAGTCCAGCGTCATGCAGTCTATTCCGGACAGTTTGATCAGACACATGACGTCCTGCAGGCAATGACTGGGCAGTTGGGGAAGCTCTTGTAAATCTGTCTCTGAGGTGGAAGCCGAATAAAGCGATCCTCCGCTGCTGTTGTCACTCTGGGTCGTCCACTGCGATGCCGGTCTTCAACTGAGCCAGTGGCTTGGAACCGGTGCCAAAGTCGACTGATGGTACTCTGATGCACGTTTAGATGCCTGGCAACCTGACTTTGACTTTCGCCTGCATGCAGTCGGCCAATATCAATGTTCCTTAAATTTATCGATAGAGACGCCATAAATGTCTGCTTGAAAATGAACTGAATTTTATTTTGTGTAGTGTTATCCTTTCATAGGGTTTCAGTTGCGCAGTCAGTGAATAGTGTTCACCCCAAATTTTGTTGCTTTCACGTGCGCGCAACATGAGCTGTGGTCAAAAATTGCGTCATAAATACTATTGACCACTGCGTTGTAACGATTACAAAAACGAACGCAATTCAGGTCAACACGTGCATTTGACACTGTAATAACATTTGAGGCTGGTTTTTATACACCCTAGCACCAAATTTTACTTACAAACTCATAAAAACGCGCCGCGGATAGCTATGCGTTTCTTTTTTGGAACAGTATATTATTAAAATGTATGCAAAATATCACTAACTCCATAGAGTTCCGCTGGGCTAAGCAGAGGCAAAGGGAAATAATTACTGACAAAGCCCACAAAACACTCAGCATTCTGCACTGGAATGCGAAAAATTGCCGAAAATCTGCTTCAAAGTGCCTAACATATGCGGAACAGAAAAAGTGTATATGGTCGACACCAGTACCATTCGTGGAAAAGCTCACGGAGATTCAAATAGCACCAAACTGACTATTGCTATCCTTGAAAACATTCAAGTAGACGTCTGAGAGTGTGCGAAGTAAAGGAAAATTAACTTAGTTTACTAACAATATTGTTGAAGAGACAAGATCGTGCCTCAATGAGATACATTTAAAAAAAAACCTCCCATTTGACTGCCACAGAACAATAATCCTTCTCTGTCTCACATGGTAAACTCTTCCGCGTCGAAAACTCGACTACCTAGTTATGACTTGCTCTCAAAAAATAACAACAACAACAACAACAAAACAACAAACTTAAGGCATCTTCCTCTGAAAAATATAACTCAAGTTTACTTCTTCTGTATTCAACGAAGACGTATTCAAACTGACTAACGTCTGTACGTCTTGAAAACAGGATTAAAAACTCGCCCTATTCTTTACACCTCGAACTGAACTTCATCTGCTCTCTACAAACAAAGCTGACGTCTGTCTACAGTTCTCGCGTCTAATTGTAAATCCTCATTGTGCCATTTCATATCACTCGAATCTCTCTCCCCGACATTCACAATTCACCCAAGCTATTGTCTGACGAAAGTGTAAGTCGTCAAAATTACTGAAGAAACCTCAGCTCACATATACTGACTCAACAGGGCTATCACACACATTCATCCTCGAAATTATAATAATATCATGTACTCATCCTATCATATATGGAACCGCGGTTGCGCAGTGGTTAGTGCACTGGCTTCTTAACTCGGTGGTACCTAGTGAGCCGATGGTCAAGAAGATATGGGCCTCACACTATATTCCCAAGATGCCTCAATGGGCGTATAACAGGATCCTCCCCCTCCACCTATCATATACTGCAAGCGTATCCCTCCTCTTTCGTAATTTTCTCCCTTGCAAACCCAAAACCAGTTACATTTATGTGCCAGTTTCCCTTAACGATGTTTCCAGCCTCGTGAACAGCTTCACATTTGTTGCCTGTTATGGCATGGCTGAGAGAGCATTTTTCTTTTTCTTTCTTTGTTTGCTTCAAGATTCCCGTCAAACATGCGTCTTTTACTTAATCTTTGTTGCATTTGATTTTCTTTGTCTCAGGTCTCTTCTCTCTTTCTCTCTTCCCTCTCCCTTCTTTTTTCTTTCTTCTGAATTCATAGTGAGCACGTTCTCAAATTGACTATTTTCTTTTCTATATTTTTCACTCCCTGTATCTATCTCTAATATAACCTTGAATTTACAGGACCACTCACAAGTAACAGAGGAATTCCAAATAGAAATAATAACCCAGTGTTCAAGGCATCTTCATCTAGTTGCCAAGACTATTCTACTGAGCAAGAAGACTAGATTTTCCAACTATTGCGGTGAGTTGTAACATATATTTTATAATTTAAATTTGATGTGTTTGCACTTGCTGGTGGTTATACAGGTCCATACGAGGCTGGTAACCCCAGCATGTGAAAATGATATATCCATGAACCACAGCAGCAAAGCGTTGTTGATTGTGTTTCGTGTTAGTTCTCACAGGGAACCAAAAGCAGAGGTAACCCCAGACTTCAAGCGGAGCAAGGAGTGGGGGATGATGACATCATGTGTAAATATTTATTATCATTTGTAATAAGTTATATGTTGTGTCAGAATTGGGTAAGAAATTGTTGGGCACTGGGTGGAGCTAAACCCCCAACCCTCATTTCTTCTTGGCTGTTATTACCACTCGCAATTCTTTTCTCTAATTTCTCTTCTGTAGATGAAAGGGGGAGTACTCGCTGTCACTCTTACTAGGACAGGTTCCCTCCTCTTGCCTGTTTAGTTGGTCAGTGTCACATAGGTTATGGTCATTAAATTGCCTAGATCTTCTTCCTATTCTCTCACCCGAATCCGTTTTTTTTATTTTCTTTCTTTACCTTTTTCCGGTATATTTTTCGCATCACTCGTTTGCGAAAAATATATTTTTCTTCCTAATTCTTAAACTTTACCTGTTTGGTTTCTCAAAACTGAGTATCGCACTAGATGGTATTACGTGGATGTCAGTCAGACGAGAAGCGTTATAATGCATTCCGTCAGACCGGGAGAGCCGACAGCTGTCTGCTGTTCCCCCGGGGACAGTGTTTTCTTCGGCCGAGTTCTGGGCCGTAGTGTGAAAATTCACTCCGCCGGAACGGGCAGGCAGACAGAGGGTCTGGTTTTTCGCATATGACACTCACGCTCCACGGGCCATGGTCAGCTTGTAGTGTGAAAACTGCCCTGCCTTTCAGACAAGTTGTCTACCTTTGAAATTGACACGCACGTTTCTCGGTCAGTTTGTTAAACGAAGGGTGAGATTACTCGTGGCACGGCAGACGGTTGTCTGAGATTTGCAAGTGACACGCGCTTTTCCCGGTCAGTTTGTCAACGCAGGTGCGTAATCGCCCTGGTGGCAGTTACGACACGCCTCTAAAGTAAACGTAGCTGTTATGAGAAGGGGGGAGATGATTTTCATCCTTTGTCTGTTTCAGATATTAAAAACCTAGTTTGAAACTTTATTTTCATTCTTTCTCAATATTCGCAGTAGACAGGTGGTTCGCGAAGAGTAGAGCTGTATAAGCGAAGTTTCTTAGTTTGTTGCGACAATTTGTCGAACTTCTAGACTTCCATAAATATAAGCGTATAATTCTTAATTGTGCGATATCCTGTAGTGCTGTGTTTGAGGTAAAAATAGATATCTAGTATTTTGGAAAGTGGTTAAAGCGTTAAATCGCTCATTTCATTTTAACTAGTTTCCTTTGAACAGAGTGCTTAATTTATAGTTTGTTATATTCTCTAAGTCGACGAGTTACAGTGGAAATACATAATAAATTATATCTTTAGCTTACTAAACTAGTAGCTATAAGGAATTTAATTTAACGGCTAATACTCAGTAGAAACTGTTTTAATAACTAACTTATAAATGCTAGATGCGACATCAGTGAATATTGACGGAATACGAAGATATTCCTAATTCCTGATGATTGATTTTTATATAACTTACTTTACGGGAAGTTTTAATTATGAGTCAAGCTGTAGGCTTGCTGTTTTAAATGTAAGTTATATTGAGTATATAATGTGTAAATGATTCATATGTGTTCTTTCCATTTATATAGTGAAACGGTGGTACCCAACTTGCCAGCGTTTAGTAAAGAGACATATTTGTGTGAAGCATAGACATTTCCTATCTTTAACCACGTGGGTTTTTTTTGTTTCAAGTAACACTGGATCTGACAGTGCATATGCCATCAGAGAGAGACAGTAATAGCAATCCCACTAACGGTTTCTAAAGACTAGAAAATATATATTGGGCTTGTGAGCCAGTTCATATTGCTCCACAAATTTAAATGTACATGCTGCCTGGCGGCGTGAATATTACAAGAATAACATTAACATTCCGCAAGAGATTGTGACTAGTTTTCCTGGAAGTAGACACCGATCTGACATTCCTTAATTCTAAAATCCAAAGCTAATGACATTGTGCTCTGCTAACTTTCGTGCCTGGACACATTTTATGTGACTTAATCAGACATTCGAAAAATTAGAACACCCAAGGAATCGTTCCCTGAGAGTTTAGCACGTCTTTTGGAACTGGGGATTTCTTGGCCGATGACTGCATTTTCGGGTCTGTGTGAAGGTCCTAGAATTATTATGTTCCCAGAGGCAGCGAGCAAAGTTGTGAGTATATATGTGCAAGAAAGGCCATGGCTGAATGAATGAGAGTACACGGGTCTGAGTGTTATTTTACCGGTGTATTATTGTCACCCATTTGCTGTCTTAATTTTTTTTAAACCTGCAGAATTTGTTACAAAATGCTAGAGTTTCTGTTTTCTTAGGTTAAATCAGATTTATCCAACTCTGTTCATATATTTACGAGAAAGAAAGAAATCTCTTAGACTCAACCCTACGTATCTATAACTCTTTGGGCCATCATCTGTTCTCTTAACGGAGCTGTGGGCTAAACCTAGAGTAAGATCTAACGGGCTGTCATCCTTGTAGCATTTTTCTTGAATTTTATGACTGTTTGTATATGTTTTTTCCTTGATGAAATTTTTGGTGTTGTGAGAGATTTTTTTTTTTGTGTGATGATAATAATAAAAATCTCTCTTGAACAAAATCAGTGCGTTGGTCAGCTCGATCCCAATTATCTATATGATCATTGTTATAGATTTTCCAAGTCTGCGTGTTTAACTGTCGTCACGTGTATGTGCGTGCCCGTGAGTAGATGAATTTTTATGTAGATAATATATATATATATATATATGTGGATTAGACTGTCGGACTCTGTAAAAAAGTCGTCGTAGAGGATAGGTGAGAGGGAGAAGAATTCTTTTCGCTTTCAGCGACAGCCTCTATACCACAGTCTATCATCTCACCACTCGTGGAATCTATTTCATTTTTTCTAACTCTCACCGTGACTATCACTCATTCCAACCTATTCAGAAGGGACTAACCCAAGTCTTAATACTCCTATCCGAAGATCTACGACAAATGGTCGCTCGTTACCGGGAATTGAACCCAAAATCCTAAGGCGATACGACAAATGTGGTCTCGCCCGACGGATTTTTGAACTTAGAATAGGAAGACGAGACGACAAATATCAGCTCGTCTGTAAGATTCTTTATTCTGATATAGAGTAAGAGTGTGATTGTCTTGTGAGTTGTGTATCTTTTTAATGGATGGGTTTGAAAAAAAATCGAAAAAAGGTGATTCGTCTTACGAGGACAAAAGACAAAGAAAATAGTCTACGTTACGGCCACAAGGCCTTCGTCAGGAAAGGAAAGAAAGTGAAGGCTAGATAGGACACATAAAAACTAAATAAAATAAAAACTGGTTACTTCCCTGAAGGCAAGAACCGAAATTCTATCAAAATCGCTGTCTGTTGATGACCGCGTGGCTGAACAGAAAGTGACTTCCGCCGCCGGATGTACACAATGCATACTAAGAAACTAAAAAACGAAACCGGACAATAAACTACCCAACGTGATAAAAGTGGGGACTGGAAATAGAAGAGGACAGAATGAGTGGGAGATAAATAAATATGAAATAAAAAAATATTTATGGCATACAAATAGAAGAATAGGATAAGAGTGGAAAGAGTAAAATAGAGCAAGAGAGGAGAGGGACCTCAGACAAAGGTGTGAAAAGTGTTGAGACCGGCTGGTTTTAGACACCCCATGCGGTGGATAAGACGGTTCTCAAGCTGTTCTCGGCTGGCAGTGTCAGAGGAGCAGGATCGGATCGCTGTGACCTGGATGTCGATGGGGGACCATGGTGGTCAGGACCATTGAAGTGTATAGCAAACTGGTGTGGACTTTTGCTGAGCGATGTCATTTAAGTGCTGGCTGAATCTGTCCCCAAGTCGTTTGCCTGTTTGGCCAATATAGGTTTTGCAGCAACGTTTACATATGATCGTATAAATGACATTGCGCGATTCACACGTGAAGCTACTAGTGATGGTGTACGTAGCCTTAGGAAAGGACACCTTCTGGGTTGAGATGACATACTTGCACGTGTTGCATCGTGTCCGACCACAGGGTAGTGTGCCAAAGTGAGTGGCATTCTCCTTTGGGAGACGGCTGTGAACAAGAAGATCCTTCAAGTTCTTGTCACGTCTATATGCCACCAAAGGTGCTTCACTGAATACTTTTTGGGTCAGAGGCTCTGCTTGGAGGATAGGAAGGTGGCGGAAAATGATCTGTTTGACAGTAGTACTGTGAGGGTGATAGGTCAAGATTAATTTGACTCTATCCGAAGTGGATTTATGGTGAGGTTTGAGGGCCTCCAGACGAGAGATGGGGAGCACACGTTGGAGAGCAGAGGTGAGAATATGTTCTGGATAAAGTCTGTTACGGAAGAAATCCAACATCTCATTTGCTCGTAAGTGGAAGTCATCGTCGTCTTGGCATAAACGGCGGAGGCGGAGGAGTTGTGAAAAAGGAAGGGAGTCACGACAGGCCCGAGGATGAGAAGAGGTATACAGGAGGTAGCTGTGGGCATCTGTCGGCTTGTTAAAAATAATTTATCCCCTAGACTAACGATCTGTTTATGGGCGTGCTGACCACACAAACTGATAAGTTTTTTCCACAGCATTTGAATAATATACATTTGAGATACAGGTTGAGTTTGTCGGAATACATGTTAATAAATGTTGATTGTAAAACTAAACGCTGGTAAAGTTTTGTGAGTGTATAACATTCACAAGGGTTCTGAAGCAGGAAGGTGTTTGAACTAAAGTTAAGGAGTGCGTTTCGGACTATTTGTCCAGATTAATTGCCTCCCTCACCCGAACTGTCTTCAGGGGTAAACTTGATAGTGGATTAAAAATAAAGGGGATTTTTTTTTCTTTCTTTAAAATTTTTGCTTTAATCATTGTGTTTTCCACTGTAGCAACTTATTTTTCAGAAGTAATCTTAACTACCATTTAGTTGGCGTAGTCGTGTTTTGCATTAGGTGCTTTATTGCCGATAATAGCAGCGATAGTTAGATTTTATTTTGGAGGAGGTATCCCAGGGTTAAGGATATCATCTTTCGGATTTTTTGGTAACTTTTTTTCTCGTAAGTGGTAGGAACCAGTGTATTCTTTTTCCTAGTTCATTTCTCATCTAGTCTCAGTCACTGACATAATATGGCCGAGAGGGCAAAGCTCAGACAACTCCTCAGGGACGAAGCGAGAGAGGAGGGACTGGAAGGAGAGGAAGCGAAAGCATTTGTCAGAGACGAACTTGAGAGATACGATGCGGAGAGGAAAGCAGCTGAAGCTAAAGAGGAAAAAGAACGTCAATTAGAGCAGAGGAAGATGGATGAGGAAATGGAAATTCGCAGGGCGAACGAAAGAGAGAAGGAGAGACAGCATGAGGAAAGAGAGAAGGAGAGAGAGGAACGAGAGAAGGAGAGACAGCATGAGGAAAGAGAAAATGAGCAACGACGACAGCATGAGCTGGCTCTTAAAACTCTAGAATTCCAAAGTCGTGGTGTTGCCTCTACCTCCAGCAATGGAGAGTCTTCTCCTCATTCTTCCTTAACTGATCCTTCTAACACTCAATCTACTCATCTCACTGCTATGTCTTTTCCGCTAGAGTCTTTCCCTTGTCCTAATGAGAAGATTGACACATGGTTAGAAAAATTTGAGAAAATTGCAACTCTGTACGGTTTGGAGAGGTCGCGCTGGAATATGAAGCTTTCCCAGGCTTTGAAAAGTTCTGCATATGATGTTTACGCCAAACTGGAAAGCAGCCAACAAGACAACTATGATCTGTTGAAGAAAGCGTTACTGGAGCGCTTTGAAATGAACGCGCGAAAGTTTTTGCAACTGTTTCGCAACAGCAGGAAGGAGAATTCTGAAACTTTTCAGCAGTTCTCATCTCGGTTGAAGGGATACCTAACAAAGTGCCTTGAGCTTTCACAGCTCCCCTCTACCTATGAAGGTCTTGAGGAATTTGTTTTAACAGAACAAATAAAGAACACATTGTCTGCAGATACCCGGAGATTTCTAGCTGAACAGGGTGCAGAAAAGCTCGAAGACATCTTAGAGAAGTCTGAGCGTTACCATAATGCGCTGGCTGAACTACCGGCCACAAAGCGGAAACCGACAGAGGAGCATTTTCGAAAACATAACCTAGAGCAATCTTCTCAGGCTTCTAACCAAAATAACCACAGAGAAACTGGACCTCAATACCCTCCTCCTGAAAAATCCAAGTTCTACAAGAACAAGTACCACAACCACCCCAAACAGTCTGATCAACCCGACCGCCCTACATGGCAGCGTGGCCAGAAAGGTCAAGGTGGCAAAGGGAGAACCCCTGAGCACGGGACATATGATCAGACCGAGCACACCGAGCCGAAACGCATCGGATGCTTATTAACAGTCTCGCAAGGCGGAATTATTGACAGTGATTCCCAACCTGTTGGGGATACACCCTCAACGCGAGGTACTGTTACATTGAACGGTTCTCAAACTTCTTGCTTATTTGACACGGGGCTTTCTTGTGATTGCATTGTTGCCAGAAACCTGGTCAAACCCGGTCAAGAGACAGCAGAGACCGTCCAACTTTGTGGAGTTCGTAAGAGTGATGCACCTACAGCGCTTCCCATCGCATTGGTGGAGATACACTCCGACTTTGTCAGAGGCGTGATCAAAGCGGCTGTTATGGATGATCCCATCTACCCAGTCATACTTGGCGGGAGATACGTGTGTATTGGGAAACCGGAAGAGCCGATTGTGGCAGCAGTAACTACAAGAGGGCAAACCAAAAAGGAACAGGAGCCTGCGCCTAATTTGTTACCTATGGAACTTAGAGAAGCGCAACAAAAGGATCCTACTTTGGCACCCTGCTTTAGGAAACTGCCCATGGCGAAGGAACCAACACAGCACGGGGACATTTTTTCTAAGGATGGCGTACTGTATCGCAGAACGGGCAAGCCTGATCAAGGTTACAACCAGCTCCTAGTACCGAAACAGTACAGAAGCCAAATCCTAGAAATGGGGCACTCTCTTCCCTTTAGCGGACATATGGGACAGAACGCCACAAACCAACGTATAATCACTCATTATTGGTTGCCAGGAGTAAACACTGATATTATCAGGTACGTCAAATCCTGTGCCCAGTGCCAACGTGTACCACCCAAGCAACGGACACCCCCAGTCCACATGGGTGAAATGCCAATAATGGGAACACCATTCGAACGGGTTGTGATCGACATTTTAGGGCCTTTCGAAAGGACTAAAAGAAGGAACAGGTTCATCCTGACTTTAGTCGATACATGCACTTTATGGGCAGAAGCTATCCCGCTAACATGCGCAGATGCCAAGCATGTCGCAGAAGCCCTCGTGCAGATTTTCACTCGGTTGGGATTCCCTCAGCAAGTGTTGACGGATAACGGATCTCCATACCGAAACCTGTTGATGGATGAGATCGTTAAGATCTTGAGGACCCAGCACATCCACACTAAGCCATATACTCCTGTCGAAAATGGGCTCGTGGAGCGTGCAAATGGAAACCTCACCATGATGCTAAGTAAGCTGGCACAAGTGAAACCTGAAGATTGGGATCTCTGTATTCCTGCAGCATTATTTGGCTACAAAGAATCTCCTCATACTTCCACAGGATTTCCGCCAGCTACACTCTTATTCGGCAGACCCATTAAGGGCCCGCTTAAAGCCTTACTTCAGTCTCTGACAGACGAGAAGGCGGATGAGACAGTTGTTTCAGCAAGTAAATATGTGTCGGTTTTAAAGGAAAGGTTGAAACTAGGGTGGGACCTAGCAACGACTAACTTTAAGCGAGCACGCACAAAGCACGCTAACCGATACAGGAAAGTCGCGAAAGAGAGAGAACTGGAAGCAGGAGAGAAAGTTTTGGTGTTACTCCCTACCGAGAACAACCAACTGAAGATCGGATGGCAAGGGCCGTTTACCGTCCTGAAAAAGATTTCTAAGGCTAACTACCAGATATCTATTCAAGGAATGGAGAAGGTTTTCCATTTAAATCTCTTAAAGAGATACTTGGAAAGACCAGTGCCGACCTCCGACCATCTCCTGGCGATCGCCAAAACTGACGAAGAGGACGATAGTGGCAGGGAAACTCCACTGCACACACAGGAAATCTTTCAAAAATGTCAGAAGCGGCGACGCTCTTTCAAGCGCGCATGGGAGACATTCCAGAGGAAGGAAACTTGAGTAGGAATTGGAGAGATGGAGGGGGAAGATGAGAGGGAAGAAGACAGACACCCCGAAGCTACGGTTATAGGAAATTTAATTCCATAACGTAGACATGGAGTGCTTCCATATCTTAAAGGGGGGACGTTCTGTCACATAGGTTATGGTCATTAAATTGCCTAGATCTTCTTCCTATTCTCTCACCCGAATCCGTTTATTTTATTTTCTTTCTTTACCTTTTTCCGGTATATTTTTCGCATCACTCGTTTGCGAAAAATATATTTTTCTTCCTAATTCTTAAACTTTACCTGTTTGGTTTCTCAAAACTGAGTATCGCACTAGATGGTATTACGTGGATGTCAGTCAGACGAGAAGCGTTATAATGCATTCCGTCAGACCGGGAGAGCCGACAGCTGTCTGCTGTTCCCCCGGGGACAGTGTTTTCTTCGGCCGAGTTCTGGGCCGTAGTGTGAAAATTCACTCCGCCGGAACGGGCAGGCAGACAGAGGGTCTGGTTTTTCGCATATGACACTCACGCTCCACGGGCCATGGTCAGCTTGTAGTGTGAAAACTGCCCTGCCTTTCAGACAAGTTGTCTACCTTTGAAATTGACACGCACGTTTCTCGGTCAGTTTGTTAAACGAAGGGTGAGATTACTCGTGGCACGGCAGACGGTTGTCTGAGATTTGCAACTGACACGCGCTTTTCCCGGTCAGTTTGTCAACGCAGGTGCGTAATCGCCCTGGTGGCAGTTACGACACGCCTCTAAAGTAAACGTAGCTGTTATGAGAAGGGGGGAGATAGTTCATCCTTTGTCTGTTTCAGATATTAAACCTAGTTTGAAACTTTATTTTCATTCTTTCTCAATATTCGCAGTAGACAGGTGGTTCGCGAAGAGTAGAGCTGTATAAGCGAAGTTTCTTAGTTTGTTGCGACAATTTGTCGAACTTCTAGACTTCCATAAATATAAGCGTATAATTCTTAATTGTGCGATATCCTGTAGTGCTGTGTTTGAGGTAAAAATAGATATCTAGTATTTTGGAAAGTGGTTAAAGCGTTAAATCGCTCATTTCATTTTAACTAGTTTCTTTTGAACAGAGTGCTTAATTTATAGTTTGTTATATTCTCTAAGTCGACGAGTTACAGTGGAAATACATAATAAATTATATCTTTAGCTTACTAAACTAGTAGCTATAAGGAATTTAATTTAACGGCTAATACTCAGTAGAAACTGTTTTAATAACTAACTTATAAATGCTAGATGCGACATCAGTGAATATTGACGGAATACGAAGATATTCCTAATTCCTGATGATTGATTTTTATATAACTTACTTTACGGGAAGTTTTAATTATAAGTCAAGCTGTAGGCTTGCTGTTTTAAAACTAGTATTTGGTGACCAAATGACACCGATCTGACATTGCTTACATTCTAAAAACCAAAGCTAATGACATTGTGCTCTGCTAACTTTCGTGCCTGGACACATTTTATGTGACTTAATCAGACATTCGAAAAATTAGAACACCCAAGGAATCGTTCCCTGAGAGTTTAGCACGTCTTTTGGAACTGGGGATTTCTTGGCCGATGACTGCATTTTCGGGTCTGTGTGAAGGTCCTAGAATTATTATGTTCCCAGAGGCAGCGAGCAAAGTTGTGAGTATATATGTGCAAGAAAGGCCATGGCTGAATGAATGAGAGTACACGGGTCTGAGTGTTATTTTACCGGTGTATTATTGTCACCCATTTGCTGTCTTAATTTTTTTTAAACCTGCAGAATTTGTTACAAAATGCTAGAGTTTCTGTTTTCTTAGGTTAAATCAGATTTATCCAACTCTGTTCATATATTTACGAGAAAGAAAGAAATCTCTTAGACTCAACCCTACGTATCTATAACTCTTTGGGCCATCATCTGTTCTCTTAACGGAGCTGTGGGCTAAACCTAGAGTAAGATCTAACGGGCTATCATCCTTGTAGCATTTTTCTTGAATTTTATGACTGTTTGTATATGTTTTTTCCTTGATGAAATTTTTGGTGTTGTGAGAGATTTTTGTGTGTGATGATAATAATAAAAATCTCTCTTGAACAAAATCAGTGCGTTGGTCAGCTCGATCCCAATTATCTATATGATCATTGTCATAGATTTTCCAAGTCTGTGTGTTTAACTGTCGTCACGTGTATGTGCGTGCCCGTAAGTAGATAGAATTATATGTAATATATATATGTGGTTTAGACTGTCGGACTCTGTAAAAAGCCGTCGTAGAGGATAGGTGAGAGGGAGAAGAATTCTTTTCGCTTTCAGCGACAGCCTCTATACCACAGTCTATCATCTCACCACTCGTGGAATCTATTTCATTTTTTCTAACTCTCACCGTGACTATCACTCATTCCAACCTATTCAACCCAAGTCTTAATACTCCTATCCGAAGATCTACGACAGTCAGAGTAATCTTTGAGGCGGTTACAACTCTCCGTTTTGTTTCTTTGAGACCAGGGAAGATTAGCCGCCTCGCTGTCCACGTCCAGAATTTATTGCGCCATCTATTGGCGGTTTCTCTCTTTATTTTTCACGTAAACATGGGAAACTGTTCCTGGAGTTCCGTCATGTTACGTGGCAGTCCGGGCGAAGGAGCGACTTGTTCGAAGACACCTGCGCTGTTGAGGTGACGGTCTCCGAAACTTCCCTGTGTTTGATGCCAGGAATTCTGGGACTCTCTATGCATAACAATCTTTACTCTGTTACGCTAATTCTTTGTATCTTGTCGTTAGGATAATTCTCTGGGTAATAGTTACGCGTTGTTCTCTACGCACATGTTAGCCACGCGCGCACAGCTGCAACCCGACTATTAATATATATATATATATATATATATATATATATATATATATATATATATCTTGTGGTGGATTTTGATGTTATGAAATGTTGTTGATATGTTTCCTTATTGTACTGAATGAGGCCAGCTGTGAAGGTCCCTGATTCTAACAAAATTAGGGTTGAGTTATCAGGGTACCTTGCTGCTACCACCTTATGGCCTCAAGCAGACTTATTCTTGACTAGTATGAATGATAGCTACGTCTAATGTCTAGGGATATGCAAGTGTGGTGTGATGGTACTTTAACAATAATACACATCTATACAAACAAGTATTAAGGTCAATGATTAAAGGAAATAACACCTGGGATAAGTTTGTACAATTAATAATTTTCTGTATGATTTATTTGGTCCTGAACCTAGTATTCTTTTGGTCAGGACTTTAAAATGAAAAGAATTCAAGATATATACAAAATGTAAATTTTAGACCCAAAGGGACAATTGTCCAAACAAAAAATGTTTAACTATACTAATAGTGTTACTAAAATTTGTCTATTACTGGTTTCTAACATTGGATGGCGGTTTGGGATTCTATTATCACTCCCAGTCTCTTTAATATACAATGTCACTGTTAAGTCTCTGGGGAATTAGTTTATTCTTGTTATACAGGGATGTGCTGGTCTTAAAGCTGATGTAGAGTTAGGGTGCCAGATATTTTACTTATCTGGGCACACTTGAACAGTCTGTAAACTTGGTGTCACACGATTTCGCTATGATAATGGCCAAAAGTAACAGGGTAGACTCTGCAGGTCCCTGTCACTACTGTACACGAAACGACTTCTCACTGCTTCTCATAGACATCTGGCACCGGACTAGTGCCAGATAAAAACCCTGTAACAATAAAATAATGTCTCCTTGTTGATATCTTGCTTAAACTGTGTTTTATATATACAAAAGAGAATACATAAGAAATAAAGAGCTGGGTCATATCTAATGGACCAATCCAGCACATCCATTCCACAGTGTACGAGTGTTGTTCACATGTCTCTCCTACAAAGGCGGTACTGCATCTGCAATAATATTATTAATCTGTCTTTTCTTCCATACAATAGAATAGGTGAGCTGTGTCCCTGTGGTCACCTAAGAAAACCTTTTTATTTCACAAAACATGTGCATTTACAAAACTGGCAATGTGTTATAGCCTAATTCTCCTTCAGGCCCTGCCTAAATCAGCTTGGGTCCTGATTACTTACAGTCGTGATGGCAGCATCTCTCACTCACATTTTTAAACAAAATATATATGAATAATGTCGGTCTTACCAGAAATTCAATGAAAAAACACAGGTACGTTGAATAGCAGACTCCAGATGTACTGCTGGCTGAACTGTGATGCCTATTACTTTAATATATATTGCTTTAATAAGGCTAATCACTTTTTCCAGAAATACACAACGTCCTGCTCTAGGGACTATATTCTACAAATGGCGTCAAGCCTTTGAATGTACTCAATAATATGAAATGTTTTGACCAATGGGATCTACTACTAAGATTTTCCATTCAAATTTTTAAATCTAAGGTCCAATTTCGGTCCAATGTTAGTGTACTTCTGTCGGTCTGTCCGTCCGAACTTGGCATTCACCAAAATTAAACTTGGTTTTGGCCTAACACTACCAAAAAAAACATATTCAGTTTGAACCATCCCATAATTTTTTCTCTCCTTATCTACCCCTTTCTACATGTACCCTTTCTTGCCTTTTTCAAGGACGCGTCAAAACATGTTACCGTTAGTGCAAGTCCAAACGAGCATGTGTTGGTCTGTCTGTACGAACAAATACAGTCTTTTGTCCATAACTTTATTTCTATCTGTCGGATTTTTTATTCGAAAGCATATTACCCATCAGGACAAGACCAGCTCTAAGACTAGTTAACTTTTATGATCTTAAACCTATTAATAAAGAATTCAATATATTTTCCATTTTGGTGTTCGTTGTTTTCTAAGTCTCAACTACTTGAATGTTATAAAAATCATCGCAGATCTTCATTTTTCCCGGCAGGAAGTAATTATGCGTGTGTGTATATATGATTCTACAGTGTGTCTTTTGTTAGAAAATGTATTGGACTTGGCGGTTTATTTTTAAATTTTAAAGCTCGCGACATCGTTTTCGACACAAGGTAACGGCATCGTCTCGCACTGTCTGTCTGAGTAGCTAATTCAAACTTCTAACACTGGACAAGCCGGTAGCATGTGTCCGCTCTCTCAATCTTATGCGTTCGTGTGTTTTATTCTTTCTATCTTTCCTGGAACCACTACGCTTGTCTTTTTTTCAAAATTGTATCGTTAACCCTTGACGGGCGCGTTATAAAGTCCAATACTACTAGCGCTGCAATAAGGTTTTAGACTACGTTCTATCCTACCTAAATCAATGCGTTTTCTGGCGCAGGGAAGAAGACGCGATACAACTTTACTAATTCTATACATATTATTATAGCTTATTACATATAATTAATGATTTTATCGCTGTATCAATGTACTTCATCATATATATATATATATATATATATATATATATATATATATATATATATATATATATATATATATATATATATATATATATATATATATATATATATATATATATATATATATATATATATATACCGTCTACTTCTGCTTCTAATTGTTTCAGTCCTAAAAATTCTTCCCCTTAGAAGTTAGAAGACTTAACGCCAGCTTGCCTGCTATTATAGAGTAGAGTGGGAGATTCTTACAGTCTTGCAACTCCTGTCATCTCCGGTAGACAGCTGAGCCATCAGCTTGACTTTGCCTTCGTGGAATAACGGGGAAGTCATCAACCCATGTACAGCTGAGTTGCACACCAACTATAGTGGTGCTTATTATCATCACCCTATTACGGGCCCATTGGTGATTGCCCTTGCTTGGAAAACATAAATAATTCATCCACCACCAATTAAAGGAGCGCCGCTCCATAGGCACCAGTTTTCTTTTCCATCAAGCTACGTCGTCCACTATTATTTAGGGCTACTACCTTAGTAGTGGGCCAATACAGAACGTGGATTTATTCATCAGCATCTATTGTATCGTGAGTGTTTCCATCGCACCTCTCGAGTACCTGGATTTACAGCCGGGTGCAGTTAATTCACGGATTAGTCAGCAATTACCCTCGAGTAGAGAGGGTTAACATATCTCCAATGGCTAGCTGTGATTCCAGTGGAGCATCACCGCACGCGCGCCAACAAAGAAGGACTTGGGGTAGAGTGCACTCAAATTAATAGAGGGGAGGGTAGATTTTAAGAAAACTGAGGATCGGAACAGTTAGTGAAATTTACTAGCAGTGTCGCTGACAGGGACAAGTCAGCGGGATTAGTGTGAGTAAATCTTATCAGGCCAGAACAAAATGAACACTTTAAAAATACATTTCCAGCGAAGTATCAGTGAAGAAACCAATATTAACTCATCAATCATTTATTTATTTTATCTTTGTTAAAAGATAATTGATCATTAAATTTGTTACATGTTTACAGATTCAAATAGTTGATTTAATTATTACAGAGAGACGTGCACACGTATGAACCAGTATTTTCCATAGATAAACGAGTTAATAAAGTAGCATTTTACTGTTAAATAAGTTGGGGGCTTGAACCAGCTAAATAAAATACACAATATATCTCTTCCCCAAAAGGCGGTGGGCAGATAAAAAGATAACTTTGCTAAGACACATTCAGCATTGTTCTAGACTTCTGAATATCTTGTGGATACTCCCTCAAGATACAAGCATTATCATCCTTCTTTTTTCCAATCTGCCAAGAGTACTCTTGAGTGAAGGTAGATAGATACCTTCGAATACCTACAATAGATACTGAGTATTGACCACTGTTGGACCACTACGGCAAAGCAGGGGATGCATCCCGTGACAAGCGCGGGGAATAAAAATGGCAAACATTTCGTGACGTCATATGTGGGAGACCCCAACAAACGTTTAAACATATATTTGTATTCGCACATTTGTGTACACATTTTATGTGTTTGAGTGAGTGAGTGAGTATGAGAGTGAGTGAGTGAGTGAGTGAGTATGAGAGTGAGTGAGTGAGTGAGTGAGTGAGTATGAGAGTGAGGGAGTGAGTGAGTATGAGAGTGAGTGAGTGAGTGAGTGAGTATGAGAGTGAGTGAGTGAGTGAGTGAGTATGAGAGTGAGTGAGTGAGTGAGTGAGTGAGTATGTGAGTGAGTATGAGAGTGAGTGAGTGAGTGAGTGAGTATGAGAGTGAGTATGAGAGTGAGTGAGTGAGTGAGTGAGTGAGTATGAGAGTGAGTATGAGAGTGAGTGAGTGAGTGAGTGAGTGAGTGAGTATGAGAGTGAGTATGAGAGTGAGTGAGTGAGTGAGTATGAGAGTGAGTGAGTGAGTGAGTATGAGAGTGAGTATGAGAGTGAGTGAGTGAGTATGAGAGTGAGTATGAGAGTGAGTGAGTGAGTATGAGAGTGAGTGAGTATGAGAGTGAGTGAGTGAGTGAGTTAGTGAGTGAGTGAGTGAGTGAGTGAGTGAGTGAATGAGAAAGTGAGTGAGATAGTGAGTCAGTGAGTGAGAGAGCGAGTGAGTGAGAGCCAGTGAGTAAGTGAGTGAGTGACAGAGTGAATGAGTGAGTAAATGAGGCTGTATGTCAACGAGTGAATAAGTTAGTTGGTGAGTCAGTAAGTGATTGAGCAAGTGAGTGAGTCATCCAGTGAGTGTCTGAGTGAATGAATGAGTGAGTGAGTGAGTGAGCCAGTCAGTACGTGAGTGTCTGAGTGAGTTAGTCAATCAGTCAGTAATTGAGCGAGTAAGTTAGTGAATCAGTCAGTGAGTAAGTGAGTGAGTCAGTACGTAGGTGAGTGTGAGTAAGTGAGTGTGTGAGTGAGTGAGTGATTGAGTGAGTGATTGAGTGAATGAGTTCTTCTTTGTCGTTCGCTCTCAGATAACAATGTCTATCTCTCTTATAAAGGTGGGGGGTCCGTCTCAGGTTTCTCTCGTCACCGTACCGTCTTTCCTTCATCTGGGTTGGATAAGGTAATGCTGCCACCGTGCTCATCTCGTGGAGCCAACAGTTTTGAAGTACATCTTCTGTGAGAGAATTACCTGGGGCACTAAAAAACTTTGATCGCCTAGGGCTCCAAATTGCCTGTTTGCCTAGTTCGGCAAATACCCTAGCACCAGCCCTGCACACTACACATTTAAACACTCGATAACGCGCATCGAAAATATAAAACGTGGCTCTCGTTCACGCAGACCTAGCAATTAAGTTCCCAGTGACAGGTCGGGGTCACCGTCTGGACGGGTCAGATGTCATGAGTGATTGCCACTAAACAACCTGGGGGTTAACCTGTCCTTTAGTCCAAAAAATCGTTGGTTAACGCAGTTTCCCGCAGATGTCTGCATGGTGTGCCATGACATCAGGCAGGACGAATCATATGATGGTATACACAATTAATTAATGGTAAAATATTACGAAAGAGTCTCACACGTACAATTTACAAATAATAAGTTGAGTTCTCATCATCCACCAATCTATCACAAAAAATTAGTGAGCGTTGTCTTATGATTGCAGCAAATTGTTTAAAATGTACCCTACCAACCAACGTAAATTTGTTAGTGTACCGTGAAGTTTTGAAGGGGACTTACGTGTGCCGTGAAGTAAAAAAGGTTGCGTAGCATTGGCGTAACGTCTGGTCTGTCTATGACATTCAGGGGCTAGGGTGAAACAGACGGAGAAGAAACAGACGGAGGGTCTTCTCCGTGCCATACGTCATTCATGCATTACCCTTCAACTCCCAAACGAGCATAATCAACACTCATTAGTTCCCCCAGGAGAATAGGACTTCAACAAACTCACTCCCAGCCTCCCTAACATTTGCTATATGTTATATGTTTTTTTTAAAAATCCCATTTATATCTGTCATTTATTCTATTTTCCATGTATTGTTTGGTCACCCAATATTTCTCTTTCCCTTGGGACTCCAGAACACCGACATCCTTGTAATGCTATCAATTGGTTTTCTCAGTTGGTTTTCTCAATCCAACTTCAGCGTTTTTACCCCATCCTCTTCTTCCGACTGATATTTGTCTTGGGTTCTGGAATTGTATGAGAAATACTTGCACACTATCTTAATAATATCATCATCAGTTTCTGTTTTAGCCGCCAATAGAGCATAACACCACTTTTGAAGCTGGTCTCTCTACAGGAAACTTCATTCAAAGCAAAACTGTTCTCTTACAGCGGTGTTTTTGTAGCAATTTATGTTATGTGCTGAGGTAGCCAGCCACATGCACAACAACATATTGTAAATACGAACAAAGAATATTCATTCTTCATTCACTTCGAATAGATTAGATGTGTAAATGAAGGAACTGAACTACAGAACATAATTTCGACAATATTTTATTAGTCATTTAACACACTTAGGCGGCCGGCGTGATGCTGACTACATCACCCCTAGTGTGCCGATAGTCGAGAAAATATGGGCCTAACACCATATCCCCAATATGCCTCAATGGGCGTGTAAACGGGATCCTCCTTTACTTAACACACACACACACACACACACACACACACACACACACACACACACACACACACACACACACACACACCTTCCTGCCCCCGGCTTAATCAAATTCGAATAACGCAACGTGCTAATGCCAAACTAATGGGATAAACGTAAATAGGTAAATTAGCACAACGGACAAATTTTTCTTAAGCCTCTCACCTCACAGGATGGGATTTTCATCTTGTGTGTTTTGGTTAGGGACCATGTGTGTGATAGCGACATCAACGAAAATCTACTTGGCACGAAGTCATTTTGTACAAAATTATTTCTGTTCAGTCGATTACGGAAACAACAGCAAATGGGTTGATTTGCCGTTGCCCTAAAGACGCCACTAGGCGTGATGGGAAACAATGGCAAAGAAAACCTATCTGCTGTTGCCCTAAGACGCCACTAGGCGTAATGGCCACTGACTGCTTTGACGATCGGTGGCTAAGGACGGAAGAAGAAGAAGAAGTTAGTAACAGGAGCGCTTGACACAGGTATACATTTTGCCCCTTTTGTGTACAAATTCAACTGATCGTATTCTCCTTCCCCCCCCCCCCCCCCCCCCACCACACACACACCAAAAACAGGTGACCACACTTGCTATAAAATGTATTACCCTCTGATCAACCGAAAATGAAGAGAGCGACGGTAACCACTTTACAAAGGGTCGAATAGCGGTGTACGTCTGGTGGTTAAACTACGAAAAGTGATACCGTCCTTATGCTATTAAGAAAATGGACACGGGTGTCCTCAATGACTGGAAACTATTATTGGATCCCGGAACATCTTGGACCCATTGTCAAATCTACACCCTGCAGCGTCTTCGTTGACACAGACAAAGTAAAGAGCAAACTGTTTAGATTGTTCCTACAGGCATCTCTAGTAGCATGCGAGTAAGTAGTCTAGATTGCATTAATTTCGAAGGAATTATTGTGTTGTGTCCTTGGAAACTCACTTATCAAAGGTTCGTTTTAACTTATTTTCTTGCTAACATGTTTTTTTTCATAATTTTTCTCAGTTAGCCCCATGGCTAACTTCCTTAAATATTTCACCAGGGTTGGCGTTAGCTATTTTATACGTAATTGTGGTGGTTTTTGATGGTATGCAATGTTGTTGTTCTTTATTACTATTGTACTGAATGAGGTCAGCTGTGAAGGTCCCTGATTATAACAAATTTTGGGTTGAGTTATCATGGTACCTTTCTGCTACCACATTATGACCTCAATCAGACCTATTCTTGACTAGTATGTATGATAGCTACGTCTAATGTCTAGGGTTATGCAAGGGTGGTGTGATGGTAATTTGACACTAACACACACACATATAACAACTAGTAAAGTCTGTGATCAAATGAACTAACACCTGGGTTAAATTTTTATATGTAAATATTTTCTATACAATTTTATTGGTCCTGAACCTAGTATTCTTCTGGTCAGGACTTTCAAAATTAAAAGAAATCAAGGTATATACATAAAATGCAAATCTTTAACCCAAAGGGACACTTTGTCCAAACATATACTGTTAAAATATACTAATAGTGTTACTAAATTTTTAATATTACTGGATTCTAACACTGGATGGCTGTTTGGGATTCTTTAATCATCCCCAGTTCTTTAATACACATCTGTCAATGTTTTATTCTTTGGGGAATATTTTTATTATGTTACACAGGGGTGCACTAGTCTTTGATGCTGATGAAAAGTCGGGTGCCAGATATTTTACTTATCTAGCACAACTTGAGCTGTCCGTATTCTTGCTGTAAAACGATCACTTTGATACTGGCCCATTTTTAAACAAAATATATATGAATCATTTCTGCCTTACCATAAATTCAATGAATAAACACAGGTACGTTGATTAGCAGACTTCAGATGTAACAGGGTGGACTCTGTAGATCCCTGTCACTACTGGAAATGAAAAGACTTCTCAACTGCTTTTCACAGACATCTGGCACCGGGCTAGTGCCAGATAAAAACCCTGTAACAATGAAATAATGCCTCCTTGTTGATATCATACTTAAACTGTTATTTCTACAGATTATAATACACAAGAAATAAAGATCTGGGTCATATCTAATTGACCAACCCAGCTCATCCACTACAAAGTTTACCAGTGTTGTTCACATGTCTCTCCTCTCAAGGCGGCCCTGCATCTGCAATAATAGTATTAATCTTTCTTTGCTTCCATATAATAGGATAGGTGAGCTGTGTCCATCTGGCCACCTAAGAAAACATTTTTATTTAACAAAACATGTGCATTTCACAAAACTGGCAATGTGCTATAGCCTAAATCTACCTCTAGGCCCTGCATATATCAGCTAGGGACCTAATTACTTACAGTCGTACTTTTGAATTTGAAAATAAAAGCAAAAACAGACTTGTATTTTGGACCTAACAAGTTTTCTCCTCACTCATTCTTAGATTTCTACTGCTAAAATATAATTTGTGTTAAGCCATCCCATAATTTCTCTGCCCTTGTCTACCCCTCCTCCAACAGAATACATGCTTGCTTGTCTCATTTCCAACAACGCGTTCAAAATTGTAATCGTTAGTGAATGCAAAATGAATGCAAAACCGCCAGTCTGTCCGTTTGTCTGCACGAACAAATACAGTCTTTTGTCAATAACTTTCTTATCTACTTGGGGATTTTGTATTTTATACATATTATTTATCAGGAGAAGATAAGCCATCAAACTAAATAGGTTTTATGATCCTAAACCCATTAATAAAGAAACCCATATTTTTTTCAGAGTTAGTTTCAATTTCACCTATCATATAAATTACGCCATCTTTTCTCCTCTCCCGCGTTGTCCAAAACTGAAACTACTAGTCTGTTACGTCATAAAATGGACTCTTTTGCAGCGAAAGCGCTGTCTGTTTTTTATATATTTTCTCAGTGTGCCTATAGTCCGAAAAAGTATTGGGTTTTACGGGGTATTTTTAAATTCTACAAAGCTTGCGACACGTTACCGAACACCTGCCCCTGTATCGTCTCGCACTGTCGTCTTGGGTAGCTAGTTGTTACGCACAAATAATTACTTTTTTCCAAAGTCTTTGTATGATCGTTTTTCGTATGTATGATCATTATTTGACTGAAATGCATGTTATATATATTTTATGGTCAAAGGGACAGAATCCGATATATCGATACTGCTATTTTTTTATGAGTTTACCTCCTCTTGTATAGAGACACGTTCGGTCTATAATGTCTTGAACGAAGCGTGACCATATCTCCTTATTTGGTAGTATCAGTCAACTGTTGTAGATGTTTGAAACCTTTCTTAACGCTTCTGTTCATGTCCATAAAAGGCGCGACTGTGTAAGACTTTTATCTCGAATGTTCTTAGAATCGTCTTATTGTGAACAGCGACTCAGAGATTGTCACTCTGCGCATGTCTCGACTGGGTTGTCGTTTTGTTGTTCCGCCCAGGTCGGGCAGTTGAGAAATGGACTGATTAGCGAGCGGACGCGACTGCGTCTTGTGATTCTCTGAGGGAAATACATTGTCTTTGTGAGTTAGTTAGCTAACTAGACTATTTCCCCGTATTATTCAAGCCTGCCTGGAGGCATATGTTCATGGTTGATTTTCCAAAATAAGGTAATTCCTCTTGTATCGAACTTTAGGCTATCATCTAGAGGTTCGTCATTTTGTCGCCTTTTTGCTCGCCTGTGTGATTCAAAATGGAGAGGTACTTTGACTAGGATTAAGTCACCGGTATCTTTATACCTGAACTAGTTTTATATCTATGGGTCGCTCTAGACCAACAAGACTATTGTCTGTGTTCCAGGATTCGTTATATCAGAGATCACGTCCAAGTCAGATGGTTAGACTTAGGAAGGTTATAAAGGTCGAGCTGACCTGTAATCCATGTATGCTACTCACGTGCAGACAGTAAACGGACGTATTGTATACATCTGATCTGCTAGCATCAGGAAGGAATATTTATTATTGTCTATGAACATTAAGGATCTGCAGCTGACCACGGTTGCAGAAGTTATATGTATTATTTATCAAGCTTCGCTATGATATTTGTTTTCCATACAACTATTGAGTATTGACTTCTACATGACTGTCAGTTAACATGAGTTTGAATGCTGCATTCGTTGTACTATGCCGATGATAACATAAGTATCATGACTGTTTTGTGGCGTGCAATAAATGGTATAAACCTAAAGCGAAGCTACCATTTCTATGACTCTACACGTCATGTTGCCTGTGGTGTACCCTGAACTGTTCTACTGCAACACACACACAGCAACAATCTAAACCAGATAAGACACCCACATCTTGCATTGTAATACCTGGTGTCGATAGAGGTGGTAATTTGACGGCATCCTAATTCCACCCTTATCACTAGTCCAAGAATCTAACGCTTGACAATTTGTGGCATGTGTTCGCTCTCTCTCTCTCTCTCTCTCTCTCTCTCTCTCTCTCTCTCTCTCACTTTTATGCGTTCGTTTATGCCTCCCCTGTTTTATTCTTACTATCTTTCTTGGAACAACTAAGCTTGTTGTTTTCAAAATTTTTACCGTTAACCCTTGACGGGCGAGTTATAAAATCCAATACCACTGGCGCGGCAATAAGGTTTTCACACTACGTTCTTATCTCAATGCGATGACTGGCGCGGGGAAAGAAGACGCGTTACAACTTTACTATTTCTATTTCTACTCATATTATTTTGACTTTTATACTTATAATTAATAATTTTATCGCTGTATCAATGTACTTTATCACAGTAATATAGTATTTGCATTGTAGTATCGCAGCATGGCAAAGTATTGAAACAACATCCTGACGATTCAGGGCCCGATTTAGTCATGAGCTAAATAAGCTACAGCTTAGGGCCTCACAGTCTGTTGGGACCTCTTTTGCTAAGTCCAGTTGTTACACGGCCTTATTATATGTTACCAAATAGGCAAATATGGCCTCTACAGCTTTCTATAGCTTAGGGCAGGGGTCGACAACCCATACGCTTTTGGGATCTACTTTGGTAACACGGAGCCTTTTAAAGATCTACCTTGGTAATATTGCGCCATCTGAAGATCTACATATATATAGATTGAACTGACCGTGCCATTTGAATCCAGATTAGACGAGCAACATTCGTTCAAAGCGGCCAAGTATAGTGATCTGGCCGCGGATCTGAGACACGATGGGTTCACTGCAAGGGTCATGGCTGTTAAAGTGGGCGCAAGAGAGCTTGTGGCTGCATCAGTGTATGATCTATTGAAACTGTTGAGGCTGAGGGGACAGTCGAGAACAAGGGCACTGAAGAGGCTTAGTGAAACTGCCGAAAAGGCATCAGGCTGGCTGTGGAACAACCGCAATGGGCAATGGAAAACGTGACAATAAACGCTGCGGTACAGAAAACACCAGCAATTTTTCTAAGTCCACAATACGCCGAGTTTTTAGGCGTACTCGTGAAAGGGTTGTGGCTGAGAGGCGACAGGCGATGTATACTATAAGGGGTGTCAGGAAGAATTTCAGTGGCGAGTGCGCAGTGTCAAGTCTCGTCGGCTTCGCGCAGGTGACTCAGTGTGTGTCCGTAGTTGTGATGTGCTACGGAGCGAACGGAATCATTTGTCTTCTCTTTGTTACTTTCACAATTGCCTCCACGGTTGGCGGAGTTGTGGATTAAAGTTGCTACCATAAGTGAAATGGGTTCATTTTTGATACAAGACAACAGGAGGCTGAGACGCTTGGGAGTCATGACCCAAGTGGGCCCGCCCCCCTTAGAGTGTACAGGAGTATGTAGGGCCGAAATACTTGTCGGATGGGGGGACCTCTTCTGATGATCAGATTGCTTCCTATATATATATAGATCTTCAGATGGCGCAATATTACCAAGGTAGATCTTTAAAAGGCTCCGTGTTACCAAAGTAGATCCCAAAAGCTTATGGGTTGTCGACCCCTTCCCTAAGCTATAGAAAGCTGTAGAGGCCATATATATATATATATATATATATATATATATATATATATAGATATATAGATATATATATATGTATATATATATATATATATATATATATATATATATATATATATATATATAGATATATAGATATATATATATGTATATATACGAGGGGCGTTCAGAAAGTAATGCACCACATCGTTTTTCTCAGGAGCTGTTTATTCAAAAAGCATGAAATTTATACACAATATACATGGATATGTCATGTAAACATCGGTATTATTCAACATAATCCCCATCAACTTGTACGGCTTTATGCCAGCGCGAAACAAGTGCATTTATTCCTAGCCCGTACCAGATTTTGTCTTGATCATGTAGCCATTTCTTTGCTGCATGAATCACTCCTTCATCATCTTCAAACCGTGTCCTTGTCTCACGGAGTGCATCTTTAAGTGGACCAAACAGATGAAAATCATAGGGTGCCAAATCGGGACTATAGGGTGGATGGGGTAGTACCGTCCAACCCAATTTGGTGATTGCTTCCCGTGTTGCCAGACTTGTGTGAGGTCGCGCTTTGTCGTGAAGGAGAAGCAGGTCTGTTGGATTCTTTTGCGGCCGAACTCTGCGAAAACGTTGATTGAGTTTTTTCAATGTCTTAATGTAAGCTTGCGAATAGATTGTCTCTCCTCTTGGCATAACGTCCACAAGAATCACACCTTCAATGTCCCAAAAGACAGTGATCATGACCTTTCCAGCTGAAGGAATTGTCTTGAATTTCTTTCTTCGTAGTGATTGCGGATGATGCCACTCCATTGACTGTCTTTTTGTCTCAGGTTCAAAATGATGTGCCCAGGTTTCGTCACTTGTAACGATCTTAGCAAAAAGTTCTCTCCATCAGCATTGAAACGCTCCAACAATTCAGAAGAAATTGCTTTCATTTGCAATCGGTGGTCATTTGTGAGACTTCGAGGAACCCATCTTGCGCAAACCTTAGAAAATCCGAGAGTTTTTATAACTGCATTTGCACTACCAATGCTGACTGACAGCTGTAAGGCCAATTGTTGAGTAGTGATTCGCCTATCAGTAAGAATAATGCCCTCAGCGCATTTCAACATTTCTGCGTTGGTGGCTGTGGCAGGACGTCCACAGCGCGCCGATCAAGCAGCTCCGTATCTCCACTTCCTGATTCTCTTAACCCAGCGACTGACTGTACTCCTGTCGACTGCAAAACTTCCATACACATCACATAGACGTTTGTGAATGTTCACAACAGTTTCCTTCTCTGCAACGAGAAATTCTATCACAATTCGCTGTTTATAACGCAAGTTGCTATCACGCTCCATTTCAACGGTTTAGGGCAGCCGTATTATTTGGCCGGTTGCGGTGCAATTTGGTGCACACAATTGGCACATGCCATATTTGAAGTGTGCAAAATTTCATGCTTCTATCTTCATTATTAGCTGAGAAACAGGATGTGGTGCATTACTTTCTGAACGCCCCTCGTATATATATATATATATATATATGTGTGTGTGTGTGTGTGTGTGCTTGCGTGCGTGCGTGCGTGCGTGCGTGCGTGCATGCGTGTGTGTGTGTGTGTAATTTTTAAAGCGGGGGTGAAGAAATGAGGAAGCTTACAAAGAAAATACCACGTTCCTATCTCAAGAAGTTCACAAATATACTGTATTTTGGTATCATGATTTTTCATTTGGGGTGCAGAAAAAATACTTTTGATCCCGATGAAGCCGCGATTTTAAATTCCGGCAGGAGATGTCTAGTCTGAAGTTTGCCTAATTTAAACAGTCTTTTACTTTCGCCGCAGTCGCTGACAGATCTACCAAATAATCGCCAAAGATCTACCAAAATAATCGCCAAAGATCTACCAAATAATCGCCAAAGATCTACCAAATAATCGCCAAAGATCTATCAAATAATCGTGAAAGATCTACTAAAATAATCGCCAAAGATCTACGGAAATAATCGATAAAGATCTACCAAAATAATCGCCAAGGATCTACCAAAATAATCGCCACAGATCTACCAAATAATCGTCAAAGATCTACCAAATAATCGTCAAAGATCTACCAAAATAATCGCCAAAGATCTACCAAATAATCGCCAAAGATATACCAAAATAATCGCAAAAGATCTACCAAAATAATCACCAAAGTTCTACCAAAATAATTGCCAAAGATCTACCAAAATAATCGCCAAAGTTCTACCAAATAATCGTCAAAGATTTACCAAATAATCGTCAAAGATCTACCAAATAATCGCCAAAGATCTACCAAATAATCGCCAAAGATCTACCATATAATCGCCAAAGATCTACCAAATAATCGCCAAAGATCTACCAAAATAATCGCCAAAGATCTACCAAAATAATCGCCAAAGATCTACCAAATAATCGCCAAAGATCTACCAAAATAATCGCCAAAGATCTACCAAATAATCGCCAAAGATCTACCAAATAATCGCCAAAGATCTACCAAAATAATCGCCAAAGATCTACTAAATAATCGCCAAAGATCTACCAAATAATCGCCAAAGATCTATCAAATAATCGTGAAAGATCTACTAAAATAATCGCCAAAGATCTACGAAAATAATCGATAAAGAGCTACCAAAATAATCGCCAAAGATCTACCAAAATAATCGCCAAAGATCTACCAAAATAATCGCCAAAGATCTACCAAAATAATCGCCAAAGATCTACCAAAATAATCGCCAAAGATCTACCAAATAATCGTCAAAGATCTACCAAATAATCGTCAAAGATCTACCAAAATAATCGCCAAAGATCTACCAAATAATCGCCAAAGATCTACCAAAATAATCGCAAAAGATCTACCAAAATAATCACCAAAGTTCTACCAAAATAATTGCCAAAGATCTACCAAAATAATCGCCAAAGATCTACCAAATAATCGTCAAAGATTTACCAAATAATCGTCAAAGATCTACCAAATAATCGCCAAAGATCTACCAATTAATCGCCAAAGATCTATCAAATAATTGCCAAAGTTCTACCGTTAGATCTGGATCTACTAGTTGCCGACCCCTGACCCCTGCTTAGGGTCTCACCATTGACAAAATCGAAACTGATTAAAAAATATTTTTCGCTTAACAATGAGTCAAACGCGTTTAACAAATCTGCCTGTATTTTCTACTGAGTATCAATTTGCCAAGAAAAGTAATGTTGATGAGGTTATAAATCAGTCTGCAGACATGAAGGCTCAAATGTGGAGTTTGTGAATCTTGGTCCTTTAACGTTTAAAGAAGAGGCTGAAAGAGACGCTTTATTTCGTCTGTGTGTGCGTGTGTGTGCGCGCGTGCGTGCGTGTGTGTATGTGTGTGTGTATGTGTATTTTTTTGCAAATGAAGTGTAGTATTAGGTGTTAACTAAATTTTTAAAGTAATGCATTTTATTTTTAAAATTACAATTTGTTTAAACAAACTGTTTAAACATCTATTTGTAAGCGTTATGTATTTGTCTGTTGTGTATTTTAATTTAACAATTTTTTCTGGGAAAAGCCGGGGGGGGGGGGGGGGCCAAAGGAAAGCTCCGCCCCGGGTGTCAAATGCTTCAGGTCCGCCGCTGGGATTTAAGGTTAGGTTTAGGATTCCTAGAAGAATTCCTTCAAAAATTTGTGACAATGTGTGACGATAGGTGAGGGAGTGGAGTCTGAAAAAATCTGACAACACAACAACAAAAACACAAATGAGTGACGATTTCTTCTTTAATATATGGCGGCGGAACAAAATAGATTTTATAACAGCCATACTCATTGTCTACATTTGTAATAAGTCACTCATGGACGACTTGTACTTATATTAAAATCTGAGCTGAAATATCGGATAATTGCTATAACCTTGGGAGACTGAGAAAAAAAAAACACGTCGATAAGAGAACTGGAGATAGAAGTGAAAACGATGATGAAAATTTGAAAAGAACTTGAGCTGATGGCACGTGACAGGAGAACTTGGCATATGCTTGCTGAAAGTCTATGCTCCTTGGGGAGCTAAAGCTTATTAATTGATTGTTATAACTGCTTTCACTTGTTTTTTTTTTTTTTTTTTTTATTCGTACGCCCGCTAATACTCGAGGCGAAATCTCAGGTTATTATTAATGTCTAACCTGACATTGAATTTACGTGAGTATCCCTTTTCTTGTACAGAGACAGGTGTCCCAGGAGCCGCCAATCCCTGGTCAACGACACTTCTTCAAATGTTCTCGCCAGGTCTCGAGTTAATCCAGTCCAAATCCCGGTCGACGAAAAATCCTCAAATGCGTCGCAAAATTGGTTTCAAGTCATTGCAAATGAGTTCAGTTAGATTTATAAACCCATCTACGATCGAGTGACCGCTTTCAAAATGGCGGCGTATCAGCGAAATGTATATCGGACAGAGGAAATCGCCAACGATAAATAACAACAGAAGGGAATCCGTATGAAAAGGATTTTACATTTCAGTACAGGGAAGGATGGTGTATAACTGCATATAAGATGGAACGGTAGGAAGTTCTCATTTACGGAGATATATGCGTATTTCGGCGGCCCACACTTACGCTAAAAGCAGGTAAACCCACTTCTGTGCTAAATATTAAAATCAACAAATAACAGTTTGGGAATTTACATGGATAGGAAGATAGAGTTTTATCCGCTGTATAAAACTAGATAAGATGGAACAATATGGATATTATATATGCCGAGAATGATAAAGGCAAAATTTCAGTCAACGCACAGATCTGCCGAAATCACTGTTCGGGAAGGATTTTTCAGGTTAGGTTTAAGCTGTGACGTCGGTACTCTCCGATACGTCCGCGCTATACGTATTTAAAGCGGATCGGTAAACTAGGAGAGATACACAACGCAAGAGGTTGAGGCAAGACTGAGGGCAGATAACGCCACGACTCTAAATCCATCTGAAGTGTGAGCGGATCGCCAGAAAATTTCAGTCTAAGTGTCTGGAGTCTGAGGGTAAGCGAATTTACGATAGCTATCCTGTATAATAATTTCTTTTATTTTGTATTACAGGTTCATTTAGAATTCACAAAATATGCCTGTATAATATTCATTGATATAACGTATTATTATTTTTATATGATTTATTCATGTGTTTAGTGGAAGATGGTTGCTTGTACAAAAACGTATCAAAACTAGCCCCACAGCCAAATAGAAAATATTTATTATATTTAATGCTGTATCTCGTCGATATTAAATGCATTATCGCTTACGAAGATAAAGGCAGTCCCATGACCAGAGATTGTCTTAGGGAAATAAATTGTTAGAAGCTTCAGCATGGAAGATACCGCTTTTACGAGGTTAGGTGACTAGTCCCCTTCCTCGCTGCCTTTGCCTTCCCTAGTTCGAGCGCACAACTTTGTACCCATTTACAGCTGGTAAACTGGAGTGTTTTATAGCCAGTTTCAGTAGAAAGCAACCTGATCACGTGGTCACTCACTCTCTTTATTTATGTATTAATTTTGTGTAGATGCTAAGAATAGCATCAGTATTTGAATTTGTACTGGATATGATTTGGAAGGATCAAGTTATAGATCAGAAAGGGATGTATAGGAGCGGAATAAACCAGATGATGTTTATTACTGATATGTTAATATTAATTCTGTATAATTGAAATGATGTTACTTGCTATGACTGTATAACTTTGACACCTGATGACTGACTTGTCTGACTTATGTGCTAGTCAGTTACACTTAATTGACATGTTAATATTAATGCTATATCACTGAAATGATGTCCTTGCTTACTATGATTGTATAACGGTGACATCTGATGACTGACTGGTCTGACATCTGTGCTAGTCAACTACAAGTCTAGCCAGATACTAGCCAAGGCTGATATGTTGCAGGTTCCATGAAATAACTCAAACCAGACTGTCCAGTATCAGAAGCCGGTGCAGTTCATCCGAGGCCATCCCACAAAAGTGCAGGACCCCAAAGAGTGAACTTCAACTGGTCATTGGCATCCCTACTGTTGGGCCTACCAAGTCTGATATCAGCAAAGGACAGTTTCCGCAGTATCAAGTTGGAAAGATAAGTGTCCTGTTTGACACTGACCACCTATACATGTGAAACAGCCAATAGTTGAAAACAATAAGTAACCATACATAAACTCAGTCAACTGATGACAGTTATCCTAAAATTCAAAGGACGAATAACAGTGATTTCAGTAACTTTATCCTTTAAGATCTTGAAGTCTAAACAGACAATAATAGTAATTGTGTGAATATTTTTATATATATATGTGTATACTCTTTTCCAACTAGTAGAAATAGAATATTAGTGTAATTATTAAACTATTTTAACTGTACCTGAGGATTTATTCACTTCTTCCATTTGTGGTTTCAGTGAATGTTCATTTTACTTATCCCCTAGAATAAAAGTAATCATAAGATAGTCACAGGGAGGAGACACCTTAAATCCTGGTACTACTTCTTACCAACTGGGCCAGGGTTTTCACAGTCTGACTATTTTTATGATAACAATACACCAGTGCTTATTTCTAAGACTGGGGTATTACTTGTAAGACCAGAACTCTTTACTGGCATACTGTTACATAATAAATAATTTTAAATAACCTCCCGCTACAGTGCGGGCTCGTCTGCGGGATATATCTTTGATATTCCTGAGCCAACTTTCTAGTTCTGCTGTGTAGAAAATTTTTTTTCTTTTTTGAAATTTTTTTTTTGAAAAAGTAACATAGTAGGAAATAATTATATTTTTAGGAGTACCATTGAGTACAGATAAAGAAAGCTGTTTCATATATGGTGAAGTCAGTTTAATTAACTTTAATTTTAACTAAGTTAATTATATTGTAGTAAATTAGTTTGAGTAAGATCACTTGCCCTACTAGACTACAGATACATCATGGCTGACTTGGTCAAATTTAGGTCTGCTACACTGCAGGTGGGAAAAGAGCTTGGCATGGATGGTGACGCTCTGATCCGGTATGTCACGACGGAATGTGAAAAAGTACACCGAGAGAGAAGCAAAGCAATTAGAAGCAGAGAGAGAGAAGCCAAGAAATTAGAAGCAGAGAGAGAAGCCAAGAAATTAGAATTAGAAGCAGAGATAGAAGCCAAGAAATTAGAAGCGGAGAGAGAAGCCAAGAAATTAGAAGCTGAGAGAGAAGAAAGGAGGTTACAAGCAGAGAGAGACCATGAGCTGAAAATGAGACAGCTTGATCTTGAACTTCAGGCTGGGACTATCACCCATGGTAATAGCTCACCTCATTCTGCGAATAGCTCTTTTCAGAACACAGCAAATGGAGCCATGAACTTCCACCTAGATCCATTTGTTGAAAAGGAGGACGCAATTGAGTCATACCTGGATAGGTATGAAAGGCTAGCCTCTACATATGGACTGGAAAAGGAGAAATGGAGTTTAAAGTTATCCCAGGGATTGAGAGGTATTGCATATGATGTGTTTCTGAAACTCCCCAAAGAAGATCAGGAAAATTATGAGATACTAAAGCAAGCCTTACTGATCCGGTATGAAAAGAACTCTGAGGCATATAGGAAGAAATTTAGAACTTCTAAACCTCTACCTGGAGAAACATATAACCAGTTCTCAGCTAGGCTAGAAACGTATTTGTTGAAATGGAGTAGTTTAGGTAAGTATCAGAAAACCTACGAGGATCTGAAAGAAATGGTTATGTTAGAGCAAGTGAAAGATTCCATGTCTCAAGAAATGAGGAAATTCCTTATGGAACAAGGAGCAGAGAGGCTGGAAGACATTTTGAAATGTGCAGAGAGATACCAAGCAGCTCAAGCTGAATTGGTAGGAACAAAAAGGAAGCAGGTAGAAGGATATAAGCCACCACCGCAGAATACCGATTTTGACCAGATGGATCAACCATACAGAAACAAGCAAAGATTTGATAATAAGGACAAGAACCCTCAGACTCAGGAAAAGAAACCCTACAAACAGGGAGATAAGTGGTGCAAAATTTGTAAGATGAGCAACCACAACACTGTAGATTGTAGAAGGAAAACCCCTCATCACGCTGCATGTTTAGCAACAGGGAATAGGACAGATATGATGGAACTGACAGGGAGTCAGAATAGCCTCCGTCATCCCCCTGTGAGTGAGCTCGTAACCGTGAACGGAAATCGAGTCATGTGCTTATATGATACCGGCCTGGATTTCGACTCAGTTGTGAGTTCAACCCTAGTGCACTCTGATCAAATTACCACAGAAACCGTGGAAATACAAGGGGCAACTAAGGGGACAGCAACCATGACACTTCCTATAGCTAGGATCAATGTGAAATCTCGCTACGTGGAAGGAGTGATAACAGCCGCAGTGATAGATGACCCTATATACCCGCTGATATTGGGGTGTAGGTATGTATTTTTGGGTGACCCGGTAAAACCTGTTGTCCTGGCAGCAGTCCAGACCAGGTCGAGCACCAAAAACGAGGAGGAAAATCCTAACAATACTCAGCCAGAGCAGATGAAACAGGCTCAATCAGAAGATGACACATTGAAGCCTTGTTTTGGCAAATTGCCAAAGGCCCATAACCCTCCAGAAAAAGGAGACTTGTATATGAAAAATGGACTACTGTATAGAAAAGCTGGTACAGGACCTCAAGGACATGGACAGTTGGTAGTACCAAAGTCATACAGGGAGAAAGTTATGGAGCTCGCACATGCTATTCCATTTAGTGGACACATGGGAATTGGTGCCACCAGTCAACGGATAGCTTGTCACTATTACTGGCCAGGGATCACGGAAGATATCAAACGATATGTGAAATCTTGTCCAGAGTGTCAACGTGTAGCCCCCAAGCATGGGACTGCACCAGCAACTCTAGGAGAAATGCCAATCATGGGTACTCCATTCGAGAGAGTTGCAGTGGATATTGTTGGACCCCTCACTAGGACTAAGAGAAGGAATAGTTATATATCTTAACTCTAGTTGATACATGCTCTATGTGGGGAGAGGCCGTAGCCATGGCATCTATAGATTCTAAGCATGTGGCAGAGGCATTGTTGACAATATTCACCCGGTTAGGCTTTCCACATCAAATATTGACGGACAATGGTTCCCAGTTCAAGGGAAAGCTAACCCAAGAAGTGTTCAGGATTTTTCAAGCCAGACATTATCATTGCTCTCCTTATCACCCACAAGGAAATGGTCAAGTCGAGCGGTTCAACGGTACGCTCATTTCTATTCTCAGGAAGCTGGCAAGTGAAAAACCTGAAACATGGGATGTATACTTACCCGCTGCATTATTCGCATACCGGGAAGTCCCACACAATTCCACAGGAATGGCACCGGCCACATTGTTGTTTGGTCGGCCTATAAAAGGTCCACTGGAAGCATTGCTGCGGACTTGGACAGATGAGAAGGCAGAGGAAAGTGTCACCTCATCAATTCAGTATGTAAATGAGTTGACCACTCGACTGAAAATGGGCTGGAAATTGGCTAATGACAATCTTCGCAGAGCCAGAAAGAAACATACTGAATACTATAACAAGAAAGCAAAGGATAGGGAACTTGCTGTTGGAGAAAAAGTGCTTCTTCTATTGCCCAGCAGTAACAACAAACTGCAGATTGGTTGGCAGGGTCCATATAACGTGCTAGAGAAAATATCGAGGACTAATTACAAAATTGACAAGAAGGGCAAAGAAAGGGTGTACCATGTTAATCTGTTAAAGAAATATTATGACAGGACATCAACGGAGGTAGCTCATATGATGACTCTGGCCATCGCAACCGAAATGAAGCATGAACCACTTACCTCAATAGAGTATCCATTAAGACCGACTGAGACATATGAACAAGTCAAAATTAGTACTCAGTTAACTCAGGAACAGAGGGAGAAAGTTAAAGAAGTTTTAAAAACACATGCAGATGTGTTAACTGATAAACCAGGATGCACCAACTTATTGACATATGATATGAAGGTCATCGATCCAACACCTATCTGCATGAAGACCTACCCTATACCATATGCCAAGGCACAGGCATTGAAGGAGGAAATTGATTATCTGTTGCAAGAACAAATCATTTCCAAGTCAGAATCACCTTACAGTTCAAGTGTTGTACTGTTGAGAAAACCAAGTGGAGAACACCGACTCTGTATCGATTACCGGAAATTAAATGCGATCACAGAAACCCAAGCTGATCCATTACCGGATACCAATCAGCTGTTCTCGACGCTAAGTACTGCGAAATATTTCTCTAAGGTCGATTTAAGTAAGGGATATTACCAGATTCCTGTCAAACCCGAGATCCGACACATGCTGGCTTTTAGCACTTCGGATGGTCACTACGAATTTAATGTACTACCATTCGGGTTGAAAAACGCACCAAGCGTATTTTCAAGGATGATGAGGAAATTGCTGGAACCCTTGAACAACTCTAACATCACCAACTTTATGGATGACATTCTCATAGCCACGGAAACATTTGAGGATCATCTACATTCTCTATCAATGTTACTGGGTAGACTCAGAGAGGCAGGTTTGACTGCTCGTCCAACAAAGTGTGTAATCGGATGTCAGGAATTAGAATTTTTGGGACATACAATTTGTCATGGAAACATGTCTCCTGATCCCAAAAATATAGAAAAGTTAAGGAATGCACCTAGACCACAGACAAAAAAGGATGTGAGGTCGTTCGTATCCTTAGGAGGATTCTATCAAAAGTACATCAAAGACTTCAACACCTTATGTGCACCTTTGACGGATCTGACAAAGAAAGGAAAACCTGACACAATAAAGTGGACGGCGGAGTGTGAGCATGCATATTCAGAATTGAAGCATAGACTCACTAGTAGGCCTATTCTGAAGTTACCAGATCTGACGCAAGAGTTTATAGTACGGACTGATGCAAGCAATGTAGGAATTGGGGCCGCGCTTTTGCAAAAATCTCAGACCCAGAATGAGGAACTGTTTCCTGTTGCTTATGCCAGCCGCAAGTTGAACGTGGCAGAAAAGAATTACTCTACTATAGAGAGGGAATGTTTAGCATTGGTGTGGGCCATCAATAAGTTTCAACCCTATTTGTATGGCAAACCATTTGTGGTCCAGTGCGATCATCAACCCCTATCATTTTTGGCCTCATCACGTCATGCAAACACTCGCTTATTAAGATGGTCATTATTGATTCAGCCATATTCCTTCACTATTGAATATATTCCGGGAAAACAGAATGTAGGCGCAGATTTTCTTAGTCGCCATCCCACAGAGCTTGAGGAGGATAGAAAGAAGGAAAACTAACCTCGGAATGGTCGATTTGCAATTGTCTTGTACCCAATAGTTAAGCTAGATATCATCCAGCTTAAAATATGGGGGAGCTATGTCGCAAAATTGGTTTCAAGTCATTGCAAATGAGTTCAGTTAGATTTATAAACCCATCTACGATCGAGTGACCGCTTTCAAAATGGCGGCGTATCAGCGAAATGTATATCGGACAGAGGAAATCGCCACGATAAATAACAACAGAAGGGAATCCGTATGAAAAGGATTTTACATTTCAGTACAGGGAAGGATGGTGTATAACTGCATATAAGATGGAACGGTAGGAAGTTCTCATTTACGGAGATATATGCGTATTTCGGCTGCCCACAGTTACGCTAAAAGCAGGTAAACCCACTTCTGTGCTAAATATTAAAATCAACAAATAACAGTTTGGGAATTTACATGGATAGGAAGATAGAGTTTTATCCGCTGTATAAAACTAGATAAGATGGAACAATATGGATATTATATATGCCGAGAATGATAAAGGCAAAATTTCAGTCGACGCACAGATCTGCCGAAATCACTGTTCGGGAAGGATTTTTCAGGTTAGGTTTAAGCTGTGACGTCGGTACTCTCCGATACGTCCGCGCTATACGTATTTAAAGCGGATCGGTAAACTGAGAGAGATACACAACGCAAGAGGTTGAGGCAAGACTGAGGGCAGATAACGCCACGACTCTAAATCCATCTGAAGTGTGAGCGGATCGCCAGAAAATTTCAGTCTAAGTGTCTGGAGTCTGAGGGTAAGCGAATTTACGATAGCTATCCTGTATAATAATTTCTTTTATTTTGTATTACAGGTTCATTTAGAATTCACAAAATATGCCTGTATAATATTCATTGATATAACGTATTATTATTTTAATATGATTTATTCATGTGTTTAGTGGAAGATGGTTGCTTGTACAAAAACGTATCAAAACTAGCCCCACAGCCAAATAGAAAATATTTATTATATTTAATGCTGTATCTCGTCGATATTAAATGCATTATCGCTTACGAAGATAAAGGCAGTCCCATGACCAGAGATTGTCTTAGGGAAATAAATTGTTAGAAGCTTCAGCATGGAAGATACCGCTTTTACGAGGTTAGGTGACTAGTCCCCTTCCTCGCTGCCTTTGCCTTCCCTAGTTCGAGCGCACAACTTTGTACCCATTTACAGCTGGTAAACTGGAGTGTTATAGCCAGTTTCAGTAGAAAGCAACCTGATCACGTGGTCACTCACTCTCTTTATTTATGTATTAATTTTGTGTAGATGCTAAGAATAGCATCAGTATTTGAATTTGTACTGGATATGATTTGGAAGGATCAAGTTATAGATCAGAAAGGGATGTATAGGAGCGGAATAAACCAGATGATGTTTATTACTGATATGTTAATATTAATTCTGTATAATTGAAATGATGTTACTTGCTATGACTGTATAACTTTGACACCTGATGACTGACTTGTCTGACTTATGTGCTAGTCAGTTACACTTAATTGACATGTTAATATTAATGCTATATCACTGAAATGATGTCCTTGCTTACTATGATTGTATAACGGTGACATCTGATGACTGACTGGTCTGACATCTGTGCTAGTCAACTACAAGTCTAGCCAGATACTAGCCAAGGCTGATATGTTGCAGGTTCCATGAAATAACTCAAACCAGACTGTCCAGTATCAGAAGCCGGTGCAGTTCATCCGAGGCCATCCCACAAAAGTGCAGGACCCCAAAGAGTGAACTTCAACTGGTCATTGGCATCCCTACTGTTGGGCCTACCAAGTCTGATATCAGCAAAGGACAGTTTCCGCAGTATCAAGTTGGAAAGATAAGTGTCCTGTTTGACACTGACCACCTATACATGTGAAACAGCCAATAGTTGAAAACAATAAGTAACCATACATAAACTCAGTCAACTGATGACAGTTATCCTAAAATTCAAAGGACTAATAACAGTGATTTCAGTAACTTTATCCTTTAAGATCTTGAAGTCTAAACAGACAATAATAGTAATTGTGTGAATATTTTTATATATATATGTGTATACTCTTTTCCAACTAGTAGAAATAGAATATTAGTGTAATTATTAAACTATTTTAACTGTACCTGAGGATTTATTCACTTCTTCCATTTGTGGTTTCAGTGAATGTTCATTTTACTTATCCCCTAGAATAAAAGTAATCATAAGATAGTCACAGGGAGGAGACACCTTAAATCCTGGTACTACTTCTTACCAACTGGGCCAGGGTTTTCACAGTCTGACTATTTTTATGATAACAATACACCAGTGCTTATTTCTAAGACTGGGGTATTACTTGTAAGACCAGAACTCTTTACTGGCATACTGTTACATAATAAATAATTTTAAATAACCTTGGGGGGGGGGGGGGCGTGGGTTAAGAAATCTATGATATCACATAATAGGAGGATCTGGGTTGTTTGACAAGTGGCGGGGGAGGCGTTGCGTTGAATTGGCCAAAAAATGCGTGACGTCATATGAGAACATTTTTTAGTGATAGAGGGACACTAACAGTAACAGTGAGGTCGTTGCTGAATTTAACAGACACCATTCAGACCGCATGCCAGTTACACAGAATTGCGTTCGCTGACATGTTGCAAAGTTTACGGGATTTATTTATTTATTTAAATTATGGGATTTGGCGAGGCGCAACCCGTTCAACCTAGAGAAAAGGTGCGTCTGTAATATTAGGGCGTCTGTTCAAATATAATGGATCTTAAGGAAACATGATCCGTAGCAGATAAACCAAGTAATGACCTGATAGGAGATATACGGACGATAATACGACTACTATCTCTGCTAATTTTTGCAAAAGTCTCAAAAACCTCTTGTTTTGCCCTGTTCAATTTTCTATGATACCGGACTTTTGGGACACCCTGTGTATATTTCTAGTCCTGTATGGTCTTCTCAACGATTTTGTTGTTGTTGTAATCGACCAACACCGGTAAAATCTACTCTAGAATCCTAGAGCAGAGACTCAGACGCCTAGCTGAGCCAGAAATGGATGAGGTTTAAAGTGGCTTCCGAGCTAATCAAAGTACTCAAGACCTGATCTTCACACTCAGACAGCTGAGTGAAAAGGCCCTTGAGTATAAAAGTGGGATACTTCTTTGTTTCTTGGATCGGGGAAAAGGCGTTTGACAGGGTCCCCTGGAGCAAACTTTGGGACTGTTTAGCAAGGAAGAACATTCCAGCACCTCTGATTCGTGCTATACAGAGCTTCTACAAATCTTGCAGAAATTATGTGAGGACGGCAAACCATACATCAGAAGAGTTCAGGACCATCATTGGTGTAAGACAAGGTGATATCCTGTCACCATATTTGTTCATACTCCTCATGGATGATGTCATCAAAGCATGTCAGGAGAGGACAAGAAAATCTTCAGTAGGGTACTGGAAGATGAGACTGATTTGTATTTCAGAGCTGGCATTTGTCGATGTTGCCATGATTGCTACATCACAGGCACATCTTCAATCCAACCTGCAAGTCTGGAAGGAAAAGCTGGAGAAGAGAGGGATGGTTTTCAGCAGCTCCAAAACAAAAACTATGGTGATATCACGAGAGGAAAGAAGGTGTCGTACTTTGATTGGAAATGTCTGCCCCTTTAATCTGAGTGGTCTGTCTGATTTCTTTCTATTCCGTGTCTACGCCCTCTCTTGTCATTTTTGATCTATTTTCTCAAATTCTGTCGTTAGCCGTGTCAATCTTGAGAGAGCCAGGCTAACGCCGCCCCTTTCACGTGCAATAGCGGCAAATTTCGCCTAAGTCTTTTATTCAGAGATTCTTGGGGAATCGGCGAGTTCCCTGTCCCTTTGAGTACAGTGGACACGGGACCTTCTCTGCCTGTTTTTTTTGCCGTCCTCATCTTTCCTCACGAACGAAAGTCGCTCTTAGAAAGGGGAAGCATATCTAATGTTACGTCTGTTTGTTTCATCTCGAGCGGGCTGAGAAAACTGCTCGTTGAACACTATGGGCTCTATCTTATTATTTAAGAGCAAAGTCCCAAGCACCCTTTACCATTTGTCTCTTCGAGGATCTTTGCTGTCAGAACAACGTTATACAGTTGATAGCTTATATATAGTTGTAGCGTGGAGGTTGTATTCCTTGCTCGGTAAGCACACAACATTTTCTAAGTTTATTTATTGGGGAACTACTTAATATTATGGAGGCGTGAGCCCGAGTTACTTTGTTTCCTTTTAATACATATTTCTTAATGTAAAGAAATTTTAACTCTCTGAATTTTATTAAGCACGACACCAATTTTAACTCCGCTAAGAGTTGCGGCAAAGAGGTGTTATTCGAAAGACAGAAGAGGGAGCTGATGTATATTTTATTTGATGTTGTGTTTCCATTTGAATACGTCTATGTATAACTCTCAAAAAGATTTTTGCTACGTGATACATAGTTGGTTTTAGGCACCGCTATTTTTGTAATTCCACCCAGTGGTAATTCTAATGTTGGGCAAATATCTATGGGGCATTCGCTTAATTCCGACTCGGTAGGATTCCGAGTCTATATTTAACTTGCTGAATGCTTACTGGTTGGGTTTCGCCCGTTATCACAGTGAGCGGGGAGGGCACAAGTGTGTGTGAATATTTTAGCAGTTAGATGCCGCAGGCCCAGTTCGTGCGGCAGTCAATGCATAGCTGAGGTTACCTGCGTGTATAATTGGGAAGCAGAGCATAGAGCGGAGGAGGGATGGGGGGTGTTTGAATCTGCGTAGAGCGAAAGAAGGGTGTTGCGGTTTGGTTGAATGAAAGAATGCACCGTGGGATTTTTTTATAAACAGTGTAGATAGCTGTGTCATGGTTGCAAATATTTGTTGAAATGTTGCATTTTTCAGAGAGTGGTCAAGCCTGTAATTTGTGCTCTCTGTCTCTGACTCCGAATTTGGGGAACCGTACCTCGCCAAAGGGCCTACCTTGCATTTTCTGGATATTGGTCATTTATATATCTACGGCTAATAGATAGCCCAGTGCCTACAACCAGTTGCCGTCCCCATCCATTGTTCGTGGCAATATCCCCAGACCCCTTGGAGCCCTGCAACAGTGAGGCATATGCTTGCAGCTTTAGCAGAATATACCTCTCCAGCCCGACGGGCTGCCACCTATGCCATCGAGACTAGTCGGCATCACTGTCAAACCTATTGACAGCCAGTAAGAGTAGATTGGAGTATTTAGCCGATTCTCTCCACCTCGCCAGTAATCAATACCTGCTCGAAGTTCAAGTCATCTTTATTCAACACATAGAGGTGCGTCCCATGGGAGTCCTCACAAATAGTCGTTTTCGCCAGCAGTGATCACTATTGCTTGGAGTCGGATTAAGCAATGGGTGCAATCGCACTAGTGTTGTCTCCACCACCCGCGCCCTGGAAAGTGGGAGTGCGCTTGGATTTATTTAACATCTATTCCACGGGGAGCTTATCTCCACCTCACTTGGATACACCATTAGGAGGAACAGTACTGTGTTTGTTTTTCCAGCTTGGATTACTTTACCTACCAGGATGTGTCCCTACAGGACAGGCCGTTTCTCTTAAGAAAGCTGGGGCCTAACCCCTGATAGTTATCAATCGTGGTGCGAGAAAGTGTACGAGCGTTGGTAGTTTGGATTGAGACGGTTGCTGGTGCGATTGAACGAAGTGGTGTGTTGGTGCATTTTCTCTAGTGTGATTTTTTAGCCTGCATAGATCGTGAAAGCATTTTCTTAGCTTTCTTTGTTTCAGGGTGTGATTTTGTGTTAATAAACATATGTATACATAACTGTGGTCAGGATCTCTTCTCTTCTAACTGTCACTTGATGTTGTGCTGTATGTCCTTACTGCCTGGATTATAATAATAAGCTCAGATAGGACGGATGAGAGACTGTCCAATATATAAAACATAGTCGCGGTATGGTGGCGAAGTAACCTCACTATTCTCCAGAAGTCATATCTCTCCCCATAATTACATTAGTGACTCTATTTTCTCTATTTTTACATTACACATTCATACTCTGTCTCAACTCAGACACTCTATATTTATCCATACGCGCGATAGAAGGCATCAGATTAAGCTGGGAGAAAAGGACTTGGAGCAGGTTAACCTCCTCGGAGTTGTCATAGACTAGAAACGAGGCATCAAAGAAGATTTGGCTACCCGAAGAGCAGCTGCTGTGAGACTTTTTCAGGCAATAAATTGAGGATTCCTCAGCAAAAGAGAAGTTGCCAAGAAAACGAAGATGGTTGTATACCGCACCACCTACATCCCAGTCTTGACGTATGGAAGCGAGTCATGGGCAATGACTACAACCCACAAAAATCAGACCCAAACCTCAGAAATGAGGTAACTGAGAAAGTTGGTTGAAGAACAGACATGGTCAGCAACCAGACGATACGCCAAGGACAAAGAACCCAATCCCTGCAACCCTAATAGAGCAGTCCTAACTAAGATGATTTGGCCATGTCTGAAGAATGGGAGAAGATCGGCTGCCACGACAGGTATGGGAGGCTAAGAGCCAGGGATTCAGACCTACAGGAGGACCCAGAGTCCGCTGAGAGGACAACATTAGACAATCTCTGAAGGACCGAGGACTAGAATGGAACCGGACCAGGAGGAAGACAGCCCATACGATAATATGGCGCTCTCTCTTCCAAATCTCTACACCTAACGGTAGAAGAGGAACGACTAAGCAAGTAAGACCATATTTGGCAAAATCCATATTACACTTCTAACAACAAATATTCTCGCATTCTAGTGGAAACAAAACATTGCTAATAAAAGGAATAATCTAATAAAATTTATTTTATCAATTAATCGTAAAAACACCTTTTTACGGATTAATCGATTAATTAATAGTTAAAATCTGTCGCGAGTATGGAAAATAGAGAATGTCTGAGTTAGACAGAATATGAATGTGTAATGTGAAAGTACAGAAAATAGAGTCACTAATGAAATTATGGGGACAGATCTGACTTCTGGAGAGTAGTGAGGCTACTTTTCCACCATACTCCGGCTGACTTTTATTATGTCAATCTCTCACCCGTCCTCCTATGTTAAAATAGACTAATCTACTGCAGTAAGGACATACGGCACAACATGAAGTGACAGTTAGAAGAGAAGAGATTCTGACCACAGATCACATATAAATATGTTTATTAAATGGAAAAAAAAACCACAACATTGAATATAAAAAAATACTGTCTCCACTAGCTTTCTAAGACTAGTGAATTTATCACATAAACACCACAAGAATAAATGACAACCGAATTCACTCAATCACACACATGCCAAATCGCCTCACTCCACACCACCACCCGTACACTTCCCGACACAATGTTATTGTCCAATTAAAGGTGTTAGGCCCCCAGCTCTCGATAATGAGAACGGCCGGTCCTCTAAATGGGGTCAATGATTGGCAGGTAATCCTCACCTCCGCTAGGAAATTAAACTAACACAGTTCCACTTAAGTTTGGACTACTAAGGCTATGAAAATAAGCTCCCTCTGGAACAGATAAATAAATCCTCGGGAATAATACTATTTGTTGCGGGTGGCCACCACAAAAGAGGCGAATCAAATTGAACTAAGGCTGAGGCGTTTGCGCTCATTGATCGAGATATTTACTCCAAGGGCGAATCAGTGAATTACAGCTGGTAAACTGGTTATCCTGAAACGACCCGAGGGGTATGTACCTCTGATAAGGGATGATGAAGACTGGAACACACAAGTGCCGACAACTGGAAATCGTTGGCTTCTTCTTGGCAGTTACGGCAGTATTCTCCACGGTGACTGGACGTAAATGGGTCGCGCAATGTTCCCCCTTAAAATGGAGAGCAACTGTGTCACATGATGGATTGGGACGACCTCTTCTCGATCTCTTCTCCATTACGGCAGTACTCATTTTCAATTAAAGTGAGGACTGATTACCTGGAATTTCCGGGTCGCCACCTTTTTCTTTCTCTGCTGTGTCGCAGATAATGTGTATTTTAAAACATTCTTACATTCCTCTCAGTGATATGTCATCATGTTTGTTTGATTACCCGTTCCTCCCTGCTGGGGAGATAATATTGATCGACAACCACGTTGGTTAATCTCGGGTGTGGCCGACATCAGATTACAGATTAATACTAAAATCTCCCAGCGCATTTGTTTAATCGCTGATTAGGCCAGGGTGCATTCTTCGCCAAGATGGTAATACGCTGAAAGTCTGATAGCCACTACGGGGAGACACCTTATGGACAGACATGAATGACATAATCGTTTCCTATCCGACTTTCACGAACAGATTACTTTATGGGAAAGTAAGGTGTTACATCTTACACACATTGCTGATAGAGTATACGGACGTGACACTTCCATATATGGGAGAGGTGACCTATTGCATCACGAACATTATTTCAGGCGGAAATAATATTGAAATTACCCCACAAAACACGCATGTTTCAAATGATTGGTGCTCTGCTTAGCCTCGTAACAAATAAATGCGGTGGAAGACTTGCAATAAAATCTGACATTTTTTGCAAGTCTAATTCACTGTGAGAATCGCTTGCCAAGACAACAACCAGACCTTGCCAGAGTGAAGACTAGACATAAGATTCTTATATCGGAACCAGACCATTGTTTGAGCAATTTTGAGGACTTCAGAGCCCAGAATAAACTCTACCATTTAACAAGGATAACCGGAAATCTGAGGAATCTAAAGCACAGAGTCATAGTGGGAATTCACTGTTAAAATAACGAACCCCAAGAACACGTGTAAGAGGCCAAATCATGTGCCTTTATTAATCTGAGCAAACAGTCTGTGAGCCAAGATTGGCGCAAGTTGTGCGTTTTGCATTCTATATTTTTCATTACTAACATGTGAACTAATGTGTATATATTGCCATGTGAATATCAATATGTGAAAAGTGCTAGTGGATGTCCAAGTCATTTGAGGCTGAAAACCTCAGCATATAGAATGATGATTTCATCAACCACCACTGCAAGGGCCGGTGACAGCTTTATTGATAGTTTCTTAAAGAGAACAAAAAGTATAGGTAGTCCCAAGTTCCATATGAAGCAGGGAGGGAAAGATGAAAGAAATGATGTACATTCTAATTATAATATTTACACGTACAAACCAGTGTAAATGTCTATGTAAACCTATTCACTTTAAAATAATGAAAGTTTCAAAGCTTTTCAACCAGTGTAAATGTAAATGAAAATATATTTTATCTATGTTGCAAACATTTTCAACCAGTGTAAATGTAACTGAAAACTTATTCAATCTTTATTGTGAACATTTTTCAACCAGTGTAGATGTAAATATGTAAACATATTCTATCTATACTATTAACCTTTTCATTTGAATGTAAAGTAAATCTGAAGCTATTCAATTTAAATGTAAAGAAAGTTTTCTCTCGAGGCATTAAGTTTAATTCTGATCGAGGGTAAATTCTGAGGTAGATGGGACGGGGGAATAGGAAGATGGGAACACATAAGTATGTATCGGGAAACGCAATACTCAGGAGAGCGTTTTGTTTCTATTCTTTTACCATACTAGTTGGTGCTACCAGTGATGGTACTAATCTCTGGAACAAAGAGATGGTAGAAGTGGCCTGACGACGAACTAGACATCATCATCAGACGGTTTTAGAGACGCGGGACCAGCTTTGCAGTTACTCCCTGATCTTACTTGGAAAGTGCTGCGCCTTTAATCTTGACCAGAGACGCGAGAACTCCAGTGACCTTTCTGCACAGAAACCAAAAACCCAGGGGGAGCAGAACCTCCCATTTGAAGTCAAACTTAAAAGCTGCCAAGTGACTTTTTATATAAAACCCTCATTACATTACACCAGTGATGAGAAAGTTTCTGATAAATCCTTATTTATTCTTTTAAAACATTGTTAAAGCTAAGTGATTATTAAATCTGTTATTTGTAAATATACAAATTTAACGTCGATTTACTCATTTTGGATGAACTGCGTGTTTGCATCAGTCAAGTTACTAAATACACTCTAAACAAAGCAATACCATAATAATAAGAATCCCACTGAGTAAATCAGGATGGGGGCTTGAACGAGCTGAAATTAATAATTGCTTAATTCTTCATAAAAGGCTGTGGATAAGATAAATGTTAACTCTTGCCCAGCCCAATGCCGCATTGTTTTTGACTTCAGAAATATCTTATGAATACTCCTTGAGATAGAAGCGTCATTATCCTTCTATCTACAACTCTGCCAAGAGTAATCTTGTGCGAAGGTAGACACCTTTGAAGGTCCATATTAGATACTCTTGAGTTTTGGCCACTGTTGGACCACTACTGCAAAGCAGGGTAGGCAATTCCGTGACAAACGGCAACAGCCCGTAGGCACTGACGATTTTGCAATAGGCTGTGGGTAAATAATCCACGATGACCACCTGGTAGGCTGAGCAAATGACAGACCGGTTGGCCGGCTGTAAAATCTGAGTATTAACTGGTGAATGGTAATGCAGGAGCAGTATTGCTTCAAAGGGGCACGTTATTACAAGTGCCCAGTAAAGTCTGGAGAGTTGCTCGTGCGCAACAAGAAAGCACAGCAACAGGCTGACCAGCTCAAGCAAGGAACCAATTTCCACACTAGAACTCTTATAAGCTGTCACTGAATAACGCTAGGCTGGGTAGCAAGGATCTTCGTAGAGATAAATGGTAACGAGTGTTAGCTACGCCTGGCTTAAATAGTAAGAGTCTGCAGGTGGCTTCCGCACGTGCCCGAGATTAAACAGATGCAGACGTAAGACCTACGGGAGAGAGCGTCCCCTGGCTGCCTCGCGAGACGGGAAAAGACGTAATCAGCACGCGTTCTTCGCTCTACGAGCGACTTGTGTTCAGGATGAAACCGAGGACGGTAAAAAAATAAAAGGGAAGAAGTTTTCCCCGTGTCCACGATTCTCTGTAAATCAAAGAAAACTAAAACTAGCCGCTACCCCATAATCGCTACCTAATAGACTTTTTGGCAAAATTGCCGCCATCTCCACGTGCAAAGAGGGGGGAACTTAGCCTGGCCCGTTCAAGATTGGCTGGACTAAAGACAGAATTAGAGCTATAAGAGCAATAATGACATAAAAGTGGGCGTAGACAAGACATAGAAAGAAAACATGGCAGACTGCTCAGAACAAAGGGGCAGACAATTCAATCAAATCATGACAAAATCCCATCCCTTATATATATATATATATATAACACTCGCGTATTGAAAAAAAAAAAACAATACTTTCGGAAATATTGATATAGTAAGCTCATACAATTAACGGAAAAAAGGACAAGACTACCACTATACTAACAGGAGAATAGAGACTCGTCGACAGGTACTAAAATATTGAATAAATTCATTTTGACCGTGGACAGGACAGATGTAGATCACTGTTGCGAGAGTTATGTGTTGTTATCTGAATGTAGTGACTGCAGAATAAAGCTTATCGTGCTTGAAACGGGAATGTCGTAGGCTTAGTAGATGGATTCATTCAACACAACTGGCACGCCATACAATGAGGCAATTTCAATACAGTCGACGAGAATGCGGATCAGGTCAAATCCAACGAAACATTTATTGGGCTCCATATCTTTGAAAACATATAGTAATAATAATCATATGTTGCATTCAGATTGTAGAAGAATATATTATAGCATACAATGGAGGAATACATATCAATTCTGGCCGTTATGACTAGTTCGGACACGACGTGACCCAAGTTCTGCGGCACCATTAATTACTAACGACATCGTTACGAAAAAAATGCTTCAACAAACTGGTTACTTTACTTCTCTGTTAAGATAGTGAACCGTTATGGCCAATAATAACTTAGTGGCGGCCTCTCAAACATAGCCACTTGAAATAACGTCTCCACGGATCAGGAGCATAAAATAGACGGAATCACTGGTCGACGTAGGCCTACAATAAAGAAAGGCCCAGAAAATTAGCCGTTGGTCTACAATAGCAGACGACGGATACGTCATATAGTTACCAATTACGTAAAACTGTAATATCGCGGCGTTCAATTCAAGTGCTTTGACGCACAAAAACTAGTTAATGTAGACAGCCATATCTCCAATAAAGAACGGGCATACGCCTGTGTCCAAAAGCATACAGAACAGGTCCATAGACTTCACCGGACAATCAAAGGGGTCCATAGCCTTCATCCGATAATCAAAGGGGTGTATAGCCTTCACCGGGCAATCAATGTAGTCCATAACCCTCACCGGGCAATCAATGTGGTCCATAACCCTCACCTGACAATCAAAAAAAAGGGGGAGGGGGAGTTCCAAAGCCTTCATCCGTCAATCATAGGGGTCCATGGCCTTCATCCGATAATCATAGGGGTCCATGACCTTATCCAATAATCATAGGGGTCCATAGCCTTCACCGGACAGTCAAAGAGGCCCATAGCCATAGCCTTCATCCGACAATCAAAGGGGTCTATAGCCATCTGATCATCAAAGGAGTCTATAGCCTTCCTCCAACAATCAAAGTGATCCATGGCACAAACACGGTTAAAGAATCCATGTACTCAAGTAAATAACTTCACATTGCTTTATTTCAAGCCAGGTTATAATGGGGTTTGTTTTTTTAAATGTCTTTTTCAGTTTCCGGTTACACGGTGCATTTTGTACGCTCTTTACACGTTTGACAAGTCAGCGAATGTGTGAGATCGTTATTTCTGGGTCTACAGACCATTTGTCATCGTATGTTCCTGGCTTTCACCACACCTTGTTAGAAAATCAGCTAGTTTAATTTACAGTCTTCAGAAATAGAAACGATGTGCATGTGTGGGCTGTTTGGCGTCTGCTGTTACTGACTAAAAAACATACCAGCTTTCATGGCTCTCGAGACGTGGGCGTACAGTTTTCACGGCTTGCCAAGAACATGCTGAAGATCTATTTACATAACTGTTGAACCAATAGTAGTACAAAATGAAGTAGAAAAGCTACAACACAGAATTCCAACGATCCCATCGTAAGTCGTTATGGTCTACGTCGGAAATTACGATATACCAGCGGTAGGCAACCCAGAAGCTGCTGCATCTACTTTACAAATAGTTAAATCTAAAGATCTAACTTGATAAAATAATATCTGTTTTTAGAATTTGGACATAATATTTGCTTTTAGAATTTGGAAGTAATATTTGTTTTTAGAATTTGGAATAAATGAAATCCATATGTAACTTTAAACTCTGCTTGACGATCAGCGTTTTGCAATTCTGTCGACAGTATGGTAAAAAAAAAGGCAAGTTAACTGATATTTTACCTCACTTTAACTTCACTTTAAAGAAAAGATAGCTTTCCTATTAACATGCATGAATGTTAGAGTTTAATATCATCCTGAACGGGCAAAAACTACAGAAAGTTGAAAGTTTCAATTATTTAGGCAGTAAAATGACTCAGGATGGTGACACAACAAGAGAAATTAATACTAGAATTGCTTTGGCAGCTAGCGCCTTCAATAGATTATCTAACATTTGGAAATTACGATCATTGAATATACATACCAAGCTTCGTCTGTTTAATTCAAATGTTATCTCAGTGTTAACATACTGCTGTGAGAGTTGGAAAATAACAAAATCATTGGAGAACAAGCTGAATACATTCGAGAACAAATGTCTTAGAAAACTCATGAACATCAGTTGGAAAGAATTCAAGACTAATCGACAAATAAGAGAAGACTCTAGGCAGAAATATGTCTGCAACTATATAAGGAAAAGACGATGGTCATATATCGGTCATGTCCTACGAATGCAAAACAACAGAATACCATTGCAGGCACTCACTTGGGTTCCTGAGGGTAAGAGGAAAAAAGGAAGACCAAAAGAAACACTCAGAAGAACAATAATAAGAGAAGGAAGAACGTTGGGATTAAACAATGTGCAAGAGCTAAGAGGAGTGGCGTCACAACGTACAACCTGGCGAGCACTGGTTTCTGCCTTATGCGCCGTGTTTGGTGCTTAAAGAATTTATTATTATTATTAATGTTAGAGTGTGTTGTCTGTTTTGTTTTCTTTTAAAATTAATATTACCCTTTGTTTATATTGAAATAATACGATGCACAAATTATAACATAAAATTACTGTACTGTACATTACTATACGACGAATGGAGCGGTTGTCATTAGACGTTATGACCAAACGTCTGGAATCAAGAATACTATTATAGGATTAATGGCATGGCCGTTGTTAAGTCGCAAGCGTCGTAAGTCGAGGACAGTTTATAATTATTGCAACCTTTATTTTATTAAAACGTGATGTCCTGGTCATACTGTAATATGAATTATTGGGGTAACTTTTACAATCTTTGTATCTGTAAAAGTATTGGTAATTTCAAGTCAGCTTTGTCAAGTTTCGACCAACTGAAAATGACAGACTTAAGTACTGTTCACGCATTACTTAGCGTACAAAATCAGTTCGCAAAAACTCCGCATAAATTCTACGAAAATAATTAGCACAGCTTCGAGAAATCAATGTGTTCGGAAAAACGACCAACTAAGAGCTGAACAAACAAACGAGTGAAATTTATTTTCAAATGGTTGATAACTGGAGGCCCTTTTAACGTTCTGCCTTCCTTTCTGTCATTCTGCATACTGTACGTACACCCTCATTCTCACAAGTGTCTGCAAGTATTCATTTAACAGTAAATAAATAAATAAACATGAAACGTCCCTTGTTTCATGTGAACCGTAATTTGTAGAACTGATTCAATACCGTTTTATTGGTTTATATACTTACATTCATTTAACAGTAAATAAATAAATAAACATGAAACACCGTTTTATTGGTTTATATACTTACATTCATTTAACAGTAAATAAATAAATAAACATGAAACGTCCCTTGTTTCATGTGAACCGTAATTTGTAGAACTGATTCAATACCGTTTTATTGGTTTATATACTTACATTCATTTAACAGTAAATAAATAAATAAACATGAAACGTCCCTTGTTTCATGTGAACCGTAATTTGTAGAACTGATTCAATACCGTTTTATTGGTTTATATACTTACATTCATTTAACAGTAAATAAATAAATAAACATGAAACGTCCCTTGTTTCATGTGAACCGTAATTTGTAGAACTGATTCAATACCGTTTTATTGGTTTATATACTTACATTCATTTAACAGTAAATAAATAAATAAACATGAAACGTCCCTTGTTTCATGTGAACCGTAATTTGTAGAACTGATTCAATACCGTTTTATTGGTTTATATACTTACATTCATTTAACAGGTGCATTATAAAGGTAATATAACAGTATACATTTACATTATCCAATCACAACCAAGAAACAAAGTATACATTTACATTATCCAATCACAACCAAGAAACAAAGTATGTTAAAAAGCAGTAAAAAATAAAGCAAAAACAAACAAACAAAATAAAAATAAAACGCTCCTCGAAACATATCATATTAGAGCGGAATTCATGATGTATTTATTCGAACAGCCTGCCGGTGGTGTAACCTGGATGGGTCTGGTTCGAATCTCAGAACTGTCTAGTCTCTTTCGTCTAATGTGACCTGTCTTTCATCGAGTGCCTATAATTTACTAATCATTTCGTCGCTTACACAAGAGACAGCCCAACACTGCAGATAGTGGAGTACGATTAAATGGCGAGTGCAAGATAACATGTTGAGTACGCCTGTACCGACAACTGGCTTTGCCTATTTAGCATAATAAACGAATAGACCATATGGATCTTTACTTCCTTCCTCCATTTTCTTTCCATTGTGAATTTTCATTTGTATTTTCACTGGACTCACATTATGAGTTGTTTGTATTTCTTTTTATTGTTTATTTCTTTTATTATTCTGTTCAAGAGTTAAAGACGGCAAAGTAAGTGAGGAAGAAAACTGATCACCTCATCTACCGGACCTGGCCTAGTCTAATGAAGTCTCTAACACTGCACTCGCCTACGGCAGTATACCGTTACCTTTTTCATTCAGTTATCACCCTTCAGCTCCCCAAGGAGCATAGGCCTTTAACAAACTTATGCCAAGTCTTCCTGTCCTGTGCCATCAGCTCAAAATCTTTCCGCGTCATCTTCATCTTCTTTATCTATATCTTCAGTTTTCCTCTTCATGTGTGTCACGGATTGCCTCCCCTGCTTTGCAGTAGTGGTCCACCAGTGGCCAAAAAGCAAGAGTATCTAAAATGGGTCGTCAAAGGTGTCTACCTTCATACAAGATTACTCTTGGCAGAGCTGTAGATAGAAAGGTAATGACGCTTCTATCCCAAGGAAGTATCCACAAGATACTTGCTGCTTTGGCAGGGCAATTGTTAACTTATATCGGTCCGTTGCCTTTTGTGAAGATTTAAGCAATGGTTTAGCCCGTTCAAGCCCCCAGCTGGCGTGAATCCAGCGAAATTCCTTTACAAATATTTGCTCTATAGATGTAAATATATGTCTAGATCTATATATACGCTCGTATATTAAAGAGTCGTTCTCATACGTTTGCTTCAACACTTATAATAACTGAATCAACTGTGATTGTTATGTTTTAAAATAAAATGTAACAAATTTAATAATCAATTAGTTTTAACGGTTAAAATAGAGATGAAATGATGGTGACTTTTGGAGTTAAATAAAATTTCTTTACATTAAGACTAGGTTTGAGGATTTAAATTAAAATTTGCTGGTGCTTTTTACAAGCACTTAACTGGTATGAGTGAGTCCTGCAGCCTGGGTTTCGTCAATCCTTCACTGAGGATGACTCTTTACAGTCTGATAGCTTTGTTCTACGAACTTTTAGATAAAATAGAAAGAATAAATGCCTGTTCTAAGTACATTTGTGGGCTGCAAATTAACAGGCGCATTGTCTCGCTGTCCACCCACCACTGTTAGTCTCTCTGAATAATTAAATTCTTGAGTATACACAGCGTAACTCAGGGAAGATTATTAGAAATCACCAATATTCTTCTGGGTATTAAACTGGGAAAATATGTGGTTGGACAGTGCGGGGCAATGTCGTGCCTGAATTACAATGAACAAGGTACATATATCTCACAAAATGATACTATACACTAGAGGCACATGTGATGTAATCATCAGTCATCACTGCTCTAGTCGGAGTATGGGGTCACTTCTGCTGACGGTTTTCTGTATGACCAGCAAGAAACAATCGCCAGCACTTGCTGTAGTGGTTTGTGAATATACTCTTTTCATATGTTAAGGTTGCCAGCCTCATATATATAACCACTTAGCACAAAAAAACATGTCAAATTCACATTTGAAAAATAAATGTTAACCCTTACAACAAAGTAACTTTTGAGAACACAATCTCCTGGCACAGTTTAGAATGGACACTTAGGTTAGATGCTTTCAAATCACTGGGTCTGGAACTTTAATTTTCCTCTTATGACTTGTGATCTGATACCTTAGTACTCCAGTCTTTGTATTTAAAAAATGCGGGTTTACTTTTAAGTTTTAAAGTTGTCCAAATACTCTGATCTGTCACTTATAATTTTGGAATCCTTGGTCCGATCCTTCTCTCTCTGGCTCTGGTGTATTGCTGGCTTGACGTGGCGATGCAGTCTGATTTGTGACTCCAATTTCGTTACATTATATTTCCAATTCTCAGTTCAAAATCCCAGATTGCACTTCCGACGAATTTGCCAATAAGAACCATTGTGTATCCCGGCTCTTACTTTACACCAATCCAATCTCTTTTGCACTATATGGGCAGGAGTGTTTAAATCATAATACCCCGCGTGTTTTAAAATATTACATTTTAAAATTCCATCGCGTTACCTCTCTCTCATAATGCTGTAATACTTCCGCTTGCATCTTTATGCGAACTCACCAACAAATCTGTGAACTCATTCCTGCCCAAATGCTTTCCGCCAATATTGTCTTCCCATACAGATTACCTGTAATAATTGTACAGGGATAGCCGGCGGAAGCTGTTATCTCATTATCACCTATGTTTTCGTGCCTCCGCCAGACGGATCTCTCAGAGAGACAATATGGCCTTCTTTCATCGATCGTGCGCGACCATATTGTGTCTACACAGATCGTCGTCTATCAAAGGTGGCTAGCGACTCAAGTGATAAGAGTATTACCGCTCACCTGTGTAATTAGCCTGGTATTGTTACGGTTTACTTGGTGAAACGTAAATATGTCTGGGTGCGGCGAAAGAGCAAAATGTAGGTAAGGTCAATAAATACGCCAAATAATAGGACGATGAGTGAGAAAAACGAAGAAATTAAGAGATACTGCCGGAGGGGACGAGACTTATAAAAAGTGCACGACTGATTTCGTCACAGTGTGTTCCTTGGTCTCCCTCTACGTCTCTGACCCTGAGGATTCCAGAACTAGGACTGCGTTGTAGAGCTGTCAACATGTTTCCTGAGTGTGTGTCATATCCATCTCCAGCGTCGTCCTCTCATCTCTTGTTCCACTGGAACTTGTCTAGTTCATGTCATCAGTTCCACAGTAGTGATCTTGTCATACCACTTCAATCCTTCTATTCTACGCAAGCGCCCATTTATGACAGTCTGTAACTTTTTGGTAGTTGTTTTTGTTGTTCTCCTTGTTTCAACCTTTACTTCTTTGTTTATTAAGTTCCTATGAAGCATAAGCCTGCAGTTTGTGTTCACATTCTTTCAATATCATCTTAATCCAGTGTCCAGTAGTCCTCCTCTCGATGTGTTTCTGTGTCTCCTTCTAACTTTTCTACCCTGGAGATTCCAATTTTGTCCCCGTATTATTAAATAACTTCTTGTGATAAATATGATAAGTTATATTATCTGTGTATTTCTGTGTCGGGATCCAAAAGAAGGACTTCCTTGTGACGTTATTAACTTGTTTCGAGGAAACATTACTAACAAGTGCGTGCTGCCGCGACTTGATAACCCGGATTCTTTTGTCATAGTTATTATGGGTTACGCCCCTTCTCTCCCCCCCCCCCTCCCCCCTTTCCCCCCAATTATTCACCGAAACCTTATCCACGACACTATCGTTTCCTCAGAATGTGTCTAACAACCGCCCTTTTATCGCCGCTCCCACTTCCACTGGTACACATCTGGTTCTTTCCTTCAATTCCACAATGTGTATCCTCTACTGCCAAAGCTGCACTACACAATGTCTGCATCACCAGCACGCTTCTACGAGTATATAGCAGCGAGACATGGACAACCTATTCTAAGCAAGAAAGAAGGACATAGTGACAGATATCGAGGTGTGTACCGTGCTGGCCTTCAAAGCATGTATACACTCTTTAGCGCAGGCTACGATGGCTTGGCCATGTCTGCCGCATGGAATATGGTCACATCCCCAAAGATATTTTCTACGGACAACTAGCAGATAGCAAAAGAACTGTAGGTCGACCACAGCTGCGGTTCAGGGATGTGTGCAAGAGAGACATGAAGGCATGGGACGTAAATCTAGCAGCCTGAAAAGGTGAAGCTCCCGATTGCACCAAATGGTGATGCTCTCTACTGCGCCACCTCAGATTAGGCGAAAGAAGCTCTCAAAATAAGCAGAAATGGAAAGAACACGCCAAAGGAACACAGGAAAACAGCTGCGGACTTTCACATCATTGGCGCATTCCCATAATCAGCTATGATTGAAAATGAGATGGGGAAGCTGCTATTCCTAAAGCCATTTTAATTCTCCCCCCTGTTCTGCAATGCACCCATTTAACAAAGTCATTTTTTGACGTGTTGGTGTTCGTTATTTATGTGTGGCGGCAAATTGTTGGCGACTCCAGCTCCAGAGAATTTTCACGGTGATATTGTGATACCTCCCCTCCTCCTTACCCATGAAGCAGTGTATTGCACTCTTACGAGACTCCAAATTTATCCTGTTGGGTTGGATCACACTGTAGTTTCTGCAAGTGTTCAGTGTAACATTTTTTTTTTTAAATCTTATGGTAGGTACTATTGTAAAATTTATGTTGAATTACAGGTGGGCGCTGTACCTGGTTCCGCTCGTGTAAAGGTGGCGAGGAACGGAACAGGTCACCTATCTGATAAAGGTGGACACAGCATAGTGATGTCGCTAACTGTTCACTTCCCTCAGACAGTACCTGCTGCGGAACTACCATAATCTTTTTTTATAATTTCTAAACCCAACGGATGTGACTTGTACGTTTATTACAATGATTGCTACTTTGAATCATCGTTGTTAATGATCAGTAGCAAGGAAAGGAAGCTTATTCCTCGCGTTAGAAAGAAGAAATTCACGTTCTTTGAGCATGTTATGCGAACAAAGCTGGAATATATCATGACAACAGGAACAATTAAAGAAAAAAGAGTTAGATGAAGACAAAGATAGAAGATATTGGACAGTTTGACATAATGTCATGGAAAGAAGTCAACAACATAAATGATAAATTGTACTGTAGACTGGACGTTGTGGAGAGACTTGATCACCTACACCACCAGGCATGGACTTGACGAAGACAAAGAAGAAGTAAGGATAATCTATAACAGTTCACTGTCAGTATTTGAGCTGTCGTTCTTTCGAGAATAAAAAAATTAAGACCTGTAGCCTTGTTTAATAACTTCTGACATTTATTGTTTAATCGGTTCCCCGTGGTATCCCATCTCACTGATAAGTCACGTGTTTATCTATGAATGCGTCGACACTGGCAGCTGTAATGTGTATTATTTATTTACGGTTCGCAGGCTTCGGTCCATCACCAACACCCTGGACATGGATAAGGCACACATTGAGAGAATCTATTGATAGTATTACCAGGCAATCCCTTTTGTTGACTTCCCAGGGTAAGGAAGGGAGAGGAAGATCAAAGAAAACATGGAAAAGAGAACTAGACACAGACCTGGAAAGACCTGGCGTTGATGGCACGGGACAGGAAGACGTAAAATTCGTTTGTTGAAGGCCTGTGCTCCTTTGATAGTTGAAAAAGAAGAAGTGGGTCTGAAACGTCAAAATCAAGTACCAGGCATTGGTTTTCCGTCATTATTGATTTCAATGTTCCTACATGTGTTACTATATAAACCCTACTAACCATTCTGTACTGTTCTGTTTCTTCTGCAATTTATTAAACACAATATACCGGTTGATGTCTTGTCTTCTGGCCTGCATTGGAGAATAGGAAAGCTACGGAAGTGACAGCGTCTATAAATAGTCTAGGTCGTTCCTTGGTCCAGTACTCCATAGTTACGTAGAGCGGTCAAGCTTATGACCATGCCCACGAAGCGCTATTTCTGTGGTACCTAATTGGCGATGCGGTTAGCCACGAGGCGGTGGTGCCAGTCGGATGGTCCTCGAGTCCCCTGTAAGCCTATCACATCTGTTGTTTTTCTGTTGTCTAGTTTTCTACTTCTTCATTTGCTTCCGAGTGTCTGTAATATACCCATTTATATTTATTAACCGTTCGCAGGCTGGTGTTTCGCTCTTTATTACAATGTTCAGCTGTGTAGGTCAGTGGTTCTCAACGTGGAGAATGCCATATTTGAAGGGGGCCACAGTAAGATGGTAAAGTACCTTTTTTCAGCTAACAGCGACTATGAGGAAAGGGGGGGGGGGGGAGTTACAGAGAAAATTAGGCTCGGGAGGGGGGACACGAGCAACAAAAGAAAAAACGGTTGAGAATCCCTGGTGTAGATGATTCAAAGTTGTCCAACATATGCGAAACAGAGAACGCGCATGTGGCCGACACCAGTACCATTCGTGGAAAAGCTCTACGGAGATTTAAATAGCCTCAAACTGACTACTGCTTTCTTTGAAAACATTCAAGTGGACGTCTGAGAGTGTACGAAGAAGTTAAGCTAACTGTTTCTTCTGTTTAGATTTTACACTTCTCCGCCCGTTTAACCGTAAACTTACTTACTTAGTCGTTCCTCTTCTACCCTGAGGTGTAGAGGTTTGCCAGAGAGAGCACGCCATACTATTCTATCAGCAGTCTTTCTCCTGGCATGGTTCCAATCTAGTCCTCGATCCTACAGAGATTGTCTAATGTTGTCCTCCCAGCGGACTCTGGGTCATCCTAGAGATCTGGATACCTGGATTTGTCGTGGTAGCCGATTTTCTTCCATTCTGCATACATGACCACACCATCCATTTAACCGTAAAACTAAATCAAAATATATTTTTATACTTGGACATACGACCAAATTCACCAACGAACTTTCAGTAAAGTCTAAGCTGAACGAGGCGCGCCTCACCAAAACTAATTTAGAAATCTTCCGCCCAGTTTTGAAGGTGTCGCCCCCTTTAATGGTGTACTTATTCCGTATATATAATCGGATGGATCGATTTCTAATTTATGCTCTGTGTAATGTGATAAAAGTTAGCGAGCTGTTGAGTTTAATGCGGAGTCACTGTAGTTTTAATGTGTAAACATCCATATGTATGCAGTATAGCATAAACATTTGAATAGAAATATAGACAATGCAAACTTTCAAACAGAATACAATTTACATAACAGTACAAGCGTACAGGCCTTCAAACAAGGAGCACATTAGTGCAAACACTCATGCCAGAATGATAAACAGAACAAACATTTAAGCAGGAATAAAGGTGTAAGTAGTCTCACAGCATTTACTGCCGTAGAGGGGTGAAGTGTTCGAGACTACACTACAGTAGGTCTCACCATTTACGAGGTTGGGGGTGGCAGGTTTATTGCCTCATTACTTTTCCCTTCCTAACTCAAGAACATGGTCAGGTACCCATTTACATCTGGGTAGACTGGAGCATTATGCTACAAACTCAAGCCCAGTAACTTTGCCTCGAAAAGAAGCGCTTTAACCACTCTGCCACCCGACACTCATAACAGTATAAACACACATACACCGACAGATTGATACAAATGATCGAGTAGATAGAGAGGAAATAGAAGACTACAGTCGGAGAAAAAAGTATAAAAGATTATAGCCAGAGAGATGGGTAGAATATTAGACAAACAGGAATGTACAAGAGTATAGACAAAGACGAATGTAGAAGAGTATTTGATACTAGAGGAATATAGAAGATGAATGTGGAAAACTATTTGATAGAGGAATATAGAAGATGAATATAGAAGAGTATTTGAAAGATGAATATAAAATATGAATATAGAAGTATTTGAAAGAGGAATATAGAAGAGTATTTGAAAGATGAATATAAAATAGGAATATAGAAGATCATTTGAAAGAGGAATATAGAAGAGTATTTGAAAGAGGAATATAGAAGATGAGTGTAGAAGAGAATTTGAAAGAGGAATATAGAGTATTTGAAACAGGAAAGTAGAAGAGGAATGTTGAAGAGTATTTGAAAGATGAATGTAGAAGAGTATTTGAACGAGGAATACAGAAGCTGAATACAGAAGAGTATTTGAAAGAGGAATTTAGAAGAGTATTTGAAAGAGGATGCCCAATGGGCTGATCACCCGTTGGCTTGTCACACCGATTACGGAAACAACGGCAGATGGATCTATTTGTTGTTGCCCTAAAGACGCCGCTAGGCGTGATGGGAAACTACAACAGAGAAAATAAATCTGCTGTTGCCCTTAAGACGCCACAAGGCGTGATGGCCTCTGACTGCTTGGTCGGTCTTTGGCTAAGGACGGAAGAAGAAGAAGATTTGAAAGAGGAATCTAGAAGAGCATTTCAAAGACGACTATAGAGGAGTATTTCAAAGAGGAATATAGAAGATGAATGTAGCAGAGTACAACCAAAAGGGAATGCAGAAGAAAACATTTAAAAGAGGAATATAGAAAGGTATAGTCAAAGACGAATGCAGACTCACACATTTTGGAGGCTTTTGAACACATGGTGCTGTCTCTGCACTAACGTTGTCTATTTTTCTCTCTAGCCTCGATTTTTCGCCATCCACTTCTTTAATGTGTGAAAATGACCCCAACAACCTCAGTAAAATCTTTACTTTGGTTAAAAGTATCGATTTTAAGATTAGTACATTTTATGAAACTTCAGGATCTCTGCTTTCAAAGGTAAAGGTTACATATGCCAAAAGGTGATCTTTAATATGGCAAATTTAAAATACATTTGAATTCAATTGGCTCTTCTGAAACGTCAATAAGACACAGCACATTAAACTGGTATTCATTCATTCATTCATAACCCTCCACTCCCAAAGGAGCATAGGCCTTCAACAAACACATGCCAAGTCCTCCTGTCCCGTGCCATCATCTCAAGTTCTTTCCACGTTTTCCTCATCATTTTCACCTCTGTTTCCAACTCTCTTCTCCATGTACTTCTTGGTCTTCCTCTGCCTCTCTTGCCCTGGGGGTTCCAGAACAAGGACTGCCTTGTAATGCTATCAACAGGTTTCCTCAGTGTGTGTCCTATCCATCGCCATCGTCTTCTTCTCATCTCTTGTTCCACCGGCACTTGTCTAGTTCTTGTCATCAGTTCCACGTTGGTAACCTTGTCATACCATTTTAATCCCTCTATTCTACGCAAGCACGCATTTATGAAAGTCTGTAGCTTTTTGGTTGTTGTCTTTGTTGTTCTCCATGTCTCAGAGCCATACAATAGGACTGACTTCACATTTGAGTTGAAGATTCTTATTTTCGTGTTGGATCCGATTTCTCTTGATCTCCATATATTTCCCAATGCAATGAAAGCTCCTCTTGCCTTTTGTATTCTTATTTTGATATCGCTGTCTGTCCCTCCAACTTTGTCTATATTACTACCAAGATATGTGTATGATTCTACATCTTGAATTGGTGTTTCTTCAAGTTCAACCCTGTTATCATTACCTGCATTTATTCTCATTATTTTTGTCTTTTCCCGGTGTATTTTCAGACCCAATTGCTGTGACTTCTCATCGAGTGTTTTCAATTTGTCCTGCATCTGATTACGGTTATGGGACAGAAGAGCCAAGTCATCAGCAAAATCCAGATCATATATGCATAAACAAGAAGTTTAGATCATCATTGCAGGATGTAAAGGTATATAGAGGAGCAGATGTGGCATCAGATCACCATCTTCTGATAGCCAAAGTAAAAATGAAACTCAAGAGATATGCAACAATGCAAAATTATAGACAACAGTTTAATGTAGGACATCTAAGAAATCAAGAAACAAGAGACAAATTTGCGGTCACAGTATCCAACAAATTCCAAGTGCTGCAACAGCTGGAAGATGTAGAGAATACAGAAGACTATTGGCAGCAGGTCAAAACAGTATGGAAGGAGACATGTGAAGAAATACTGGGGAAAAGGGAAAGACAACAAAAAGCATGGATAACAACAGAAACCATCAATAAGATAAAAGACAGAAAAAACAAGAAAGCAGAGTTAAACACAAGCAAACTGGTATTGCCTTACAATTTAATGAGAGAGAGAGAGAGAGAGAGACGAGAGACGAGAGAGAGACGAGAGAGAGACGAGAGAGAGACGAGAGAGAGAGAGAGAGAGAGAGAGAGAGAGAGAGAGAGAGAGAGAGAGAGAGAGAGAGAGAGAGAGAGAGAAAGAGAAAGAAAAAGAGAGAGAATGGTATGAGGTCAGTCTTAAGAATGGACCATAAACAAGAAGCAACGAACATTTCAGTTAATTATGCATCATCAACAGTCACAAAAAGAAACAAACCATAGGTTTTTATTGGACAGCCACCACGAGAAGAGACGAGAAGAGACGGAAAATGAGTTCAAAATAAATATATGATGGGGATATGATAAATAAAGCAAACACATTACAAAAATGAGAACAGTTTTAATTACAAACAGATGCTATAAATAACAAAAAATGGGAAGACTGTACGATGGAAAATTTAAAAACGGTTACACACTTTAAACAAAAACCACAAACACACATACATCTTTTTATTCAACTTTATTATCAACTTTGTCATCATGGCCCCCAATTAACATTTCTGCCTATACTAACAACATTTACCATCCCTGTAAGTGCTAACATCAACAGAACCTTGCTGAGCGCCTGAGTCATGATTTGAAAAAAATTATCTGAATGTATGAAAACAATACTAGGCCAATGATACTTATTTGTTTGCATTACCAACAATTGTACTGTTTCAGATTCCTTCATAGAAATGACATCATACAGCAAAAGAAATACCCTACTTCCCCGCCATAATAGACGTACATCTCCAAATAAATCTAACTACAACAACCACCATTGATATCATAAACAAACATGGTGTTATCTTTTTTATTCAACATTCAGATGATTAAAATATTTTGGGTAGCTACTAACGTTGTATTATCAACTAATCATGTGTGTAATATTAAATGTTCAGTAAAAAAATAAAACACAGAGTGCATCTAATTATAATTTTTGAAAAAAAAATTAATGGCATGTCTTACACTGTAGGAAATACAGTAAGTAAATTTGTCATTCTTAAATGCTTGACATATAGAACGAACAAAAATAAACAACAACAAAATACATGCCAGAGAAACTAATTTAACCATCATCAGAAAGTGATATGTATAATTTCTCCATACACCTTCTCTATACCCTTTACTCCATCTCAGATGGTGATTATTCTGATATAAACATTGCATGATTATATGAGACAAGGCATAGATTCCACTCAGCAAGACCTTGATATCCAGTATCTACCTTCGTTGACAGACGAATAAAATCAAAGCAAAAGTCAGGGTAAGTAGATTATAATCAACTGGAACAGACATGACACAACAGAGATGCAACAGGTAATCTGGAGATTCAGTAACATTGCCTCTACAAAAAAGAGACATCTGGTGTGCTGTGTGGCTTCACAGTGCCTATAATCTACTTCCAATGAAAGCTGTTATATCTTCTACAATATACAAGCCGCAGGTCCCCCCAACTTGCTAAACAAAAGCCGCAGCAGATATATTTACAAATCTGACAGCGACATAACGGCTGTTTGGGGAAGAAGCCGCATACACAAAATGAAATGCAATCGTAGCTATGTGATCAGATCTCACAAAGAGAAAATCTGCAAATAAAATAATACACACAATAAAAGTTTAACACACATTCACAGACATTAAACTACTATTCCTAGAAAGTATAAAATGAAATAAGATATATAACAAGGCAACACTTTCTTAGTTTGGTTTGGTTTTAAGGACTATCTTCATTGCACACGGACAACTCCATCAGTGCTCCGATGTCCTCCCTTAGATCACACAAGGAGGATCTCAGCACAGTGCACGAACTCCGCAGCACAAGCGAGAATCCCAATGTGTGTGTTATATAGGAATCACACAATCTATAAATATTTTTTGGGTGGGTAAATTTCTAATTTTAAAATTTTGCCAATGCAGCGGCATGATAGGCCTTCTCTTTACGATTTCCAACTGCCATGGGATTTTTAACGTGCGCAACTTGCACACTGGACCTCCTATTTTTCCACCCTTAACCAAGAAGGCTAGGCATCCAATCTCACTACCCAGGAGACCAAATGACTCACTGGATCTGGAAAAAATTTTCCATAAAATATATTCCCTCAACTGGGAATTGAACCGGTACCTCTAGAATTCGAGGCGGACAACATACCTCTTCGCCAATCTGACCGCCCTTTCTTAGCCTACCTCTAACTATCTATTAATACAAATGTTTCACTTGTAGGGGTAATAAATATTCACATTCCAAAAAGTGAAAGCTAAACCACTCTTAATACATACTACTATGTAAAAGCCAGTGTTATTTTAACAACGAAAGATCAAATATTTCAGAAAATAAAGTCCCAACATTTAGCATCATTTTGTACAGGAATTCAAAATACTCTGGTAAGCAATGACTTTTGACTGAAACAATATATAAGGTAAGTATGCATAAACGATCTGAATGAACCCATCCACCCCCTCCCCACCACCCTGTTACAGCACATTACATGAGTCTCAGTTATAAAGAAACTTAAAATGTAGGTCACCTAAGAGGAACAATTATGATACACAAGTCATCAATTAAAATTTTAAAAATGTTAACATGAGCCACCAAATAGAAAAAAAACCTTCTGACATAAAAGTTATCGTATGGACTACCACGAAGAAACCAAAATGTTATAAGAAAGAAACTGCAGAAACAGATGCAATACAGAAACCAAAAAAAAACCAAAAAAACAAATGGTATTAATAAGAACTAAAGCTCTAATCATCTTAAACCATCTGCCAAAAGTTTCAGCTATAAACACAACTCTGCTAAACAATGTCATCAACCTAGTTAGCAATATAACGCTCACCCTACCAGGGTCTCTAGGTGACATGCTCAGGCATGACGTAAAAGACAAGTAATGTGAGGTTGTGGCACCCTCATCATATTAAAAACACTGCTACAGAAAGCTCAGACACAGCTGCATGTGCTTTGAAGCAGGCTACCAACAAATGAGCAAGCTGTACCTGGTGGCTCCATCCTTCATAGGATGTAAAACAAAAATAGATGAAAGAATTTAACCATGTTAAACTGTAACCCATGAGCAGCCAAGCAGATATTAATTAACAATCATTTGACCTTTCAGCGTATCCAGTGAAATGCCTTATATTTATCTGTCTCTGAGTGTGTGTGTGAGAGAGAAAGCAAGCCAACAAACTAATGATAAAATTAGCCGTAGGGGCAAATGCTGAATAGCTGGGATAAAAACATGCAAACAACAAAAGCAAGCTGTAGCCCATTCTGTCACTGGATTTGTTCAATCTGTACAGTAAAAACATAATGAGATCTCTAGAGGACACACCAGGAATATCATTCGGCGGACATAATATAAACAACTGGCGATACGCTGATGATACAGTCTTAATAGCAAAAAGTAAAAAGGAGATGCAGGAAATGGTTGATACAATAGTAATAGTAAGTGAAAATAAAAGGCCTTAACCTTAACAGCAAAAAGACAGAAGTAATAGTTGTCTGAAAGAACAGGCATTCCACAGAATGCACAATCAAAGTAAATGGAACCATTTTAAACCAAGTCAAATATCTGCCTGAATGGCGAGAGGACACCTGTCAGCGTACAGGGAAAATAGGATACTCACGTAAAATCAGTTTCAGGTGGGACATACTAACCTGAGATTTTGCCTTGAGTAATAGTGGGCGTACGTAAAAAAAAAAAAAAAACCAAGTCAATAAATTCAAATACCTGGGGGGACCCAAAGATGCAGCAATAGAGAATGCAGTCAGCGACCCATAGCTTGACTGCTTGCATCAGGGTCAGCGAACCAGAGCTGACCAAGATCCTACTCCACCTCCACGTGGTGGTCCTGGAAACAGGCTGCATCACTGCAGTCTGGCTGAGAGAGTAGGGATCAAAGAGGGAAGGCAAACCCGGTCCCAAAAAATGCTGTGCTGAAGTCGGCCGAAAGGCGCAGATATCGCAGCTCCGGTGTAAACAGACACAACGCAACCAACGTCCTTTTCAGGACGAACGAGGAAGAAGAAGAAGAAATACCTGGGAACATTAATAACAATGGATGGAAGATGCATCTCAGAAGTGAAGATCAGAATAGCTCAGGCAAAAGTAGCATTCTATAAAATGAAGAGTATTTTATGCAACAATTCTTGGAAGTAAGAAAGAGAGTTCTTCATTGTTATATAGAACCAATCCTCACATATGGGAGTGAGTCATGGACAATTAGTAAACAAATAGGGAAGGCACTAGAGGCAACAGAGATGTGGTTTTACAGAAGAATGTTAAAAATACCATGGACAGCCTAAAAGATTAACGTGGATGTCCTGAAAGAGGCCAATGCACAAATGAAACTTATTTCACAAGTTAGAAAGAAGTAATCCACTTTTTTGGGCATGTTATGAGAAGAGGAAAATGGAATATTTCGTAGCAACATGTAAGATTGAAGAAAAGAGAGATAGGGGAAGATAAAGAGAGCAAATACTGGACACTTTGACATCGTGGCATGGAAAGAAGTCAAGAGCAGAATTGATAAATTGTACTGGAGACAGGAAGTTGTGGAGAGACATGATCTCCTAAGCCACTAGGCACGGTACTTGAAGAAGAACTCATGAGTTCTAAAAAACAAAAACTGTTGGTTCTCTCTCTTTTTAAAATGTTGTAAAAGCGACAATACTTGGATAATGTAGTGCAAGGAATGGAATCAAAATAAATTTTAGAATATAATAAATATAGTTACAGATCTCAATACTCCTATTCTCAATAGCACAGCTTACTCACACAACTACTGAATTTTTTCACACGATTCTGACAAAGTCACTGGTCAAGCTGTTACACTGTTCAGCAGATGCCTACTACGCATACACCACTGCTAAACATTAGCAAATATATATACAGTTTAATATCAAACATAAACAACAGCTTCTGGGTGTTGATAAACAAAAATATCTTCTACAAATTTTCTTCTCCAGCACTTCTTAAGAAGGCAAATATGGAGAAGAAACATGTTATGTTCTTGAGCAAGATGTGTTGCTTTGGCAATTGTTATGCCATATTTCCTCAAGATTTCTTAAAACACTGTTTCATCCTCCCTTCCCTTGGGGGCCACTCTGCCCTAAGGCTGCTGAATTTGAGGGTAAGATGATATGAGTGCATTCTGACAAGTCCTTACCACTATCTTCTATGTAGCCAAAATAACTAAAATGATATATAGGAGGGGTGGTCTACCGCATGTTGTCTCTCTGCAGGAATAAGGACATGGTGTTACAAGATGCATTTTTTCACCATATACACAATACCAATATTTAGTAAAATTGTAATTCAAAATAGCCCTGTGTAATTCCTGGGGGGTCTGTGATGACAGACTAATACAGAACAAGACTTCTGCTCCTCAGGCATGTCATATGAGGAGACTAGTGAGGTTGTGCACGGGGTTCGCACTAAATAAAACTAATTGTTACAGAAACCATCACAGCAGGAACATGTAAATGCTTGGTCCAGGGATGGCACCATGGCAACAGGAGCAAAAAGAAAAATAATGGTGATTCAAAATGCTTAAATGTATGCAACCACACTGATTATAAGTGCTTACATACATGCAATTCCAAGGATCATAAGTGCTTACATCAATGCGCTCATGGCTTCAAATATTGAGACATATGATGGTATTTTATAAATTTTACACAACAAAAACTACAGCTAGACAGACATTCATACGGTTAGTTTCCATGACAACAATGCAACAATAAAAGCACTTGTTACAAACACACGGAAAAGTTGACTAAGTAACACTTGTAAAAAATGGGACCAAGGTATTTAGACAAAACTACTTAAATAAAAAAAGAAAAAGATCAAATGTCTGTTGTTTTTCTGTTGTCTAGTGTTCTACTTCTTTATTTCTTACGAGTGCCTGAAAACATACCTTTATGTTTGTTTCATATTAATAAACAAATCCAACACAAACACTCTTGCAAGGTGGATTATTTATATCACAAGCCTACCTAACAAATAGGCTCCACTTCATATCTGAAGTGCTTCCTGGCTGTTCTCATGTCATATTGCAACATGTTTATGGCATGATCACTAATTTATTTTTAAACTGTGAAACATTTAACATAAAACAACAAATGTTACATCACAATCATAATCACTACATATACTTCATGATGTGATATAATTACTTGTGTTTTCAAGTGATCCAAATGTACTACTTCATGTAGCTTTTGTGACTACAGTTATGCTTACAAGGTACTTAATATTAATGTCTTTAACATTACTGAACAGCACAGAAGAAAGAACAATGAGGGGGAATGTTCTTTAGATATTGATGCTGGCTTGTTTTCAACACCATGGTCTAGGAGAAATGTGTTAAAAGTTAGTTGCTTATCCTTTACAGGACGTGGCAATCAACCCCAGCTTTTATTGGCTGTTTGTGATTTTTCTAGGCAAATTTTTTTCATTCAGTAGTTTGCCATTGCTTTCTGAACGGTACGGCGCTTATACCATTGTTAAAAATCCACACAAAGCGATCTGCTACCAAACCGCCTGCAGCTGGTTTCGAACCTGGTATATCTGGATTATGAAAATGCTTTCATATCCATTAGGCCACAGACGCCGAGAAATGTGTAGGTTCATGAAATGTTTTTGGAGAAACTGACTGGCCATGCAGCTTGCTGATTTCTTTCTAATGGCGAAGTACTGCCAAGTGTAGTTCACCATAATTCTGCTCTCGAGTTAGGAAAGGAACTGGCTCACCACATCTCATAAAGCTGAGACATGGTATAGTGAAGCCTCTAACATTTAACTCCACAACAGTAGTATCTGCTATAGGACTATCTTTACATTTTACACTATTCAATTCACAATGATTACTCTTTACATTTTTTAACCTGTCTCCCAACCAGTGGCATACTAAGGGATGTGCGGGAGGGGGGGGGGGGGGGGGGGCGCGGGGGGGGGGGGAAAGGAGGTTTGGTGTCCACTCCGGGTGACAGCCAGGAAAGGGGTGCCATCGGACACATTTATGATAATGCTTCACGTTAAAAATATACTTACAACTGTATTTCTTTATGGGGATGGGTGCCAAAGGTAGGATCCGCCCCGGGAACTGAATACTTTAAGTACCCCTCTGCTCCCAACTTCTTAGCAGGTGGCCTTTAAACTGCAGAAATTTTTTTTTTATTTAGGGGTCCTTGCTGTCCACTCAAAACTGATTAAATATACCTGGGACAACTAAACACATTTCTGATCACTGAACTATTCATCTGAACTCTATAGATTACTACATATTACTTTTTTTTTCTAATATTCACATGGCATATTTTTATATGCATTGTATATTCAGGAGACCTGCCACACTGTACATTATAAATACAGAATCAGCTCAAACGTCTTTTTAAGATCAAATTAGTACTAACACTACGTAAGGTAAAAATTACAGCACCCTGACAGAAGTTTATATCAATCCTTCACACATGAGGTAAACAATAAATTAAGAAACAAAATAAGACCTATAAACCAGATAAACATTAAGAGACAAGAGAAAAGACACAGGATGTCACACATCCTTTCTAACAGGTTAAAAAAAAACATTTATTTATAGTTTGCAGATGTTCAAACTGAATACACTGCGCTCATAAATATATCTAGCTCATAAATATATCTATCCACCTATGTAGATTGGTGATAGTTAGTTCAACACAATGTTACTGATTATTTCACATTAGTTTTATAATTAATATTAATGTAACAGTCTCTACGACAACTGATTATTTGGACATCCTGTATATACTAGATAAACATTAAGAAGCAAGACATGAGACATGGTGTGGGTGGATTAAACTATGAGGATACGATAAGCAAGCAAAGACTCAAGAGAGAATGTGCAGACATCCCCTGTCATTTCAAGTGTTCTGACGTTTGCATCTGCAACAAGCATTCTGACACTTTGAAAGATAACACTCTGACACAAACAGTATCAAGTCTACCAACCAGGCTAAATGCACAGTGGGTGACAGGAAGCAAACCTCCTGTCCTACATACAACTATCAAATAACACAAAACTATAATAAATAACATAACCCACCAGCCTAAACTGGGGTCAGGTCATGTGTACTACCCACCTGCAGGTATCTAGAACAATAGTACTGTAAAATCTAGCAAGTATACAGATAAAATTATACCTATTCATAAAGTGAAGAAAATGCATAGCATCACTCTATCATACACATACACCACACATTAAATTCAAAATATGGAATTTTACACAATGTAAACATTATGAATAAATAAATATAAAATAAGTTACCAAGGAAATAAACTAATGTAATGCAATTAAATAAAAGAGTGCAGGCTTTTTTTTCAACAACAACAATGTTGTGAATTTTCCATATTCTCAAAAGCATTCATTTTCCAAGCACCTATATAACAGACAGTACAAAACAGACGTACGATCTTATCAAAAGGACTTGTTAACCTTCATGCAGAATGCATTTATCAAAAAAGTTTTAATTTTCTTCAACTCAAATGTCATTACCCATTCAAATTTCATAAAACTTTGCCTACTTATGCCCCAGTAAGTCTTTAAAATAAACTGGATGCACAAGAGAACTCAAGAGTCCCATGGGCATAAAGAAAATACTAGAGGAAATGATAATGACAAAAATTTATAGTCCATTTTATCAGGTGAGGCTTTTGAAAAATGATTATTATAAAGGGGAAAGGAAAAAAAAGAAATAGGTAAAAATATGACTTGACTGTTCAAAATAAAAAATAACAGGGCTAAATTAGAATCAAAAAGCTAAATTGTACAATTGTATTAGTCAACTAATGGTCAAATTTTCACAGGACAGCACAAAACAAAAGCAGCCCTACATCAAAATGTGTTATATCCAAAACGTCTAAGCTCCTAATACATCAAGCAGAAAAAAAATGTCTGATCATAACTTCAGCGTGACAGAGCAGAGTGTGTGTGTTGTATTTTTATTCAAATGTGATATCAGTAAAGAAATTTTTTTTTTATTTAGCCAGTCCATTCTGAAAGTTTAAACTACTACTGAATTGCAACTTTGTCTCATATCCTTTAAACTTTGGCAGCTAACACTGTTCAGAAAATGAGGTTTCTTACAAAATGAAACACAGAATAAGACCAGAATGGTGTGCATAACTTTAAAGGCTACCATAAACCAGTAGTTTACCCAGTAAGATGAAATAAAGAACAGTGGGCCGTGTGTTTGCTTAAAAGAATAATTAAAATACAATATGTAAGGGGTAACGGCTAGGAATCCTAAACATAACCCTAATCTTTATCCTAAATCTAGCGATGTTAAGACACTTACTAGGATGCCATTGAAGAACATGTCCCACTGTGCTTCACTTTAACCACCCCAGTATTTCACACCTTGGCTTATCAGAGTGATGGCAGCGACCATATTCAGTAATTTATATTTTTATGCATTTAGATTAGTTAGAATAATGTATAAATTAAACGTCTATGGTCTGTCTCCATGTCTGAATGCTGTATGACAGTTGAAAGAAAGGGCAGAAAGTTACAAGGACCTCCATGCCTAATTCTCACAATTCTTGTTCTTTTTCATTTCTCTACTGTTGTTGAGTTTCTTGTTCCTGATAAAGATATTGTGGTTGTAATGTAGGACATATCTTTGTTTTTTTAAGCAAGTTTCACATTACTGATGGTAATTGTTTTTAACTTTACCTCACAACATTAACAATTTTTATCAACAAGTTCAATCCAACTGCTGTTACTGGCAGTGAATTTATGTGAAAAAATAATGGTCAAATCTAACTTTACTGCATGGGCAGCTATTGTGTTGCTACAGGGTTAGGATAAAAGGGGCTATTTTTTTCTCTAACCATAACTCTAAATCCTAATGCCAAACTACTAATAGTATTCTTGGTTGAAATAAAGAACAATGGGTCGTGTTCTTATTTGTCATCCAAATAAATCATCCATGTCATCAGGGTTAGGATTCCTTATTACTGTCTCTCTGAATCATATTTGAGGCCATATCAAACATACAGCCAAATGTTCTTCATTTAAATCGTATTCTCTTTAAATAAACGCTTAATAGCACTCTTAATTTACTACACTATCACAAATCGCAGACAGAATTGAACAAACAAATTTTAAATAAATGTAATCCTGTTAGCGACATCTAACCGTACAGTAGGGCCTATAGTGTGATTCAAGTAAAATGATAGTCATTTGTCTCAGTTTGATGTGAAACATGATTTGTTGGGCCTATGGTCAATCGTTTATTTTTTTTAAAACAACAAACAAACAAGCAGTCTAAAGCATTTCACTTTAAGTTATTCACAAAGATGACAATAAAATATTACTTTATAATGAGAAAAAGACACAACTAAACAACTTTGTTAAATACTATTGCACTCATGCAAAGCAAACTTGAAATATTGAGATGGCAGTTTCTATCTTTTCTTCAAGTCTTGTAATAAGTTCAGGACGAGATTTCATGTGGCTGCTTGATCTTCAAGTAGGCATCCGTGTCTACCATTTGCATCTGTTGTGTTGGATGCAACACTGGAGTGAACAAACAAATGTTCCGATGAAACAAAGTGTCATATTGTGTTGATTTTCTCTATTTACAAGAGTTAGTCCTAAATAAATCTGAAAATGATATAAGTTAAGAATGTGCTACGAAGAATGAAAGACGGAAATGATCCTTAAAGTCACATGTTGAAGGAAGATACAGACGAAACGCTATTTTGAGTGGTTACTTCTCTTTCATATCTGCTGCTTAGGAATTTGGCAGTCTCTGTCATCTGATGCAAGACACCAAACAAACCTCTGAGATGGTATCTGAAAGCTGCTGCTGTTTTTCTGGCGTTTTCACTGACAGGATCACTTTCGTTGGCTTGGTCATCAATGAAGTTTATCTCCTCTTCGTTGATGTTTGGCCCTACAATAATTTCTGACTTGATTGCGTGAAGCATCACATAGAATTGATAGAGATCGCCATTCAAATGCATGGTAGATATAACTGCTTTGTTGTTATTTTCTTCACGTACGCTGGATATGGTATCGGAATCCACTGGTAAGTCTCTAAGCCGGCATGGTATCATTACTGTGTCGTCCATTGCGTCTACTGCCTGGACGAAACGGTTGACAGCACCCAAAAGTGACTGTCCGTCAACGGCTAAACTTGTACGCCTGTTAAAGTTATTCATACCTGACATTTTGACTTGTAATAGAGGAACACTGCTGCACAAGAGCGGATCACAACAAAACCAAGCTATCAATGGAGTAAACTACTGCAGTTCCTTATTCCTGACGTTCTGTCACTGGCAAACGCATACAAAATTAGGATCGGCAAGCTGTCAGACGTAGGGAATGTTAGAATCCAAAGAGGATAATTTCGTTAGAGCTTTTAGCAACTCAGCCTCTCCTAAACACTTTATAAAAAATATATATTTAGAAATATATTTCAATCACTTTGTTCACAGTACAACCAATACAAGTACCATAATTATTAAGATTTTGATTGTATAAGCCGGCTAAAATTTAAAGAACCCTCACTGTTCTCACATTTGAGCTTCCTCCCCAGTTTGCGAAGTGAACTCGTCTCAACCAAGCATGTGAGTTTAGAGGTCACTAAACGTACGTTTTGATTGGCTGCTGATGATCAGCAGTACTGGGAGTGATTCAAGGACGTGTCTGGTTGTAGCTGTGGAAACGAGACAGGTTATGAGGCAACAACGCACTGGTAAGGGTGAAGCCATTTAACAGTGGCACATCAACGAATAGTGTCTGGTGCAGTTGGTGATGAAATTTCACACCTTGTGAAAATGATTAGCTTGCAGTGTTGCCAGATTGGGCTACTTTTACTGGCCCCCCGTGCTACAAAATTTATGATTTCGCGACTTTGGGCTATATGTAACATTTTCTCTTCTACTTTGAGCTACCAGGCGGGCATGTGTTTTTATCATTATATTGTAATAAAGAGGAAGAAGAAGTCATGAATTTTTAATCCATCTGGCAACACTGCATAGCGCAAAAAAAAATTGTAATCGTTGTCTTGAATGTATATATATATATATATATATATATATATATATATATATATATATATATATATATATATATATATATATATATATATATATATATATATATATATATATATATATATATATATATATATATATATATATATATATATACACGAGGAGTGTTCAAATGAAACCCGCCCGTGCTGCGCGAAGCGGACATTTGTAGGAGGAGCATGATGACGCCACATCTGACGTAATGAGCACATACGAATGTACAAGTGTGTAAGTGTTCATTCTCCTAGTATTCATTGTTTGTGCTGCAGACCGTTAAAATAATGGCCAGTGTGATACGGAATCCGTCCAAGGTCGATCAGCGAGCGGTGATCCAGTTCCTAACAGCCGAAGGATGTCGACCAGCCGACATTCATCGCCAAACGAAAGCAGTGTATGGTGACAAAAGTGTGTCTAAGACTACAGTGAAAGACAGTGGGCACGAATGTTTCGAGAAGGATGTCAGTTAACGAAAAATCTTCCGCGGCCAGGTCAGGTGCATATTGTTGCGACAGAAGAAGCCATCGCCATAAGGAAGAACACATGGGGTGGAGTTTGAACCACCTGCTGCGTTACGAAGAGGAGGATGATGCATTTATGTTGCGCATAGTGGCAGGCGATGAGTCGTGGTGCCACCACTTTGAGCCGTGCAGCAAATCAGCGAGCATGCAATGGAAACATCCCGGATCACCAAAACCCAAAAAAATTCAAGTCACAGATTTCCGCCGGTGAGGTTATACTGACCGCATTTTTTGACCATAAAGGGCTTCTATTGGTTGACTTTAAAGAGCCTGGCTTGAACATTAATGCCATCCGCTACATAGACACACTAGACAACCTGCATACAGCCATCAAGAATAAACGACCCGGCATGCTTTCGCGTGGTGTGATTCTGTTGCACGACAATGTTGCGAACATTGTGCAGGAAGCGTTAGCAAGGAAAAGGTGGGAAGTTCTGCCACACCAAGCCTACAGCCCCGATCTGTCACCATGTGACTTTCATTTGGTCGGACCCTTAAAAAAATCTCTAAAGGGACAACGATTCGACTCCGATGCAGCCGTCAGGGCCTCGGTGACCAAATGGTTGAATAAGCAACCAAAGTCATTTTTCTCGGACGGCATCCGCCGTCTACCCATGCAGTGGGATGCGTGTCTGAATGCCTATGGTGACTATTTCTAAAGAACCCCAGTGAGTACTTGCTTCACAACAATTGCTGTATTTAATTCTACTACCCCTGCTGATGTACCTTACTGTAGCGGGAGGTTATTTAAAATTATTTATTATGTAAAAGTATGCCAGTAAAGAGTTCTGGTCTTACAAGTAATACCCCAGTCTTAGAAATAAGCACTGGTGTATTGTTATCATAAAAATAGTCAGACTGTAAAAACCCTGGCCCAGTTGGTAAGAAGTAGTACCAGGATTTAAGGTGTCTCCTCCCTATGACTATCTTATGATTACTTATATTCTAGGGGATAAGTAAAATGAACATTCACTGAAACCACAAATGGAAGAAGTGAATAAATCCTCAGGTACAGTTAAAAATAGTTTAATAATTACACTAATATTCTATTTCTACTAGTTGGAAAAGAGCATATACATATATATAAAAGTATTCACACAATTACTATTATGGTCTGTTTAGACTTCAAGATCTTGAATATTAAAGTTACTGCAATCTGCAATCACTGTTTTTAGTCTCTTGACTTTCCAATTAATTGTCATCAGTTGACTGAACTATGGATTTTCACTATTAGCTGTTTTATATATTGTGGTGGTCAGTGTCCTAAGTGACACTTATCTGACTCTTGATCCTGCTGACACGGACTGTACGTTGCATATATCAGTATCGGTAGACCCAGCACTAGGGATGCCGAAGACCAGTTGAAGTTCACTCTTTGGGGTCCTGCACGTTTGTGGGAGTGCCTCTGATGAACAACACAGGTTTCTGATACTGGACAGTCTGGTTTGAGTTATTTCATGGAACCTGCAACATATCAGCCTTGGCTAGTATCTGGCTAGACTTGTAGCTGACTAGCACAGATGTCAGACCAGTCAGTCATCAGATGTCACCGTTATACAATCATAGTAAGTAAGGACATCATTTCAGTGATATAGCATTAATATTAACATTTCAATTAAGTGTAACTGACTAGCACATAAGTCAGACTAGTCAGTCATCAGGTGTCAAAGTTATACAGTCATAGCAAGTAACATCATTTCAATTATACAGAATTAATATTAACATATCAGTAATAAACATCATCTGGTTTATTCCGCTCCTACTATACATCCCTTTCTGATCTATAACTTGATCCTTCCAAATCATATCCAGTACAAATTCAAATACTGATGCTATTCTTAGCATCTACACAAAATTAATACATAAATAAAGAGAGTGACCAAGCGATCAAGTTGCTTTCTTTGGTAGTACAATTACATAGTTTTGGAATTGAAACCTGGCTGTGGAACACTACCAGCTGTAAATGGGTACAAAGTTGTGCGCTCGAACTAGGGAAGGCAAAGGCAGCGAGGAAGGGGACCAGTCGCCTTAACCTCGTAAACTGGGATCTTCCACGAAGAAGTTTCTAACACTTCATTTCCCTATGACAATCTCTGCCATGGGACTGCCTTTATCTTCGTAAGCGATAAAGCAATGATAAATATATCTTCATTAGGCTGTGGGGCTATTTGTGATTAATTTTTGTACAAGCAACAATCATCTCATCCACAATGCACATGTTTAGATCATATTAAAAATACAATACATTATATCAATGATTATTATACAGGCATATTTTGTGAATTCTATATGAACCTGAAATAACAATTATTATACACGGTAGTTATCATAATTTCGCTTACCCTCAGACTTCAGATACTGGACTTAAAAATGTTTCTGGCGATCCGCTCACAATTCATGGGTAGTGGCGAAACTCTGCCTCCAGTCTGTCTGAACCCTCTTTCGTTGTCTGTAGCTCAGTTTACCGATACGCTTTAAATACGTATAGCGCGGACGTATCGGAGAGTACCGACGTCACAGCTTAAACCTAAGCCTGAAAAATCCTTCCCGAACAGTGATTTCGGCCGATTTGTGCGTCGACTTAAATTTTGCCTTTCTCATTCTCGGCATATATAATACCCATATTGTTCCATCTTATCTAGTTTTATACAGCTGATAAAACTCTATCTTCCTATCCATGTAATTTCCCAAACTGTTATTTGTTGATTTTAATATTTAGAACAGAAGTGGGTTTACATGCTTTTAGCGTAACTGTGGGCAGCCGACATACGCATATATCTCCGTAAATGAGAACTTCCTACCGTTCCTTCTTATATGCAGTTATACACAATCCTTCCCTGTACTGAAATGTAAAATCCTTTTCATACGGATTCCCTTCTGCTTTTATTTATCCTTGGCGATTTCCTCTGTCTGATACACATTTCGCTGATACGCCGCCATTTTGAAAGCAGTCATTCGATCGTTGATGGGTTTATAAATCTAACTGAACCCGTTTGCAATGGCTTGAAACCAATTTCGCGACACTTACATATATTTGTTATAAAGCCACTGGGACGGGTTTCATTTGAACACGCCTCGTATATATATATATATATATATATATATATATATATATATATATATATATATATATATATCTATATATATATATATATATATATATATATATATATATATATATATATATATATATATATACCCACATTAGGGTTGGGATCTTTATCGATTAATTAATCGGTTAGAATACTTTAATCCCTTAAATGGCAAAAGACATTTTAATCGATTCTAAAAAAACATTTTTAACAATGTTTATGTAATTTGCTTAAATGCGAGAGCATTTACTATGTTAGAGGTTTGGGATATGGAAGTTAACAAGTATGGTCAATGTCGTGAAACGAAGTGTAACCCACTACTTTGTTAATCACTATGTCGAGATACAGATTTGCTTCAACCAATCAACTTGCACCGTTCACCAGTCTCTGAGACAGAATAAATTATACTGTTCACGCAGTTCACGCAAGATGGCGGCTAAAAACTGAATAAAATTAGGCTGTACAGCGCTTGAGACTAAACCGGAGGAAACCAATCAACTTGCTCCGCCAGGAACCAACCGAAAGCTTTCCTCAAGTATTTACTTGCCTATATAATCGGGCGGATTTTATGCTAAACACGCAACACCAAAAACGAAGCCAGACCGACCGACTGAAGAGGAAGAACCTGTCACTGTGATTTGTTGCTTACCTGAGGGCATCGACCTGCAACGTACTTCACTAAGTCGCGTCAAAACCTGGCCAGTTTAAAATCTTAGGAGGGTAAATATATTTACGATAACCGTTGGTATTTGTTGTGTGTCATTATACTACCTTTCAGGTTACTGATTGTATCTTGGGGGAATTAAGTGAATAGACGAAGACTAATAGGACTCATACTTCAATCTATTGTCTCCTATATTCAGTCTATGTTCTCTGATAATTCCAAACTGCAAATATAACCATAACAGTCCTTGTTAGGACTCAATCTATTGTCAGTCTATAACTTCAGTCTATTGTCTCTGATAACTCCAAACTGCAATATAACCAAAACAGTCCTTGTCAGGACTCAATCTATTGTCGCATCTAACTCAATCTATTGTCTCAGATAAGACCAACTGCAATATAACCAAAACAGTCCTTGTTAGGACTCAATCTATTGTCTCATCTAACTCCAACTGCAATATAACCAAAACAGTCCTTGTCAGGACTCATTCTATTGTCGCATCTAACTCCAATCTATTGTCTCCTATAACTCCCACCTGATATATCACCAAACAGTCCTCGTCTCATATACTCCTATCATAAGAACATAACAATATTGTTAGGGTATATGTTACCAGCTAGTATAGCACTTGTCAGAGAGGGCGTGGTATAGTATAGGGGGAAGGACATTGTTGTATCACACCTAGGTGTACATATTATTGGATTTATTCATGTATTAATTTATATTATGGGATGTATTCATGTATTAAATGTATTCATGTATTGAATCTATATTATTGAATGTATCCATGTATTAGTTTATCAGAAAGAATGTTTTGCAAGTAGACACCTGTCTTGTCTCGCTATTGCTAAATCATACTGAGCCATGTTGTCATTCATCCTACATGCATACATCTGAGACACGCTCATTTCACTCACACTAGAAATAGGTGGGCTTGAGGACAGAAATTAGCCCCTATTTTTGCTTTGTTACAGGTTTATTTGTGTCCTAAAAACCTGAGGTCGTATGTTCGAGTCAATCCCGCTGCCTGGAACTCCGCAGGAGCATAGAGATTGTACAGAAGCTACATCTTTAGTCCCCCTCAGTCTTGGGTGGGCTAAAGTAACGATACTCAGCAGGAGTGGTGTGAACCAAACTAAGGAGAACAGAACGTTTTAAGAGATGAGTACTCATTCGTACCATTTCTGTCAGCATTGTGAGCATAGAAACTGTCAGTGATGAAAAAGTGACTTAGCACAGCAAGAGACAAAAATAACAGCATAGCTGATAAATGTTATATCCTTAATTAACAGCACAGCTGATATAATTTTTGTTCCTATAATTGGAAAACTCGTTGTCTATATAAATATAAATATTTGTAAAATATATGTAAACTTACAAATTCATTACATTTCATTTTTCAACATTCACCCTTCAGCACAAGAGTAGATAGTGTATATACTAAATAAATAAGAAGGAAATTGTATTTGAACGACTTGTCAATTTTATCTTAGTTAAGTAAAATCTGTTTCCTTGTTTTTTAATATCACAGTTAGTTACAAAGCGGAGGTGGCGCTTTATGTCGGTCTCCTCTCTACTATTGTTTCGAGATCAGAACATTCACAGCCGTAACTAATTTGTGATACCAGTAGTCCTCTCAGACACTGGGACTTCACCATTTTCTGCAGAAATTCTATTTCTGTAATTTTCAGTACTATACTGATCCTACAGCCAAATAAAACCTCTCGCCACACTGGGGGCTCGTTCCTGGGATATTTCTGTATATCTTGAGCCATACTTAGTCTATTCATCTATCTACACTCTATCTTGTGCCACCCATAGATAACATAAGAAACCAATTTTTGAAAAAAATTCTATAATAGAATTTTTTATTGTTTTCTTAGGAGGAGTACCATTTAGTACTCAGTAAATAGTTGATGCTCACGAAGTTGCACGGAAATTATTTGTTCATTTAAATTAATTAAGTTTAATTACAATAATTGGGTTATAGTAAATTTACATACCCTATCTAAGTAACGCCATGGCGTATCTAGTGAAGTTCAGGACTGCAGTCATGCAGATGGGTAAGGAATTAAATATTACAGGTGATGCTCTCACTCAGTATGTCACAACAGAAGTGGACAAACATATGGATAGGGAAGAAAGAAAGTTGCAATTAGAGACTGAAGCAAGGAAATTAGAGGCTGATAGAGAAGCAAAGAAATTAGAGGCTGAAGAAAGGCGGTTGCAAGCGGAAGCTGAGAGAGAAGACAAAAGACTGGAAGCTCAGAGAGAAGACAAAAGACTGGAAGCTGAAAGAGAAACTAAAAGGTTAGAAGCTGAGGAAAGGAAATTACAAGCAGAGAGAGACCATCAGTTGAGATTAAAAGAGCTTGAAATTCAGGCAAATACTGGTAATAATGGTGGTAGCTCACCTCACTCTGAGAGTAGCTCCAGCCAGAGCACCTCAAGTGGGGCCATGAATTTTCATCTGGACCCATTTGTTGAGAAAGAAGACGCCATCGAGTCGTACCTGGATAGATACGAAAGATTAGCCACTACCTATGGCTTAGTGAAAGAAAAATGGAGTCTTAAACTATCTCAGGGATTGAGAGGTGTGGCCTACGATGTGTATTTGAAGCTCTCAAGAGATGACCAGGAAGATTATGAAATCCTGAAGCAGGCACTGCTTGTGAGATATGAAAAGAACTCAGAATCATATAGAAAGAAATTCCGAACAGCTAAACTTCTTCCAGGAGAAAACTATCACCAATTCTCTGCTAGACTGGAAACCTATTTGGAAAAATGGAGTAGTTTAGGAAAGTGTCAGGATCTGAAAGAAATTATAATGATGGAGCAAGTGAAAGAGTCCATGCCTCAAGAAATGAGGAAGTTTATCATGGAACAAGGAGCAGAGAGATTGGAAGATATTGTAACTGTTGCTGAGAGATATCAAGCAGCTCAGGCAGAAGTATTAGGAAATAGGAAAAAGCAGGATGAAAACTTCACATCATCACAAAACTATACCAAATATGAACAAAAAGACCATACCACAAGGAATAAACAAAGATTTGACCAAAAGGACAAAAACCCTCTAAGATCGGATAAGACACCTTACCGGAAGGAAAGAAAGTGGTGTAAAACTTGCCTAATGAGTAACCACAATACTGCAGACTGCAGAAGGAACAACCCTCCTTATTACGCTGCGTGTCTCACAACAGGGAACAAGGGAAGGAAGGAAATGGCAGTAAGTCAGAAGGACTTCCATCATCCCCCTGTCTGTGAGGAAGTGACATGTAATGGCACTAAAATTCAGTGCTTATATGATTCATGTTTGGAATTCGACTCAGTCGTGAGTGCAACCCTAGTGCACCCTGACCAACTTACCACAGAAACAGTGGAAATACAAGGAGCAATGCAGGGAACCGGCACCATGACACTTCCCATAGCAAGGATCAACGTGAGAACTCGCTATGTAGAAGGAGTGATAAGAGCAGCAGTAAGTGATGATCCTATATACCCGCTGGTAATAGGATGTAAATATGTCTTTTTGGGTGACCCAATAAAACCTGTTGTCATGGCAGCAAACCATACCAGGTCGAGCACCAAAAAGGAGGAGGGAGATCCAATAACCATTCATCGTACAAAGATGAAAAAGGCTCAAACAGCAGACAGCACATTGAAGCCTTGTTTTGGCAAATTGCCAAAGGCCCATAACCCTCCAGAGAAAGGAGACTACTATATGGAAAATGGCCTACTCTACAGACAAGCTGGGAAAGGACCTAAAGGGCATGGACAGCTGGTAGTGCCAAAATTCTATAGGGAGGAAATTATGGAGCAAGAGCATGCTACATCAAGCAGTGGTCACAGAGGAAAAGGGGCCACTTGTCAAAATATAGCATTGCGATATTACTGGCCAGGAATAATTGAAGACATAAGTCGGTATATGAAATCCTGTTCAGAATGTAACCAGGTAACCTCATTCAGAAGCGTAGACCAGTTACAGGACCTAGGGAAGCATTGTTGCGGACGTAGGCCCACAAAGAATGTACACAAGAGAAAACAACAGGTAGATGAAGTGATAAAGAGAGAACAAAATCACAACAAGTCTACTGTTACACCAAAAACCATGGCAACTCTCCGTATTGTACAGAGAGGGGACGAGAGACATCCCACCCCGACTAGATATTTGTCGGAACACCATGGACTGGATCATTTGGAAAATTTGGTTAGTCAGCAACCAGTATTAAAAAAGCTGCAGAAACAAACCCGAACCAAAGGAGGTAGGAACCAGGGCTGTACCAAACAGTTGAGGGAGACAGGCCCCACTTCGGTATACTGCCTCTTACAATAGAAATAGGCGTGGGTCCGGCAACGTTGTAGTATTGCCGTCCCCATACACAGTCCACTGGAAGCATTGCTGCGGACATGGACTGAACAATAGCAAGCACAAACACTCAAGGATGAGATTGACTATCTCTTAAAAGAGAATTATTTCAAAGTCTGAATCTCCCTATAGCTCAAGTGTGGTGCTATTAAGGAAGCCTAGTGGTGAACACAGGTTATGTATTGACTACCGGAAGCTTAATGCGATCACAGAATCTCAGGTGGACCCATTACTTGACACAAACCAGCTGTTCTCTACACTGAGTAAGGCTAGGTATTTATCGAAGGTAGATCTAAGCAAGGGATACTACCAAATACCAGTGAAACCAGAAGTTAGGAGAATGCTGGCATTCAGTACATCAGACGGACACTACGAGTTTAATGTACTACCCTTTGGGCTGAAAAATGCTCCAAGTATCTTTTCAAGAATGATGAGGAAATTATTGGAACCTCTACAAAATCCCCATATCACTAACTTTATGGATGACATTCTTGTTGCAACAAACACATTTGAAGAGCATATTGTAGCGCTCTCCATGTTGTTTGACAGACTGAGAGAAACTGGATTGACTGCACGTCCAACCAAGTGCTATATCGGTTGTAAGGAGTTGGAATTCCTAGGTCACACTATTTCTACAGGTCATATGTCTCCTGACCCAAAGAATATAGAGAAGCTAAAGAAGGCACCCAGACCTCAAACGAAGAAAGATGTGAGATCATTCGTGTCATTATGTGGGTTCTATCAGAAGTACATACCCCACTTTAACTCTCTGTGTGCACCATTAACTAACTTAACGAAGAAAGGACAGCCTGACAAAATCCAATGGAATGCTGATTGTGAAAAAGCTTACACAGAGCTAAAAGCAAAACTCACCAGCAAACCAATCCTTACACTACCCGATATCACACAGGAATTTGTATTAAGGACGGACGCTAGCAGTATAGGGATTGGTGCAACTCTCTTGCAGAAATCAAAAGCCCAGCCGGAGGAACTTTTACCAGTCGCCTACGCCAGTAGGAAGCTAAATGCAGCTGAGTTGAACTACTCGACCATAGAGAAGGAATGTTTAGCTCTAATTTGGTCCATCAACAAATTTTCACCTTATCTGTATGGGACACACTTCATTGTCCAAAGCGATCACCAACCTTTAACATTCTTGGCTGCATCTAAAAAGCTAAATTCGAGATTGTTAAGGTGGAGTCTGCTTCTGGCGCCTTATTCCTTTACCGTGAATTACATTCCGGGAAGAGACAATGTAGGAGCTGATTTTTTAAGTCGACACCCTAGTACTCTGGAAGGACAGACGCAAAAGGATTAACCACAGCAGGGGTTTACACGTCAGCTATGACAAGTCACAGCTAGGAAAGGAGGGGGCTATGTCGTGAAACGAAGTGTAACCCACTACTTTGTTAATCACTATGTCGAGATACAGATTTGCTTCAACCAATCAACTTGCACCGTTCACCAGTCTCTGAGACAGAATAAATTATACTGTTCACGCAGTTCACGCAAGATGGCGGCTAAAAACTGAATAAAATTAGGCTGTACAGCGCTTGAGACTAAACCGGAGGAAACCAATCAACTTGCTCCGCCAGGAACCAACCGAAAGCTTTCCTCAAGTATTTACTTGCCTATATAATCGGGCGGATTTTATGCTAAACACGCAACACCAAAAACGAAGCCAGACCGACCGACTGAAGAGGAAGAACCTGTCACTGTGATTTGTTGCTTACCTGAGGGCATCGACCTGCAACCTACTTCACTAAGTCGCGTCAAAACCTGGCCAGTTTAAAATCTTAGGAGGGTAAATATATTTACGATAACCGTTGGTATTTGTTGTGTGTCATTATACTACCTATCAGGTTACTGATTGTATCTTGGGGGAATTAAGTGAATAGACGAAGACTAATAGGACTCATACTTCAATCTATTGTCTCCTATATTCAGTCTATTGTCTCTGATAATTCCAAACTGCAAATATAACCATAACAGTCCTTGTTAGGACTCAATCTATTGTCAGTCTATAACTTCAGTCTATTGTCTCTGATAACTCCAAACTGCAATATAACCAAAACAGTCCTTGTCAGGACTCAATCTATTGTCGCATCTAACTCAATCTATTGTCTCCTATAACTCAATCTATTGTCTCAGATAAGACCAACTGCAATATAACCAAAACAGTCCTTGTTAGGACTCAATCTATTGTCTCATCTAACTCCAACTGCAATATAACCAAAACAGTCCTTGTCAGGACTCATTCTATTGTCGCATCTAACTCCAATCTATTGTCTCCTATAACTCCCACCTGATATATCACCAAACAGTCCTCGTCTCATATACTCCTATCATAAGAACATAACAATATTGTTAGGGTATATGTTACCAGCTAGTATAGCACTTGTCAGAGAGGGCGTGGTATAGTATAGGGGGAAGGACATTGTTGTATCACACCTAGGTGTACATATTATTGGATTTATTCATGTATTAATTTATATTATGGGATGTATTCATGTATTAAATGTATTCATGTATTGAATCTATATTATTGAATGTATCCATGTATTAGTTTATCAGAAAGAATGTTTTGCAAGTAGACATCTGTCTTGTCTCGCTATTGCTAAATCATACTGGGCCATGTTGTCATTCATCCTACATGCATACATCTGAGACACGCTCATTTCACTCACACTAGAAATAGGTGGGCTTGAGGACAGAAATTAGCCCCTATTTTTGCTTTGTTACAGGTTTATTTGTGTCCTAAAAACCTGAGGTCGTATGTTCGAGTCAATCCCGCTGCCTGGAACTCCGCAGGAGCATAGAGATTGTACAGAAGCTACATCTTTAGTCCCCCTCAGTCTTGGGTGGGCTAAAGTAACGATACTCAGCAGGAGTGGTGTGAACCAAACTAAGGAGAACAGAACGTTTTAAGAGATGAGTACTCATTCGTACCATTTCTGTCAGCATTGTGAGCATAGAAACTGTCAGTGATGAAAAAGTGACTTAGCACAGCAAGAGACAAAAATAACAGCATAGCTGATAAATGCTATATCCTTAATTAACAGCACAGCTGATATAATTTTTGTTCCTATAATTGGAAAACTTGTTGTCTATATAAATATAAATATTTGTAAAATATATGTAAACTTACAAATTCATTACATTTCATTTTTCAACATTCACCCTTCAGCACAAGAGTAGATAGTGTATATACTAAATAAATAAGAAGGAAATTGTATTTGAACGACTTGTCAATTTTATCTTAGTTAAGTAAAATCTGTTTCCTTGTTTATTAATATCACAGTTAGTTACACAGAGGAGGTGGCGCTTTATGTCGGTCTCCTCTCTACTATTGTTTCGAGATCAGAACATTCACAGCCGTAACTAATTTGTGATACCAATAGTCCTCTCAGACACTGGGACTTCACCATTTTCTGCAGAAATTCTATTTCTGTAATTTTCAGTACTATACTGATCCTACAGCCAAATAAAACCTCTCGCCACAGTCAATAATAATAAATTGTTTGATCGGAACTTTTATTATTTACATTATATTTTCTTATAAAAAGTAAAATAAATAAAGTCCGTAGTGTTTTAAATTGTTTTATCACTACTTTTCTTTAATATATCTGGCAACACTGTTAGCTCGTCGAAGTGCAGTCCACATGGCAGTCACACGTATGTTTCACAAATATGCAGTGATAGCAGTTAATGTCAAGTTTTTTTTGTTCTCTGTAGTTTCATTGGGTCTCATGAAATGAGGGTACCAGAAAGAAAAAGAAATGCATATTGCGGAGTGAAACTTTGGATAAGTAAATTTTACTACGGAAAAATGCCAAGTTTCAGACAATAAGGAACAGTGATACTGGATTCAGCTTATACAAATCAACAAACACTAGAAAAACTAAAACGTTTCTATACTGCAACCACCGTTAAAAACAGGAAACAATGGTGATCAACGAAAGAAGATATCCTGTTCAACCCCTGATGGGTCATCATTAGGATATAGGCCTATAGTATCCGTAACTTTAGACAGTATGTTCAAATGTCGCCATTTCGCTGTAACTTTCGACAATATATTCATTATGGGCGTCATTTGCCTATGGCAGCGGTTTTCAACCTTTTTGAGTCCATGGCTCCCCTGACCAACTACATTCTTTCTGCGGCTCCCCTGTGGGATAACTGGTAAAAACTCTAGCCATGTTTCCACATTTAGCCTATTATTTTTTTTAACAGGAGAGCTTTGGAAAGGCTTTTAAACAATGTAATTTTTTAAAGTAATTTTTTAAAAAATGCAATTGGACTATCTGTGAAAAAATTACACGTACAAGAAAAAAAAATATACACAAAGTGCACTTTGAAAACCCTTACTATAAAAAAGAAAACAGCACAGATAAGGTAGTTTCTTTCTAATATCTTTTATATTTTAGTCTGAAAATCATTCACTGATATACTGCACTCATGATTCAATCTCCATAACTAAAAACGTGTACAGTAAAAGTTGTCCACACTTTCAAATAAATCTTTGCCTGTCGTACCCCATTTATGTCCTTACAAAAAAAAAAAAAAAAAGATCTTCCACCATTTTGTTTTTTTCATCAACAAACCCCGCACATAACAGATTAAATTAGCATCTCTATTGCTATCAAGCTGCAAAGCAAAGTCCTTCCCCCTCATTCTTTCTATAATCTGTTCATTAAGATCCTCTCCTAAATCTTGAATTTGACGGCTGATTGTACTGTCCGACAAAGGAATGGGCAAAAGCTGTTTTCCCACGGACTCTCCAACCATAATGGACACCATATCAATAGCACACGGTAAAACGAGTTCTTCAGCAATCGTATGGGGTTTCTTACATTTTGCTACCCGGTATGCTACCTTGTAGGACGCTAGAAGAGCTTTACTTGAGATTGTCGTCTGCTTAGAAACTGCTGATTTTTGTTCTTTCATTTGACTCATCTTTCTAGAGAAATATTCTCTTGGTTTGCTCACGTCATTCTTGTGAACATTTTCTAAATGGCGCTTCAATTTGCTAGGCAGCATACATTCGACAGAGAGTACTTGTAAACACAAAACACATGTGAACGCTCTTCATTGTTCACAAGAGTGCACGTGAAACCAAAATCTAAGTAACTTTCATCGTATTTTCTATACTTACGTTTCCTTTCCTCATTACCACTTTCCTTGTCATCCTCAACAAGTTCTCGCTTTTTTCTAACACTTGCCAAATTAAAAAATCTTTCCATAGTTTATATCAAACTCACAACACAATCAAAACCGTTTGAAAACAGAAAATCACCGTGTTACCTACTATGGTCTCGCGAGGAGAATGCGCGGAAAGTTGATAGGCGGGTCGGGGGAGCGGGACTTCAAAGGCTGGCCAACGTCAAAAGTGAAATTTCTCCGGGGTCACGCAGGTTGACAAACACCAAAAATGAAATTTCCCACAGCTCTGTGTTTTCTTTACAGCTAAATACGAAAAAAATCTACACCCACCCACTGCGCCCCTGACCATCAGTCATGGCGCCCCAGGGCGCCGCGGCGCACAGGTTGAAAACCGCTGGCCTATGAAATTATCTCTCCTGGCTATCTAAATAACTAAATTTTATTTGTAACATGTATGCAGACTTCAGGTCTAATTAACATAATTTAATCTGAAGCCGGGGAACGAGAGAGGACCATTTCCAGCCCAGTGAGTCACAGCAACGTTATAGACAACAATTTAATGTAGGACATCTAAGAAATCAAGAAACAAGAGACAAATTTGCGGTCACAATATCCAACAAATTCCAGGTGCTCCAACAGCTGGAAGATGCAGAGAATACAGAAGACTATTGGCAACAAATCAAAACGGTATGGAATGAGACATGTGAAGAAATACTGGGGAAAAGGGAACGACAACAAAAAGCATGGATAACAACAGAAACCATCAATAAGATAAAAGACAGGAGAAAAAAAAACAAGAAAGCAGATTTAAACACAAGCAAAACCGGAAGTTCCAAAGCCAAGGCCCAAGAAGTGTACACAGAAGCAAACAAGTGAGTAAAAAGAAGTATCAAAAGAGACAAGAGGAAGTATATTGAGGAGTTGGCAAAGAGAGGCAGAAGATGCTGCAGCCAAAGGAAATATGAGAGAGCCGTATAACAGCACAAAGAAGCTAACGGGGAAATACAAGCAAACAAGTTGCTTCATAAAAGACAAGAATGGAAAACTGCTCAGCAATATACAAGAGCAAATGAAGAGGTGGACAGAATATTTTGAGGACCTTCTCAATAGACCAGCTCCACAAAACCCCTCGGACATCCAGCCAGCAGAAGAAGAGCTACAAATTAACGGTGAAAGACCAACGAAGGAAGAAATAAAGAAAGCCATAAAGCTTCTAAGAGATGGAAAAGCGTCTGGACCTGATGGCATTCCAGCAGAGGCCATCAAAGCAGATATCGACACGGCTACAGAGATGTTATATAAATTACTTGGTAAAGTCTGGGAAAAGGAAGAGATACCAGCAGAATGGAAGGAAGCATATCTGGTTAAGTTGCCTAAGAAGGGAAATTTACAAGAGTGCACAAATTATAGAGGAATAATGTTACTTTCAGTGCCAGAAAAAGTATTAAACAGGATTATCCTTGAAAGATTAAAAGAGTCCATAGACAAGAAACTGAGAGATGAACAAGCAGGTTTTCGACAAAACAGATCCTGTACAGACCAGATATCCACTTTGAGAATAATAGTTGAACAAAGTCTGGAATGGAATTCACCACTGTACATCGGATTTGTGGACTACGAAAAGGCATTTGACAGTGTAGACAGAGAATCACTTTGGAAATTGATGAGGCATTATGGAGTTCCCCTGAAGATCATTAATTTAATAAAGAAAACATATGAAGACATGACATGCAGAGTTCTTCATGAAGGACAGCTTACAGAACCGGTTGGGATAAGAACAGGAGTGCGACAGGGATGCCTCTTGTCTCCATTTCTTTTCTTACTAGCAATAGACTGGGTTACGAGAACATCGACATCACATAACAGAAATGGAATCCAGTGGACTCTGACTAAGCAGTTGGATGATCTGGATTTTGCTGATAACTTAGCTCTTCTGTCCCATGAACCGTAATCAGATGCAGGACAAATTGAAACACTCGATGAGAGGTCACAGCAATTGGGTCTGAAAATACACAGGGAAAAGACAAAGATAATGAGAATAAATGCAGGTAATGATAACAGGGTTGAACTTGAAGAAGCACCAATACAAGATGTAGAATCGTACACATATCTTGGCAGCAATATAGACAAAGTTGGAGGGACAGACAGTGATATCAAAATAAGAATACAAAAAGCAAGAGGAGCTTTCATTGCATTGGGAAATATATGGAGATCAAGAGAAATCGGATCCAACACGAAAATAAGAATCTTCAACTCAAATGTGAAGTCAGTCCTATTGTATGGCTCTGAGATATGGAGAACAACAAAGACAACTAATAAAAAGCTACAGACATTCATAAATGGGTGCTTGCGTAAAACAGAGGGATTAAAATGGTATGACAAGGTTACCAACGTGGAACTGATGACAAGAACTAGACAAGTGCCAGTGGAACAAGAGATGAGAAGAAGACGATGGCGATGGATAGGACACACACTGAGGAAACCTGTTGATAGCATTACAAGGCAGTTCTTGTTCTGGAACCCCCAGGGCAAGAGAAGCAGAGGTAGACCAAGAAGCACATGGAGAAGAGAGCTGGAAACAGAGGTGAAAATGATAAGGAGAACGTGGAAAGAACTTGAGATGATGGCACGTGACAGGAGGACTTGACATGTGTTTGTTGAAGGCCTATGCTCCTTTGGGAGGGGAGGGTTATGAATGAATGAATGAGTCACATGAGGCGGATTGTGAAAAATCCTTCAGATATGGTGGTCCCTTTCACAGAATTACCTCCCCTGCTTTGCAGTAGTGGTCCAATTTTTGCCAAAACTCAAGAGTATCTAATATGGGTCTTCAAAGGTGTCTATCTTCGCACAAGATCACTTTTGGCAGAGTTGTAGATAGAAGGATAATGATGCTTCACATGATATTTTCAGAAGTCGAGAACAGTGCTGCGTAGGCCAGGGCAATTGTTAACTTATATCTGATCCTCCGCCTATTATGAAGAATTAAGCAGTTATTAATTTCAGCTCGTTCAAGCCCCTCACCCTGATTTACTCAGTGGAATTCATCTTATTCTGGTTTAGCTCTGTTTAGAGTGTCTTTAGTAAATGGGCTGAGACAAACATGCAGTACATTCAAAATGACTAAATCGACGTTAAATTTTTATATTTACAAAAAACAGATTTAATAATCATTTAGGTTTTAACAAGGTTTTAAAAAAAATGAATAATTATTTATCAGAAAAATTATTATCACTATTGTGATGTAATGGTAGTTTGTAAAGGAAGTCACTTGGCATCTTTTATGTGTTACTTAGCTGTCAGTGACGGTTCTGCTCCTTCTGATGTTTTGGTTCTTGGTAGACTGGATCGCTGATCCCGCTCGTCACTGGTCAAGGTTGTAGGGCGCAGAACGTTCCCAGAAGTGTCAGGGAGTGTCTACGAAGTTGGTCCCTATCTTTAAGCCCCGTCTGATGATGGTGTCTAGCTTCGACTTCAGGCTACTTGTACCCTTCTTGTTCCAGAGATAGTACCCTCAGCTGGTACCACCAACTAGTATGGTAAAAGAGGAGAAACGAATACCCTCTGAGTATTGAGTTTCCTGACACATACTTATGTGTCCTCATCTTCCTATTCCATCATCCCATCTACCTCATACTTACCCTCGATGAGAATTAAGCTTAATCCCTCGAGAGAAAACTTTCTTTACATTTGAGTTGAGTAGTTTTATATTGACTTTACTTTCAAATGAAAAGGTTAATAGTATAGATAGAATATGTTTACATTTACATCTACACTGGTTGAAAAATGTTCACAATATAGATTGGATATTTTTTCATTTACATCTACACCCAGGGCCGGTTTAAGGCCAACTGATGCCCTAAGCACAGCCCTAACGGTGCCCCTCCCCTCCCCCCCACCCCGGCGCTTCCATTACGTAACTGACAAGACATTAAGACTCAATAAATGTTGAAGAGACTGAAAATTCAATTTTCTTCCTGGCCAGACTCCACTGAAATTCATGCAGAAAAACGTTGGCGAGACAGGCAAACATACTGAACTCTAGGTCTATGTCTGACACTTTCAGTCACTCACCATACGAAAGAAAACTTTTTTTTTTTAAATTTAATTTAATTTTTTTTTTAATAATTCGGATTAAAGTTGAAGACGCCAGATATTGAAAATTTCAAAAATTTCGACTAAAGACGACTGTGGCGATGAAAGAGATGAGAGTTAAGGGCATGATAGCTAGAGGGAAAATTCTGTGGTGCCCCTTCCCTTGGTGCCCTAAGCACGTGCTTATTTTGCTTAATGATTAATTCAGCCCTGTCTACACCGGATGAAAAGCTTGAAAACTTTCACTATTTTTAAAATGAATATGTTTACATAGACATTTACACTGGTTTGTAAATGTAAATATTATAATTAGAATGTACATCATTTCTTTCATCTTTCCCTCCATGCTCCATATGGAACTTGAGACTACCTATGCTTTTTAGTTATTTTTAAGAAACTAGCAATAAAGCAACCACCAGCCCTTACAGTGGTGGTTCAAGAAATCATCATTCTATATGCTGAGGTTGCCATCCTCAAATGACTTGGACATCCACTAGCAATTTTCACAAATTAATATTCACATGGCAATAAATACACATTAGTTCTCGCGTTAGTAATGAAAAATATAGAATGTAAAATGTACAACTTACGCCAATCTTGGCTCACAGACTGTTTGCTCAGAGAAGTAGGTTAGGGCACTAGGAGATGCCTTTTACACATGCTCTTGGGGGTCGTAATTGTAACAATAAATTCCCACTTTGTGTGTGTTCAGTTTCCTCAGATCCCGGTTTTCCTTATTCAAATTATAGAGTTTTCCTGGGCTGTTTAAGTTCTTCGAAATGCTCGAGCAAAGTCCGGTCTGATACGAGTAAATGGCATTCTGATTCTAAGTCTGGTTGTCGTCTTGGCAAACGATTCTCACAGTGTTCTAATCTGGTTAAAGTGTCAGATTATATGGCCCTCTTCCTCTCCCGCAGTTGTTTGTCACGATTTAGGCAGGGTTCAATCAGGAATTTGGTGGTTCCTCTACTTCGAACTCTCACCAATCGTTTCAAAACTGCATATTTAGGTGGGGTAATTCAAAATTATTCCGACATGGAAAATTCTGTGCCTGATGCAAAAGGTCACGTCTCCCACACATGGAAGTGACAAATCCGTACACTCTTTCGACAAGGTGTTTCAGGTGTAACATCTTACTGTCCTCTAAATATTGTCTCTGAAACAGGTGGACAGGAAATGATGATGGCATTCATGTCTGTCCAAAATGTGTCCCACAGACAAGTAATCTCTCTATCCGTCACTTGCACACACAAAATTTGTCTCTTTACCATCTTGGCAAGAGCGACACGTTCGCCTTATCAATGCTTAACCAAAATTGCTGGGGCGATGTTAGTGTTAATCTGTTTTGTGATGTCGGCCACATCCGAGATTAACCAACAGGATTGTCGGTTAATATCATCTCATCCGTTCCTTTTCCCAGCAGGGAGGAACGGGTAACCAAACAGACATAACGACTTATCACTGAGAGGAGTGGAAGAATGTTTTAAAATACAAAATATCTGCTACATAGCAGATAAAACAAGGGTGCCGACCCCTGAAAAGCACGTAATTAGTCAGTACATCAACTGTCACGGAATACTACCGTAGTGGACAAGAGCGCGACCCAAAGTTATGTGAAAGTCCCACCAAATGAGATACTACCGTATGGGAGAGAAGTGTTAGAAGCTTCATTATAATAGGTCTCAACTTTATGAGGCTGGATGACTGGTTACTTGGGATTTTTAGACCGCAAGCGGCTCCGGGGTTGACCCAGCCTCATGAATTGGGTACCAGAGCAACTCTGGGAAGGTTAAGGCGGCCGGCGTGATGCTGACCACATCACTCCTAGTGTGCCAATGGTCAAGAAAATATGGGTCTAATACCATATTCCCAATATGCCTCAATGGGGTGTAACGGGATCCTTTACCTTTTCTTACCTTACCATAAGAAATGCAATAATAAATATAAGAATACCGTAAACCTTTATTGAACATGTAATAAGAAGAGGAACACTGTAAAATATTGTCCTCACATGAACAATGGAGGGAAAATAGAGAGAAGAGTGATAATGAATAATTTAACACTGTGACGTGTACATATTCATAATACTTCTGTGAGGAATTTCTGACACGTCATAAAGTGGTACGTCTTCGGCCATACCACGTTGAAAATACCGGTTCTGGGCCGATTCACCGAAGTCTTGCAACGTCGGACGTGGTTAGTACTTACATGGATGACCGCATAGGAACATGGTGTATACAAGCGCTGTTTAGTTCCCCCGGGGGAGGAGGGGGTCCATGAAGAGACAAAGAAAGAATAGGACTACTGCGTTCTCAGGCATGTCGTATAAGGCGACTAATACACTCCAGTCTACCCAGCTGTAAATGGGAACCTGACTCTGTTCTTGAGTTAGGCAAGGAAAAAGGTATCGAGGAAGGGAAATGGTCACCCCACCTCTCGATGTTGGATCTAGTTTAGTGGTCTCTAACACGTCACTCCCCTACGACAGTATCTGCTATGGGACTACCTTTACCTTTCATTTTACATGGGACGGGTGACCTCATTATGTAAAACAGTTTGCCACAGAAACCACTACTACACGAGTCTGTGAATAAATTAGTAAAGAGGGACACCTGACGCATGTGAACAGTAAACTAAATAATACATTTGAACTGGTATGTTGCATGCACTGTAAAATTATAAAAAAGGTCTTCTGTTGTTTTTCTGTTGTCTTGTTTTCTACTTGTTTGTTTCTTACGAATTTCTACACAAACCAACGATGCAAATTCATGTGAATGCTTTGTGTAAGCTTCCTACAAGACAGCCAGCTGAAGTAGTGTCTCTATGCTCCATGGGCGGCGAAAAGGAAACATGATGGTGATGATGATAATGGCGTTGGAAGATATCAGTAACAGAACTGATTGACAGCATAAAAAGTCGAGCTCTGTTTACAGAGACATTATCGCTTACGCCTCGAGGCACGGCATCTGGCTTGACTTATTTAAAGCCAAGCAAAACAGCCGTCACCTTAAACTATTAATTGTATGAAACATCCTGTATTCTGGGGACATGAACTGTGAGTGTCCTTGTTGCTTCCGGACTGATGTAACGTAAACACGAAATAAAAACTTGAAGGTCAGCCATGTTAAGTTACGCTTTAAGAATACTTCAATGCAGATATACTTAACACAACCAGAGCCGGTTTCTCTACATGGACAGCCTTAGCGTGTCTGTGTAAGTGTATTAATAAGGGGGCTGCTGTAAAATTGGTAAGGAAATGAATGTGTGTGTGTGTGTGTGTGTGTGTGTGTGTGTGTGTGTGTGTGTGTGTGTGTGTGTGCGCGCGCGCGCGCGCGAAGACGATGTATGAAGAAGAATAAGAATTCATGTGTAATGTTGTCGTCACTCTCTCTGGCCTACTTTCACACACGCTCCGCAGTCACAGAAAAACTCTCTTGATGACAGGGGTCTCACTTTTATTGATGAAACCCTATCAGGTAGCATATGAATCATACAGAAAACAATGTTGTCCACAAGTTTACTTTTTGTAGGTAATTCCTATACAACAATCATTTAAACAAGCTATTTGGGTATTCTCTACGTAACACCATATTCTACTTCTTCCTCCTTTCTCGTTCGCCCTGAAAAGGACGGTGGTTGCGTTGTGTCTGTTTACGCCATAGCTGTGATATCTGCACCTTTCGGTCGACACATCCGACTTCAGCACGACATTTTTTGGGACCAGGTTTGCCTTCCCTCTTCGATCCGTACTCGCTCAGCTAGACTGCACTGCTGCAGACTGTTTCCAGGACCACCACGTGGAGGTGGAGTATGGTCTTGGTCAGCTCTGGTTCGCTGACCCTGATGCAAGCAGTCAAGCTATGGGTCGCTGACTGCATTCTCTATTGCTGCATCTTTTGGTCCCGTAACACCATATAACCCAGCACAGACTGCTGGACTCTCTGACATAAAATGAAACAAAATAAATTACCATCGTACTAATGGACAAACGTCATCTACGTAATAATACATACATATGTGTGAAAATATGCAAGTACATGCTCTTAAATGACCATGTGTGTGTGTGTGTGTGTGTGTGTGTCTGTGTGTGTGTGTGTGTGTGTGTGTGTGTGTGTGTGTGTGTGTGTTCATGCGGGTCTGCGTATATGTGTAATCATACAATAAACATATTTCAGTCAACAACAATGCCTTCATACTCATACTAAATACTAACTATATCATCACGCGAGAGAAAACTTAAATGAAGCACTTCTATCTATGATGAAATATTATCCACAACTCACTGGTCTAAATGACCACATTTGATCAGTACCACATGATAGCCACGTCAACATGTCAGGGAAAGCTCCACCCATCCCTCTAGGGAGCAAATCAGGAGTCCTATGCTCAGTTTGGATGACTTAAGATCACATTTTAGTAAGGATTATCTTCCTCATCGACACAACTCGAGGTCCGCCTACTAGGTTGCATTCCCACGATATCTCTTGCCTGGAGTCACAACTATCCCAGTTTTGTGCTCAACAAGATGTGTTATCAGACAGCGCCAGGCTGTCTAACAACCGAGGGCTGTCTCCCATTACATCTTCTGCGTCTCACACGTCTGTCTTCTTCACGGATGGCAAAGGTGTGTTTCGTTTAGATCGCTCATTCTCGTGTGAGAATGCCAGCATGAGCACAAATATACACCGTAGACCAGATCATAAATTACCTACCCAGTCTAAAACTGCATCCTTCTGGCCACACGGTCTCATATATATATATATATATATATATATATATATATATATATATATATACTTTTTTAATTTAATGAGTTAATTGTTCAAATTGCACACAAGAATACCTTAGGGTTCAACCAATCAATTGACAGTTGTTTTGCATCTGGGTGACGAGAGTTTTTTGGCGTACGGGCTTTCCCGTTAGTATGGTGTGTGGCCTCCTCTTGCATCGATCAGCGACTGGCATCTCCTGGGCATGGATGCGATCAGACGTTTGATGTGGTCCTGTGGGATGGCTGCCCACTCTTCCTGGAGTGCCTGGAACAGATCACGACGATTGGCTGGAGCAACGTCTCGGCGACAAACACGTCTATGCAGCTCATCCCACAGGTGCTCAATCGGACTCATGTCTGGAGACAGGGATGGCCAGGGAAGGGTGAGAATGTGGTTGGCAGTCAGGAACTGCGTGGTCAACCGTGCACAATGGGGTCTGGCGTTGTCCTGTTTAAACACAGACCTTTGGGCAGCCAAAAGTGGAAGGACGTGGGGTCGAAGAATTTCATTGACGTATCGTTGCGCATTCAAGCCTCCTTCAATGTGCACCAATTGACTCCTTCCGTTGTAACTGATCATTCCCCACACCATTGCACCTCCACCACCGTGCGGCAGAGCTTCATCAACGCAATTTTGGGCAAAACGTTCATTTCACCTACGGTAGACCCTACGCCGTCTATCATGACGCTGCAACAAAAAGAAAGATTCGTCACTAAACCAGACACGTCTCCATTGATTGTCAGCTGCCCAGGGACGATGCTGATTGGCCCAAAGAAGTCGATTTTGGCTATGGGGGCGCGTAAGGACAGGTCCTCGGTGAGGTCGTTTATGCCCAAAGTCCAGCGTCATGCAGTCTATTCTGGACAGTTCGATCAGACACATGACGTCCTGCAGGCAATGACTGGGCAGTTGAGGAAGCTGTTGTAAACCTGACTCTGAGGTGACGAAGCCGAATAAAGCGATCCTCCGCTGCTGTTGTCACTCTGGGTCGTCCACTGCGATGCCGGTCTTCAACTGAGCCAGTGGCTTGGAACCGGTGCCAAAGTCGACTGATGGTACTCTGATGCACGTTTAGATGCCTGGAAACCTGACTTTGACTTTCGCCTGCATGCAGTCGGCCAATAGCAAAGTTCCTTAAATTTATCGATAGAGACGCCATAAATGTCTGCTTGAAAATGAACTGAATTTTTTTTGTGTAGCGTTATCCTTTTATAGGGTTTCAGTTGCGTAGTCAGTGAATAGTGTTCACCCCAAATTTTGTTGCTTTCACGTGCGCGCAACATGAGCTGTGGTCAAAAATTGTGTCATAAACACTATTGACCACTGCGTTGTAACGATTACAAAAACAAACGCAATTCAGGTCAACACGTGCATTTGACACTGTAAAGAACATTTGAGGCTGGTTTTTATATACCCTAGCACCAAATTTTACTTACAAACTCATAAAAACGGATAGCTATGAGTTTCTTTTTTTGAACAGTATGTATATATATATATATATATATATATATATATATATATATATATATATCTTCTTTCTTCTTTGATCCTTAGCCGCCGACCGTCAAAGCAGTCAGTGGCCATCACGCCTGGTGGCGTCTTGTAGGGCAACAACAAATTGATTCTACTTTGCTCGGTCGGTGGCCATCCTTCGTACAGTGCCCCAACTCTGGTTCATTCTTTGCATCTCAGCCTCCACAGTCCTCCGCCAGGTGTTTTTGGTCGGCTACTCGTTCGTTTTCCTTCAGGGGTCCATAGCATAGCTGTTCTTGTGATTGCATCGGGGTCTTTTCTGAGGACATGGCCAACCCAGCTCCAGCGTCTGCCAGCTATGATGATGTGCATGTCCTCTTGCTTGCTCCGAGGTAGCAGATCTTGGTTGGTGATGGTACTCGGCCAAAAGATTCGGTGAATTTTTCTTAGGCATGTTGTGTGAAAAGAGGACAATTTTCGATATTTCCTTCTTTGTAACTCTCCAGCATTCCGCACCATTGAGAAGCACAGAAAGCACACAGCTCTGATATAATCTTAATTTTGTGCTTGTGCTGAGAGGACTTCCATATGTTGTTTAGACCAGCGGTTTTCAACCTGTGCGCCGCGGCGCCCTGGGGCGCCATGACTGATGGTCAGGGGCGCCGTGGGTGGGTGTAGATTTTTTTCGTATTTGGCTGCAAAGAAAACACAGAGCTATGGGAAATTTCATTTTTGGTGTTTGTCAACCTGCGTGACCCCGGAGAAATTTCACTTTTGATGTCCAACCTTTGAAGTCCAGCTCCCGCGACCCGCCTATCAACTTTCCGCGCATTCTCCTCGCGCGACCATAGTAGGTAACACGGTGATTTTCTGTTTTCAAACGTTTTTGATTGTGTTGTGAGTTTGATATAAACTATGGAAAGATTTTTTAATTTGGCAAGTGTTAGTAAAAAAGCGAGAACTTGTTGAGGATGACAAGGAAAGTGGTAATGAGGAAAGGAAACGTAAGTATAGAAAATACGACGAAAGTTTCTTAGATTTTGGTTTCACGTGCACTCTTGTGAACAATGAAGAGCGTCCACAGTGTGTTTTGTGTTTCAAAGTACTCTCTGTCGAATGTTTGTTGCCTAGCAAATTGAAGCGCCATTTAGAAAGTGTTCATAAGAATGACGTGGGTAAACCAAGAGAATATTTCTTATAGAAAGCTGAGTCAAATGAAAGAACAAAAATAATCAGCATTTTCTAAGTAGGCGACTATCTCTAGTAAAGCTCTTCTAGCGTCCTACAAGGTAGCATACCGGATAGCAAAATGTAAGAAACCCCATACGATTGCAGAAGAACTTGTTTTACCGTGTGCTATTGATATGGTGTCCATTATGGTTGGAGAGTTCGTGGGAAAACAGCTTTTGCCCATTCCTTTGTCGGACAGTACAATTAGCTGTCGAATTCAAGATTTAGGAGAGGATCTTAATGAACAGATTATAGAAAGAATGAGGGGGAAGGACTTTGCTTTGCAGCTTGATGAGGCCACTGATAGCAATAGAGATGCTCATTTAATCTGTTATGTGCGGTTTGTTTATGAAAAAAAAAGAAATGGTGGAAGATCTTTTTTGTAAGGACATAAATGGAGGTACAACAGGCAAAGATTTATTTGAAATTGTGGACAACTTCATGGCGGAAAATAAAATAGACTGTGCTCATTGTGTTGGTGTGAGTACCGATGGTGCTAGTTCAATGTCGGGCTGTTACAGTGGCCTACAAGCCCTCATCCGCGGCAAAGCTACTGATGCTGTTTGGACCCATTGTATTATCCATAGGGAAGCACTTGCTTCACAGCATTTGAGTGTTGATTTGAATGAAGTCCTGCAAACTGTCATAAATGTGGTGAACTTTACTAAAACTCGACCTCATAGAGCTAGATTTTTCAGTAAAATGTGTCACGATATGGGGGCTGAGCATACGTCTCTCTTATTTTATAGCAGCACTCGATGGCTTTCCATAGGAAATGTATTAGCGCGCATTTGTGAACTTAGGCGTGAACTCTATTCTATCTCAAAGAAGAAAACCATGTCAGTGCTAAGTGCTTTCTGAACACTGACTTCCTGTTAAAAGTTGCATACCTCTGTGATCTTTTTGAAAAGTTGAACTCGTTGAATAAGTCTCTGCAAGGAAGTGAAACTCATTTAATTCAACCTATTGACAAAGTTTCGGCCTTCAAAAAGAAGCTTCTTCTTTGGAAGAGAAAAATCAATGAAGGAGGAGAAATGGACTACTTCCCAGGTTTGCAGCAGTTCATTATAGACAATGAAATAGATTTTAGTGCAGGTATTGTTTCTATAATTCAAGGACATTTATCTCAACTCAGTGTTCATTTTGAAAAATACTTTCCTGAAAACTGTGACAGGTTTCAGTGGGTTCAAAATCCCTTCAGTAGTGATGCTCCTTCGGACTTCAGTACTGCAGGAGAGGAAGAACTGATAGAACTTTCATCAGACTCTTCACTACAAGCGAAGTTTCCATCCATGGCATTGTCAAAATTTTGGTATTCAGTAAAACAGGAGTTCCCAAGCTTGAGCAAGAGAGCACTGAAGATATTAATTCCTTTTGCAACCTCCTATCTCTGCGAGGCTGGGTTTTCAGCAGTGGCTGTCATAAAAACCAAGTTCAGATCAAGACTTGATGTGGAGAAGGAAATGAGGGTAGCTGTATCTCAATTGGTGCCAAGATTTGACAAGCTGTGTAACAACAAGCAAGATCAAGTTTCACACTGAGGTGACTGGTACTTTATTCATCATAATTTTTTTTAGTTTTACTGTACACGTTTTTTGTTATGGAGATTGAATCGTGAGTGCAGAGTATCAGTGAATGATTTTCAGACAAAAATTTTAAAAAATGTTAGAAAGAAACTACTTTATCTATGCTGTTTTCTTTTTTATAGTATGGGTTTTCAAAGTGCACTTTGTGTATATTTTTTCTTGTACGTGTAATTTATTCACAGATTGTCCAATTGCATTTTTTAACAATTACATTAAAAAATTGTATTGATTAAAAGCATTTCCAAAGCTCTCCTGCTCAAAAACAGTAAGGCTAAATGTCGAAACATCGCTATAGTTTTTACCAGTTATCCCACAGGGGAGCCGCAGAAAGAATGTAGTTGATCAGGGGAGCCATGGACTCAAAGAGGTTGAAAACCGCTGGTTTAGACTAAAAAAGGCTGTTCTTGCTTTGTTCATTCTGTTGTTGATGTCTTTGCTTGCTCCCCCGTCTGGTGTTATTACGCATCCTAGGTATGTGAAGGTGTCTGTCTGTTCCAGTGGCTGATTCCTTACTGATATGGGCTCAGGGTTGCTCACTTTGAGCGTCATGACCTCTGACTTCTTTAGATTGATGTTCAAGCCCACCTGCTGGCTATACTTATTAAGTCTATCCGTTTTTTCCTGGATGCGTTGATGTGAATGTGCTAGTAGTCCAATGTCATCTGCATATTCCAGATCTTCCAAGGTAGAAAATGTAGTCCATCTTATTCCTCTTGGACTGTGTGGTGGATTTAGATGTTATGAAGTGTTGTTAGGTATTATTATTGTAATAAATGAGATTAGCTATGAAGGTCCCTGAATTTACCCAATAGTATTGTGAACTTTTCAGGGTACCTTTCCGCTACCACCCCTTTTATCTCATTCAAAATGTATCTATATTATTATATTAAATGACTTCGTGTAGTGTCTAGGGTTATGAAGGTAGAGTGTAATGTACAATAATCAACAAACATACAAACAAATAGTTTATTATTCACAACAGCACACAGTACTACCACAATAACATACAAACGACACTTTAAAAGGCTATCTTATTTAAGACTGTTGTTGAAATTTGTATAAATATAATTTTTACAATTTATTATCCTGATTCTAATTTATTTTGAACCAGGACTGACAATCAAAAATGAAATCAAAAGAATCATTTACATCAGTCAAATAGCACAGTAGATCTTCTGTCCATACATAAAATTATTATTCTAATATACGTCTGTAGTTGTATTCTCCTACTTTAAGGTAATACTGGTAGTACCCCTAGGTTGTTGTTTAAAATCACACCCTTTTAGTTACCGGTATGTTTGTTTTCGTTTGTCTCTTGTGGGACTATTAAATATTTGTCCCAGTTTTATTCACTGTCACTTTATATTCCTTTTTAAAGTTTTGTTAGTTCTGTTAGTTGAGCTGTCAGGTGCCGAACATGAACTTCACTTGGCAGTAGAATACAGGAAGAACGTTTCCTTTGCTCGCTTGACAATCTGTTCCCTGTTTGATAGGCAATGGCCACTAGCATGGGCTCGCAGTATACAGTAAGAGTCCTGAATCAATCAGTTTTCAAGCGTTTGGTACCACATTAACGTCAGTACCCAGGATCTCTGAAATGTGAAGGTTATGCATCCTTCTTAATACCTAGCATACACTAATAGTCCACATTCTAGGACAGGTACATTACAAACAAACAAAAAGGGTCATATCCTTATACCAACCTATGCCATCATTATCTTTTGATGTGACAATGTACACCAGTATTCCTCTCCCCTAATAGTTACAACGCCACTGCAATTCCAGCTGTAATCTTTTCCATATAATAGGATAGGTGTTATGCTCCTTTATGACAATCATACATATTCTTGTAGTTTTACACCTCTCTGACAGTCTATCACATGGTGGATCAATCTCTAGGCTTTGCCTCATGGTCGCTATAGACCCACTCATGTACAGACATATATTATTATTTCACATTCAATTTTTATATAAAATACATGTTAATAAATGTCAATCTTACCACAATTTTTCAATTAAATACACAGTGACGATGACTGACACAGTTTCGATCTGTTTTATTGTCCAGGCTGCCTAGAAATTGTATTTGAAAGCACAGCCTGATCTCATCAATCGCTGGTAGAATTTTTCAAGAAATGGCGTCCCCCCTAACGCTTGTTCTGACAATATTGACTCAGTTGGCCAATCACTCTTAATATTACAGTGTAAACAGTCTTTCAAAAAAATATCATTCAAACCTTTCTACGTTACTAGGCTATTTATGTTTATTCAAAGGTCAGCCAATAATATTTCGTCTCACTTCAAATTCCACCCAATCGGATTCACTGTACTATCTTAGCCTATCTGTCACCTACTTTTTTCCCCAAAAATTATGTGATCCAATCTAAGCAGATATGACTTGACCTGACAGTATCTCTGATCTTTATGTATTGTTTTATCAATATATGATTAGTTAAGGGACTATTTAGATAACTAACAACATATTCTTGGTCAGCAAGTCTTCAGGTACACGAATATACGATTTTCAAGGGGCTATGTGGTTTGGTTCAAAATTCTATCTTTTTTTCTATGTTAATTGTTTATTTTTAAACTACCTCTCGTTCACTCTTTTTCCATGTACTTTCAAGCTAAATACGAGAGCTTAGGTCATTCACAATAAGAGCTAAACATGTTTCCATGACCGTAGTGTATACATTTCTAACTTTTTCATCGTATTGGGGAAACCCCTATGGCAAGGCTTGCCCCTGTGCTGTGGTTGGCTTTTAGTTTGAAATCAATGCGAACGAATTAGCATTTTCATCTATCTTTGCCCCTCCTCGTTCCACAATGCATTTTAGGCAAATATTTCTTAGAACTAGGAAAAGTGGTTCGTTTATGTCAAGGACAAATTTGAAAAAATTGGGTACCGTTTTGTTCGGCTATTCGTTAGCAAATAATAATCTGAAGGCGTAGGCGACACCAACCGTTCTAGCAGAAATTGTTTAGTAATATCCTATCTTTGCCTTTATGCCCTATACTGTTATATTCTAATTTATATATTGTATTTAGAAATTCACTACAGACTGCCCTCTGTTGTCTGGCGCATCACCCAGTCTATGACTGTTAAAAATAGAGTGGTTGATAAGGGGCATCCCTGTCGTACTCCTGTCTTCACCTCAAAGGTTAGGTTGCTCTGCTTAACGCTACACGTAAAGTTGGCATAGAGGCTTGTTATGATTGACACTATGCAGCTTGGAATTCCATAAGCCCTCAGTATTTTCCATAAACTATGTATACTGTCAAAATCAACGAAATTAATGTACAGCTGTCTTTGCCATTCTGAGCACTGCTCTATAATGTTCCTGAGGGTAAATATATGATCTACACATCTTCTGTTCTTTCTAAATCCTGCTTGTTCTTCCTCAGTTTGTGGTCTACTACTTTTGAAATTCTCTGTATAATTATCCTGCCTGTCGCAAAATTGGTTTCAAGTCATTGCAAACGTGTTCAGTTAGATTTATAAACCCGTCAACGATCGATTGACCGCTTTCAAAATGGCGGCGTATCAGCGAAATGTGTATCAGACAGAGGAAATCGCCAACGATAAATAAAAGCAGAAGGGAAGCAGTATGAAAAGGATTTTACATTTTAGTACAGGGGAGGATTGTGTATAACTGCATATAAGAAAGAACGGTAGGAAGTTCTCATTTACGGAGATATATGCGTATTTCGGCTGCCCACAGTTACGCTAACAGCTGGTAAACCCACTTCTGTTCTAAATATTAAAATCTACAAATAACAGTTTGGGAAATTACAGGGATAGGAAGATAGAGAGTTATCGGCTGGATAAAACTAGATAAGATGGAACAATATGGATATTATATATGCTGAGAATGAGAAAGGCAAAATTTCAGTCGACGCGCAGATCGGCTGAAATCACGGTTCGGGAAAGATTTTTCAGGTCTAGGTTGAAGCTGTGACGTCAGTACCCTCCGATACGTCCGCGCTATGCGTATATAAACGTATCGGTAAAAACTGGAGAGATACACAACGAAAGAGGTTTGAGACAGACTGGAGGCAGAGTTTCGCCACTACCCATGAATTGTGAGCTGATCGCCAGAAACATTGTTCAGTCCAGTATCTGAAGTCTGAGGGTAAGCGAAATTATGATAACTACCGTGTATAATATTTGTTATTTCAGGTTCATATAGAATTCACAAAATATGCCTGTATAATAGTCATTGATATAATGTATTGTATTTTTAATATGATCTAAACATGTGCATTGTGGAGGATTGTTGCTTGTACAAAAATTAATCACAAATAGCCCCACAGCCTAATGAAGATATATTTATCATATTGCTTTATCGCTTACGAAGATAAAGGCAGTCCCATGGCAGAGATTGTCATAGGGAAATGAAGTGTTAGAAACTTCATCATGGAAGATCCCAGTTTACGAGGTTAAGGTGACTAGTCCCCTTCCTCGCTGCCTTTGCCTTCCCTAGTTCGAGCGCACAACTTTGTACCCATTTACAGCTGGTAAAATGGAGTGTTCCCCAGCCCGGTTTCAATTCAAAAACTATGTAATTGTACTACCGAAGAAAGCAACTTGATCGCGTGGTCACTCTCTTTATTTATGTATTAATTTTGTGTAGATGCTAAGAATAGCATCAGATTTGAATTTGTACTTGATATGATTTGGAAGGATCAAGTTATAGAATATGAAGGGATGTATAGGTGCGGAATAAACCAGATGATGTTTATTACTGATATGTTAATATTAATTCTGTATCATTGAAATGATGTTACTTGCTATGACTGTATAACTTTGACACCTGATGACTGACTAGTCTGACTTATGTGCTAGTCAGTTACCCGTAATTGTAATGTTAATATTAATGCTATATCACTGAAATGATGTCCTTACTTACTATGATTGTATAACGGTGACATCTGATGACTGACTGGTCTGACATCTGTGCTAGTCAGCTACAAGTCTAGCCAGATACTAGCCAAGGCTGATATGTTGCAGGTTCCATGAAATAACTCAAACCAGACTGTCCAGTATCAGAAGCCTGTGTCGTTCATCAGAGGCAATCCCACAAAAGTGCAGGACCCCAAAGAGTGAACTTCAACTGGTCATTGGCATCCCTACTGTTGGGCCTACCAAGTCTGATATCAGCAAAGGACAGTTCAGTGTCAGCAGTATCAAGTTGAACAGATAAGTGTCACTTAGGACACTGACTACCACAATATATGAAACACAGTAAATAGTCAAGTGATGACATTTATCAGAGGACTAAGAACAGTGATATATTTAAAATGAATGCAGTCTATTTAGACTGCATTCATTTTAAATATATATTATATTCTACCGTGATATATATATAATAGAGGTTATATATATAGAGCGCCAGACCATTCTATCATATATGTATATATATATATGGCCTATATTCCATTATATTTATCAGTACTTTGCAAAAAAAATGGCAGTCATATTTTCGCAACGCAGCACACTCATAGAAGCAAATAATAATAAAAAAACTGTATGTCCAGAGGAAGATTGATATCCCTATCTCCCCTATCTATTAACAGTGGTTTCAGTACAATATAATGTTGCCTATCCAGCAAGGCAAGCCTGGATGCGGCGAGGCATACTTCCCACTAATGTTTGTAGGTAATTGTGAGTCAGACTTTCCCAGTATTTTTCAGCTACCTTCTTCAATTGTTCAACGTCTCTGAGTCCACTCTTTTTTAAATGATTCTTGAGTAGTGCCCAAACGTTTTCAATTGGGTTTAGGTCGGGACTGTTGCTGGGCCACTTCAGCACTATCACATTCTTCTCTTGCAGCCATGCTTTGGGGGTATGAGCTGTATGCTTTGGGTCATTGTCATGTTGAAATGTGCGCCCATCGGGGTACATGACCTGCATAAATGGCAGAAGGTGTCCCTCTAGTATGTCGATGTGCCTTTCTTTCGTGAGAATTCCTGTGAAAACACACAGTGGGGTGGCACCTATTGCTGACACCCCTCCCAAAATCTGATGGAATTTTGGGTATGTTTCGGTCGCTGGTACACAGGCGTTACAGAGCCTTTCGTCCAAATATTTATTTGAGCAGGATAAGACCAAACAGAACATTCATCTGAAAAAATCGCACATTGTCCCATGACAATTTTTGTTTTCGTGGCACAAGTTCAAATCGCATCTGTTTGTGAGTCTCTGTGAGCAATGGTGACGAAATTACCAGCTTTTTTGTGTAATTCATCCTGTGTAGCTCCCTGTTGACAGTAGCATTAGATACCTCTGGGCTTCCCAACTCGATCATGCGCTGCCGTATGTTTTCTACACTTTTCATTGGCCCAGCCCGAACGATTTGGGCGAAACACCGATTGTCCTTTGTGTGCAAAATTCTTGGACCTCCACTACCTTCTTTTCGCTCGATTCCATTACCTGCTTTTAATTTACTCACAACTTTGTAGTCAGTCTCACTCAGGGATGTTCAAGGTTTTAGAAATGTTGCTACATGTTTGATTTTCTTCCTTCCAAAGCTGTGAAATGAACATACACTTTGTCTTTATGACCATTTCCGGCCTCTAGATTTAGAAATTGTCGTCTGCTCTATATCAGTTGACTTTACTCTACGCTAAAGGGATTTTTTTTACTTTTGGAAGTGTTTGCTCACTTAAGTGGAGGGGACATTGGGGGCAGAACAGGCATATTTAATTAGATTTCAGCATATTTAGCTGAGCAATATGACTGCCATTTTTTTTGCAAAGTACTCTATATATATATATATATATATATATATATATATATATATATATATATATATATATATATATATATATATATATATATATATATATATATATATATATATATATATATATATATATATATATATATATTTCAATGCTCTTTTCCAACTAGTAGAAATAGAATATTAGTGTAATTATTAAACTATTTTAACTGTACCTGAGGATTTATTCACTTCTTCCATTTTGTGGTTTCAGTGAATGTACATTTTACTTATCCCCTAGAATATAAGTAATCATAAGATAGTCACAGGGAGGAGACACCTTAAATCCTGGTACTACTTCTTACCAACTGGGCCAGGGTTTTCACAGTCTGACTATTTTTATGATAACAATACACCAGTGCTTATTTCTAAGACTGGGGTATTACTTGTAAGGTCAGAACTCTTTACTGGCATACTCTTACATAAATAAATAATTTTAAATAACCTCCCGCTACAGTGGGGGCTCGTCCGGGATATATCTTTGATATTCCTGAGCCAACTTTCTATTTCTGCTGTGTAGAAAATTTTGTTTTGTAAAATTTTTTGGAAAGAGTAACATAGTAGGAAATAATTATATTTTTAGGAGTACCATTGAGTACAGATAAAGAAAGCTGTTTCATATATGGTGAAGTCAGTTTAATTAACTTTAATTTTAACTAAGTTAATTATATTGTAGTAAATTAGTTTGAGTAAGATCGCTTGCCCTACTAGACTACAGATACATCATGGCTGACTTGGTCAAATTTAGGTCTGCTACACTGCAGGTGGGAAAAGAGCTTGGCATGGATGGTGACGCTCTGATCCGGTATGTCACGACGGAATGTGAAAAGTACACCGAGAGAGAAGCAAAGCAATTAGAAGCAGAGAGAGAAACAAAGAAATTAGAAGCAGAGAGAGAAGCCAAGAAATTAGAAGCAGAGAGAGAAGCCAAGAAATTAGAATTAGAAGCAGAGAGAGAAGCCAAGAAATTAGAAGCTGAGAGAGAAGAAAGGAGGTTACAAGCAGAGAGAGACCATGAGCTGAAAATGAGACAGCTTGATCTTGAACTTCAGGCTGGGACTATCACCCATGGTAATAGCTCACCTCATTCTGCGAATAGCTCTTTTCAGAACACAGCAAATGGGGCCATGAACTTCCACCTAGATCCATTTGTTGAAAAGGAGGACGCAATTGAGTCGTACCTGGATAGGTATGAAAGGCTAGCCTCTACATATGGACTGGAAAAGGAAAAATGGAGTCTAAAGTTATCCCAGGGATTGAGAGGTATTGCATATGATGTGTTTCTGAAACTCCCCAAAGAAGATCAGGAAAATTATGAAATACTAAAGCAAGCCTTACTGATCCGGTATGAAAAGAACTCTGAGGCATATAGGAAGAAATTTAGAACTTCTAAACCTCTACCTGGAGAAACATATAACCAGTTCTCAGCTAGGCTAGAAACGTATTTGTTGAAATGGAGTAGTTTAGGTAAGTATCAGAAAACCTACGAGGATCTGAAAGAAATGGTTATGTTAGAGCAAGTGAAAGATTCCATGTCTCAAGAAATGAGGAAATTCCTTATGGAACAAGGAGCAGAGAGGCTGGAAGACATTTTGAAATGTGCAGAGAGATACCAAGCAGCTCAAGCTGAATTGGTAGGAACAAAAAGAAAGCAGGTAGAAGGATATAAGCCACCACCACAGAATACCCAGTTTGACCAGAAGGATCATCCATACAGAAATAAGCCAAGATTTGATAATAAGGACAAGAACCCTCAGACTCAGGAAAATAAACCCTACAAACAGGGAGATAAGTGGTGCAAATTTTGTAAGATGAGCAACCACAACACTGATGAATGTGGGAGGAAAAAACCCCTTCATCATGCTGCATGTCTACAGGTGAGGGCTTCTGATAGGAAGGAACTGACTGTGAGTCAGAATAGCCTCCATCACCCACCTACCCAGGAGATAGTGACTGTGAATGGCAAACAAGTCACAGGAATGTATGACACAGGTTTGTCCTATGACGCAGTCGTGTGTGCATCTCTGGTGTGCCCTGAACAAATCACCACAGAAACAGTAGACATTCAAGGGCCACTAAAAGGAACATCACCCCTTACTTTACCCATAGCAAAGATTCATGTCAGTTGTCGCTATGTGGAAGGGGAGATAAATGCAGCTGTGTTAGATGATCCCTTTTACCCCCTAATGTTGGGGCGTAAATATGTTTTCTTGGGAGACCCTGTAAAACCTATGGTTATGGCAGAAATCCAGACCAGGTCTGACTCCAGGAACATAGAGAGGGACACCAAATTAAAATTTCATTCGACTGAAATGAAACGGGCTCAAGAAGCAGACAGCATATTGAAGCCTTGTTTTGGAAAATTGTCAAAAACTCATAACACTCCAAGGAAAGGACATTTCTATAGGGAACATGGACTCTTGTACAGGAAAGCTGGCAGAGGGACGAAAAGTCATGGTCAAATTGTTGTACCATCCACCTATAGGAATAAGGTTATGGGCTGGGGGCACATAACAACTTTGAGTGAACACCTGGGTAATGGTGCCACAAAACAAAGAATAGCCACCCAGTTCTACTGGCCAGGTATTACGGAAGACATAAATCAGTATGTAAATTCCTGTCCAGAGTGCACCTATGTATGTAGATTCAGAAAGTCGACGGAAGAGTCTTCATCAAAAATCTACAAGCAAACCAGCAATCAGGGGTACTCCCGAGATTTGCACGGGAGGGGAAAGGAAACATCCCACACAGGTTCAATTGCAGTCTGAACCCCATGCGCTGGAAAAAAGGAACAAATCACGTAGCGAAAATCAAACACCTACGGATTTGCGAGGGAAAACCACATCCAACTATCAACGAAAAGAGGGCGGTAAACTTCATGGGAAACCTACCGACCCCGTTTCACCAGCAGTAAGAGCCTGGATGAAAAGCCGAACAGGAAGGAGAGAGATAGTAAAGGATGAATATATTCTTGGAAAACAGAATGTGGGCGCAGATTTTCTTGGTCGTCATCCCACAGAATTGGAGCAAGATAGAAGGAAGGAAAACTAACCTCGGAATGGTCGATTTGCAATTGTCTTGTACCCAATAGTTAAGCTAGATATCATCCAGCTTAAAATATGGGGGAGCTATGTCGCAAAATTGGTTTCAAGTCATTGCAAACGTGTTCAGTTAGATTTATAAACCCGTCAACGATCGATTGACCGCTTTCAAAATGGCGGCGTATCAGCGAAATGTGTATCAGACAGAGGAAATCGCCAACGATAAATAAAAGCAGAAGGGAATCAGTATGAAAAGGATTTTACATTTTAGTACAGGGAAGGATTGTGTATAACTGCATATAAGAAGGAACGGTAGGAAGTTCTCATTTACGGAGATATATGCGTATTTCGGCTGCCCACAGTTACGCTAACAGCTGGTAAACCCACTTCTGTTCTAAATATTAAAATCAACAAATAACAGTTTGGGAAATTACAGGGATAGGAAGATAGAGAGTTATCGGCTGGATAAAACTAGATAAGATGGAACAATATGGATATTATATATGCTGAGAATGAGAAAGGCAAAATTTCAGTCGACACGCAGATCGGTTGAAATCACGGTTCGGGAAAGATTTTCAGGTCTAGGTTGAAGCTGTGACGTCAGTACCCTCCGATACGTCCGCGCTATGCGTATATAAACGTATCGGTAAAAACTGGAGAGATACACAACGAAAGAGGTTTGAGACAGACTGGAGGCAGAGTTTCGCCACTACCCATGAATTGTGAGCGGATCGCCAGAAACATTGTTCAGTCCAGTATCTGAAGTCTGAGGGTAAGCGAAATTATGATTTTTTTTTCTTTCTTTTTTTTCTTTTCTTCTCGTACGCCCGCTTATACTCGAGGCGAAATCTCAGGTTATTTTTAATGTCTAACCTGACATTGATTTTTACGTGAGTATCCTATTTTCTTGTACAGAGACAAGTGTCCCTCGCCATTCAGGCAGATACTCGCCGTTTTCGGAGGTACCCATTAGAGCTGGGTCGGCTCAGGAGCCGCCAGTCCCTGGTCGACGACACTCCTTCAAATGTCCTCGCCAGGTCTCGAGTTAATCCAGTCCAAATCCCGGTCGACGAAAAATCCTCAAATGCCGTCGCCCGGGTTTGATCCTGAATCACGCGGTCGCCAGAGCGGTGTTGTAACCACTACGCTAGCGCGGCTCAGAAATTATGATAACTACCGTGTATAATATTTGTTATTTCAGGTTCATATAGAATTCACAAAATATGCCTGTATAATAGTCATTGATATAATGTATTGTATTTTTAATATGATCTAAACATGTGCATTGTGGAGGATTGTTGCTTGTACAAAAATTAATCACAAATAGCCCCACAGCCTAATGAAGATATATTTATCATATTGCTTTATCGCTTACGAAGTGTTAGAAACTTCATCATGGAAGATCCCAGTTTACGAGGTTAAGGTGACTAGTCCCCTTCCTCGCTGCCTTTGCCTTCCCTAGTTCGAGCGCACAACTTTGTACCCATTTACAGCTGGTAAAATGGAGTGTTCCCCAGCCAGGTTTCAATTCCAAAACTATGTAATTGTACTACCGAAGAAAGCAACTTGATCGCGTGGTCACTCTCTTTATTTATGTATTAATTTTGTGTAGATGCTAAGAATAGCATCAGATTTGAATTTGTACTTGATATGATTTGGAAGGATCAAGTTATAGAATATGAAGGGATGTATAGGTGCGGAATAAACCAGATGATGTTTATTACTGATATGTTAATATTAATTCTGTATCATTGAAATGATGTTACTTGCTATGACTGTATAACTTTGACACCTGATGACTGACTAGTCTGACTTATGTGCTAGTCAGTTACCCTTAATTGAAATGTTAATATTAATGCTATATCACTGAAATGATGTCCTTACTTACTATAATTGTATAACGGTGACATCTGATGACTGACTGGTCTGACATCTGTGCTAGTTAGCTACAAGTCTAGCCAGATACTAGCCAAGGCTGATATGTTGCAGGTTCCATGAAATAACTCAAAACCAGACTGTCCAGTATCAGAAGCCTGTGTCGTTCATCAGAGGCAATCCCACAAAAGTGCAGGACCCCAAAGAGTGAACTTCAACTGGTCATTGGCATCCCTACTGTTGGGCCTACCAAGTCTGATATCAGCAAAGGACAGTTCAGTGTCAGCAGTATCAAGTTGAACAGATAAGTGTCACTTAGGACACTGACTACCACAATATATGAAACACAGTAAATAGTCAAGTCATGACATTTATCAGAGGACTAAGAACAGTGATATATTTAAAATGAATGCAGTCTAAATAGACTTAATTTTATATATATATATATATATATATATATATATATATATATATATATATATATATATATATATATATATATATATATATATATATATATATATATATATATAAAACCATATATATATATATATATATATATATATATATATATATATATATATATATATATATTTCAATGCTCTTTTCCAACTAGTAGAAATAGAATATTAGTGTAATTATTAAACTATTTTAACTGTACCTGAGGATTTATTCACTTCTTCCATTTGTGGTTTCAGTGAATGTACATTTTACTTATCCCCTAGAATATAAGTAATCATAAGATAGTCACAGGGAGGAGACACCTTAAATCCTGGTACTACTTCTTACCAACTGGGCCAGGGTTTTCACAGTCTGACTATTTTTATGATAACAATACTTACTTACTTACTTACTTAGTCGTTCCCCTTCTACCGTGAGGTGTAGAGGTTTGGAAGAGAGAGCGCCAGACAGAGGAAATCGCCAACGATAAATAAAAGCAGAAGGGAAGCAGTATGAAAAGGATTTTACATTTTAGTACAGGGAAGGATTGTGTATAACTGCATATAAGAAGGAACGGTAGGAAGTTCTCATTTACGGAGATATATGCGTATTTCGGCTGCCCACAGTTACGCTAACAGCTGGTAAACCCACTTCTGTTCTAAATATTAAAATCAACAAATAACAGTTTGGGAAATTACAGGGATAGGAAGATAGAGAGTTATCGGCTGGATAAAACTAGATAAGATGGAACAATATGGATATTATATATGCTGAGAATGAGAAAGGCAAAATTTCAGTCGACGCGCAGATCGGCTGAAATCACGGTTCGGGAAAGATTTTCAGGTCTAGGTTGAAGCTGTGACGTCAGTACCCTCCGATACGTCCACGCTATGCGTATATAAACGTATCGGTAAAAACTGGAGAGATACACAACGAAAGAGGTTTGAGACAGACTGGTGGCAGAGTTTCGCCACTACCCATGAATTGTGAGCGGATCGCCAGAAACATTGTTCAGTCCAGTATCTGAAGTCTGAGGGTAAGCGAAATTATGATAACTACCGTGTATAATATTTGTTATTTCAGGTTCATATAGAATTCACAAAATATGCCTGTATAATAGTCATTGATATAATGTATTGTATTTTTAATATGATCTAAACATGTGCATTGTGGAGGATTGTTGCTTGTACAAAAATTAATCACAAATAGCCCCACAGCCTAATGAAGATCTTCTTCTTATATCCATAACCGCCAACCGTCAAAGCAGTCAGCGGCCATCACGCCTGGTGGCGTCTTGTAGGTCAGCAACAAATTGATTCCACTTTGCTCGGTCGGCGGCCATCCTTCGTACAGTGCCCCAACTGTGGTTCATTCTTTGCATCTCAGCTTCCACAGTTCTCCGCCAAGTTGTTTTTGGTCGGCCTCTCTTTCGCTTTCCCTCGGGGGTCCATAGCATAGCTGTTCTTGCGATGGTATCAGGGTCCCTTCTGAGGACATGGCCAACCCAACTCCAGCGTCTGCCAGCTATGATGGTGTGCATGTCCTCCTGGTTACTCCGAATAAGTAGTTCTTGGTTGCTGATGGTGTTTGGCCAAAAGATTCGGAGAATTTTCCTTAGGCAGATTGTGTGGAAGGAGGACAGTTTCGACATTTCCTTCTCTGTTACTCTCCAACATTCCGCACCATAGAGAAGCACAGAAAGTACGCAGCTTTCATACAGTCTTAATTTGGTGTTTGTGCTGTACTGGGAAGACTTCCAAATGTTGTTGAGAATAGCAAAGGCTGTTCTCGCTTTATTCATTCTGTTGTTAATGTCCTTGCTTGTTCCGCCGTCAGGTGTTACTATGCTTCCTAGGTAAGTAAAATGTGTCTGTCTGTTCTAACTTCTGGTTCCTTACTGTTATTGGCTCAGGATTGCCCACATTTAGTGTCATGACCTCTGTCTTCTTCAGATTGATGTTCAGGCCAACCTGCTGGCCATACTTATTCAGTCTATCAGTTTTGTCTTGAATGTGTTGGTGTGAATGCGCGAGCAGTGCAATGTCATCTGCATATTCCAAATCTTCCAGTGTAGAAAACGTTGTCCATCTAATTCCTCTTGGACTGCCCTCTGTTGTCTGGCGCATCACCCAATCTATGACTGTCAAAAATAATGTTGTTGATAAGGGGCATCCCTGTCGTACTCCTGTTTTCACTTCGAAAGTTACATTACTCGATCCAACACTGCACGTAAAGTTAGAATAGAGGCTTTTTATAATGGAAACAATGCGGCTGGGAATTCCATAAGCCCTCAGAATTTTCCATAGGCTGTCCCTGTGTATGCTGTCGAAAGCCTTTTCAAAATCAACAAAGTTAATGTACAGCTGTCTCTGCCATTCTGAGCATTGCTCTATAATGTTCCTGAGGGCAAATATATGATCTGCACATCTTCTGTTCTTTCTGAAGCCCGCTTGTTCTTTCCTCAGTTTATGGTCAACTGCTTTTGAAATTCTCTGGATGATTATCCTGCCTAGTATTTTGCTGGGAACTGAGAGGAGGGTAATTCCTCTCCCGTTGTTGCAGTCTGCAAGGTCGCCCTTCTTGGGCAATTTGACAATTGTTCCTTTACTCCACTCTGTTGGTGTTGTCTCAGTTTCCCAGACTTGTGCAAATAGTGGTTCTAATAGTTCTGCTGCTAGTTCAGGGTCTGTCTTGAATAGCTCAGCATTCAGATTGTCGTGACCAGGCGCTTTTCCATTTTTTAGCCCTTTGATAGCTGTGATAATTTCTTCTTTTCGTGGAATGTCTGTATTTACGTCTAAGTCACTTTCAGCCTCAGGAACATTCAGCTGAGTCTCTGGTGGTTCCTTATTCAGTGTTTCTCTGAAGTGCTCTGCCCACCTTGTTTCCTGCCCCTGTGCTGTGGTGATGAGATTTCCTTGCTTGTCTCTTACTAACGTTATGTTGTTTGCACCTCGTTTTCCACTGATAGCTTTAGTTATTTTATAAACTGTGCTTTGTTCATTTCTCAGTGCTGCCTCTTCTGCCTGTCTTGCAAGGTCATCCAGAAATGTCCTTTTGTTAGCACGGGTTTGACGTTTTACTTCCTTGTCCAGCTGACGAAAGAGGTTTGAGACAGACTGGAGGCAGAGTTTCGCCACTACCCATGAATTGTGAGCGGATCGCCAGAAACATTGTTCAGTCCAGTATCTGAAGTCTGAGGGTAAGCGAAATTATGATTTTTTTTTTTCTTCTTTTTTTTTTCCTTTCTTTTTTTTTCTTTTCTTCTCGTACGCCCGCTTATACTCGAGGCGAAATCTCAGGTTATTTTTAATGTCTAACCTGACATTGATTTTTACGTGAGTATCCTATTTTCTTGTACAGACTAGTACAGAGACAAGTGTCCCTCGCCATTCAGGCAGATACTCGCCGTTTTCGGAGGTACCCATTAGAGCTGGGTCGGCTCAGGAGCCGCCAGTCCCTGGTCGACGACACTCCTTCAAATGTCCTCGCCAGGTCTCGAGTTAATCCAGTCCAAATCCCGGTCGACGAAAAATCCTCAAATGCCGTCGCCCGGGTTTGATCCTGAATCACCCGGTCGCCAGAGCGGTGTTGTAACCACTACGCTAGCGCGGCTCGGAAATTATAACTACCGTGTATAATATTTGTTATTTCAGGTTCATATAGAATTCACAAAATATGCCTGTATAATAGTCATTGATATAATGTATTGTATTTTTAATATGATCTAAACATGTGCATTGTGGAGGATTGTTGCTTGTACAAAAATTAATCACAAATAGCCCCACAGCCTAATGAAGATATATTTATCATATTGCTTTATCGCTTACGAAGATAAAGGCAGTCCCATGGCAGAGATTGTCATAGGGAAATGAAGTGTTAGAAACTTCATCATGGAAGATCCCAGTTTACGAGGTTAAGGTGACTAGTCCCCTTCCTCGCTGCCTTTGCCTTCCCTAGTTCGAGCGCACAACTTTGTACCCATTTACAGCTGGTAAAATGGAGTGTTCCCCAGCCAGGTTTCAATTCCAAAACTATGTAATTGTACTACCGAAGAAAGCAACTTGATCGCGTGGTCACTCTTTATTTATGTATTAATTTTGTGTAGATGCTAAGAATAGCATCAGATTTGAATTTGTACTTGATATGATTTGGAAGGATCAAGTTATAGAATATGAAGGGATGTATAGGTGCGGAATAAACCAGATGATTGATAAAGTTGTTATTTTATTCCCGTTAATGATATCCACCAAAAGGATAAATATAAGTGGATGGAAGCAGACATCATCATCATCAGTTGATAAGATCTCTATGGTGTTGTTTGCTCCACTGTAGTGTATGGAATGTCAACTTGACCTACGCAGTGGTGTGTAGACATGGATTGAGTGTATAATGTGCGAATGATAATAAGGGTTCGTGGTGTTGACAAATGTTCTTTTCTCACACTCATGTATGGCTGGAAGTCATCGACACCAACGACTGTGTACCTTTACTAAAGTTTAATTGGACGTACACACTCGACAGCACAGATAGTGACAAATCACAGGTTGGCATAATACATCATGGTACAGTGGATAACTGGTCTTGCAATGTTATGTTACATGGGCACTCATGTAGAATAATATTATAATGGACTGTCAGTAGCCAAGCACCCAGTATTGCCCATATATATATATCAACTGAGTTTACTGACAAAGCACGTCAGATTATAAACAATATCCAAGATGGCTTCTACCTAATCTCGTCTAGCGAAGATTCTTTAACATAAGGTTCAGCACAGTTTTTTCATATAATAATATTGAACCGCTAGCAATGGGTTCTCATGTGTAGCAGTGATCTCTGGACTAAACAAGCGATAATACGGGCATCCCTTTTCTCTTCTTGAAAGTCACTACATGTTTGGTTCCAAGATGGCTTCACTCGTGAGCTGTCACTCACGTTTGGATACAGATAATGAATCTGTCCTAAAGTTAGTCATTCATTAAATCTTCCATTGCTCTGTAGATTTGATCATGAACAATTGACTGCATTCTACAGGATATAGTGCTGCTAGGAATCGAAGTCGTTTTCATCGAGTCAAATATATTCTCTTAGACATTCAAATCGTACCTATCGAAAATGGTGGCTTCGTACGAGAGTTCATAAGAGTGTCTATTATTACCTTGGTATCAGAAATATGAGTCTGCCATTCCTTGGCAATACGAATAAACACTGGGGTAAAGCATACACGATAGGTCTAGACGACTATCACTTTCCCCACAAATACTGAGATCACTTTTTCCCCGGCGACAAGCCGACATAGAAGACACAGTCCCTATCAGGACGAAGCCAAATCACTCCACCCTCTAGCGACACATCCGCCGAATAGCCTTTGACCTCTCTAGAGACAACAGAACATATAGTTCGACTTAGATATTTAAAGATATACAGATATAAGACAGACTCGTCCTACTCAGACAAACAATACACATAAATTCAGGCCATAGATATTCTGAAGCAAGAACAATCTATTACTACCCAAACAAAGAATAAATCGCAGAAAACTGGATTTATCCGCGGAGTTCGATCGAAAGAGCCGACACAACTTTCAAGGGAAGTAACTCAATAATGACTTTTCCTTAAGCACTATTTTGTTTACAAAATATTTGCGAACATAACAAGTATACCAATGTATAATATTGTAAGATATCAAAGACTGCACGTAACAATGATGTTTATTACTGATATGTTAATATTAATTCTGTATCATTGAAATGATGTTACTTGCTATGACTGTATAACTTTGACACCTGATGACTGACTAGTCTGACTTATGTGCTAGTCAGTTACCCGTAATTGTAATGTTAATATTAATGCTATATCACTGAAATGATGTCCTTACTTACTATGATTGTATAACGGTGACATCTGATGACTGACTGGTCTGACATCTGTGCTAGTCAGCTACAAGTCTAGCCAGATACTAGCCAAGGCTGATATGTTGCAGGTTCCATGAAATAACTCAAAACCAGACTGTCCAGTATCAGAAGCCTGTGTCGTTCATCAGAGGCAATCCCACAAAAGTGCAGGACCCCAAAGAGTGAACTTCAACTGGTCATTGGCATCCCTACTGTTGGGCCTACCAAGTCTGATACCAGCAAAGGACAGTTCAGTGTCAGCAGTATCAAGTTGAACAGATAAGTGTCACTTAGGACACTGACTACCACAATATATGAAACACAGTAAATAGTCAAGTGATGACATTTATCAGAGGACTAAGAACAGTGATATATTTAAAATGAATGCAGTCTAAATAGACTTAATTTTATATATATATATATTTCAATGCTCTTTTCCAACTAGTAGAAATAGAATATTAGTGTAATTATTAAACTATTTTAACTGTACCTGAGGATTTATTCACTTCTTCCATTTGTGGTTTCAGTGAATGTACATTTTACTTATCCCCTAGAATATAAGTAATCATAAGATAGTCACAGGGAGGAGACACCTTAAATCCTGGTACTACTTCTTACCAACTGGGCCAGGGTTTTCACAGTCTGACTATTTTTTATGATAACAATACACCAGTGCTTATTTCTAAGACTGGGGTATTACTTGTAAGGTCAGAACTCTTTACTGGCATACTCTTACATAAATAAATAATTTTAAATAACCTCCCGCTACACTGCCTAGTATTTTGTTGGGAACTGAGAGAAGAGTGATTCCTCTCCAATTATTGCAGTCTGCAAGATCTCCCTTCTTGGGCAATTTGACAATTATTACTTTTTTCCACTCCGTTGGTGTTGTCCCTGTTTTCCAGACTTGTACAAATAGTGGTTCTTCTTGTAATAGTTCTGCTGCTAGCTCATGATCTGTCTTAAATAGCTCTGCATTTAAGTTATCCTGGCCAGAAGCTTTTCCATTCTTTAACCCTTTGATTGCTGTGATGATATCTTCTTTTCGTGGAATCTCTGTATTAACATCTAGATCGTTTTCAGCCTCAGGAACATTCAGTTGTGTCTCTGGTGGTTCCTTGTTCAGAGTTTCTCTGAAATGCCCTGCCCATCTTGTTTCCTGTACCTCTGCTGTCGTGATGAGATTTCCTTGCTTATCTCTTACCAATGTAATATTGTTTGCACCTCGTTTTCCACTGATGATTTTAGTTATTTTGTATTCTGTGCTTTGTTCATTTCTCAGTGCTGCCTCTTCTGCCCGTCTTGCAGGATCGTCTATGAAATTCCTTTTGTTGGAGTTTAACTTCCTTGTCCAGCTGACTGTACTGTTTGCTATATAGTTGCTTTAACCTGGGGGACTTCGCTTCTGTTTTCTTTCTTTTCATTTCCTTTCTCATCGTTATGGTGTTTAATGTTTCTGGTGTTATCCAGTCTTGCTTCTTCCTTTCCTGGAATCCCAAGCATGATTTGCTGCTTTCCTTATATATTGTTGAAATGGTGTTGGATTTCTGGTCTATATCATCAGTCAATGTCTTTTCCTGACTTTTGGCAAATTGAAATCGCTTCTTTATATCAGCCGCAAAAGCTTTTCTGATAAGGGGGTCCTTCAATTTGCTGATGTCAAACCTTTTCTGTGTAGTAACAGTTGGTCCAGCCGTTCTGAGTTTCACTTTCAGTTTTGCTACTACTAAATGGTGATCACTTACCACATCCGCACCTTTTCTTTCCTTCACATCTTGTAATGCATGTCTCCATCTACCATTAATCATGATGTGGTCTATCTGGTTTCTGTCCCGACCATTTGGTGATTACCATGTTAATTTGTGAATTTCTTTGTGTCGGAAAAGTGTTCCTCCAATGACCAGGTTGTTAATGCTACAGAAACTTATTAATTTATTTTCGTTTGCTGTTCCGCTGCCGCATTTCCCCATTACTCTTTCATTATATGTATTGTGTGTTCCAACTTTCGCATTGAGGTCTCCCATTACTACGATAAGATCATATCTAGGTGTGTCTTCCATTTCTTTCTGCAGTTGTTGATAGAATTCATCCTTGACCTCTTCATCGCTGTTATTATTTGGTGCGTAGCATTGTATTATTGTAGTGTTCCCTATCCCAATCAGTTTTTATAATTGAATTAGAATTAATGGTACACAGGAAACACAGGACGTTTCGGGTATATTTCATATATATATATATATATTACTTGTTTGTAGTGTCCATAGTATTTTTCTTTAACCTGTCTATATTTTTTGTCCTTGCTGCCTATTTGTAACTGTGGCTGACGAAGGGTGAAACCCGAAACGTCCCGTATTTCCGGTGTACCGTTAATTTGTAAAACTGATTCAATACCGTTTTATTTGTTAACTAATGTAATAACCCGCCATAAGACGGGAATTAAATTCAAAAGTACCAATACCTAATGCCAATTTTACTTAAGGTATTCAAAAGTATTTTTTTTTAAACCACTGTGCATCACCGCAGTACACGAACTACGTAGCAGCAGCGAGGATCCCAATGTGTGTAAACGGGATCGCACATTCTATACATATTTTTGTGCACACCATCCTTTGCGCATTCTTCTTTGGTAAGTGTTATTATTGTCGGGAGAGTACATATAAGGGAAACAATGCAATTAATGTCTAACTTTCAACCACAGTTGCATCCCTTAGCGTTACGCACTGACAGAAAAAGCTGGGACATTACATATATATATTCAATAGCTTAGCTGGCTGTACTTTTCAGTGCTTCATAATGCTAGCGAATAAGTATGATTAATCCTGTTGGTAGTGAAAGACGAGTAGCACAGAACAGACGGGTAGGTTAAAGTCATGGATGGGTGAACTCTTAAATAAATAATGAAGGAAACCTGAGTCCTGTGGACAATAAATAAATAAGTAAATAAATAAATAAAGGTAATTAACAGGCGCTCGTTGAACATAAAGGATGACACCAGACAACATAAAAGAAAGTGTAAGTGATAGGCTTACCGGGAATCGAACCTGAGACCAACCAAACGGCGCCATCGCCTTGCGCCGGATGCTTTAAGTCACCCCTTTGTGAATGTGTTTGCAGTGGTTAGAACCTTTGGTTATAGAGGCAAAGGGACCTGTCTCAAACTAGATCGCATCAAGCTCTAGTCTATTTAAAGGTATCTCTGCTCTATCAGGGAAGGCAAAGACAGCAAGGCAAGAAATAAATAAATATTACACACACATAAAGGTATGTTTCAGGCGCTCGTGAGAAATAAAGAAGTAGAAAACTAGACAACAGAAAAACAACATAAGTGAGTGGCTTACCGGAGAATCGAACCCAGGACCTTCCGAACGGCACCCCCGCCTAGCTACGGAAGCGAATCACACTATCCTCCCTGCATATTAGGACCACTGGTTACCTCACCTCATAAGAGATGAGACATAGTACAGGAGTTTCTAACACTAACACCCAACGGCAGTATCTGCTTTGAGACTATCTTGGCCATTACTTTGTACGAACAGAAATCGTTAGTAGTAGGGAATGCGCAACTTAGGTCGCATTCTGGTGGAACCGATGGTGGAGCGCTGGTGGAGCATGACTTTTATATAGCAAAAAAATGGTGGCGCGCTGGTGGAGCAAGATGGCGGACTTGAGCTAACAAGGGGAGGTTATTTTTAGATAACAAGAAGAGGAGGGACAAGATGGCGGACTTGAGATAACAAGAAGACGATGTTTATATAAGGAAAATGTTGCAAGATGGTGGTTTTTTTATATATTATTGTTATTAGTATAGCCAACTTAGGTAGTGGCTGTGTTAGACAAACAAGAAGTCGTTGAGACTTTTAGATAATAGGGAGACAATAGGAAGATATATATTTAGACGATATTTACATAACAGTTAGACGATATGTATACGTTATATTTAGACAAACAGTTATACAAACAGTTATACAAACAGTTAGACGAACAGTTATACAAACATTTAGACGATATATAGGTAACAAAAAAGCGTTTTAGTTAATATAGTTTTTTATTTTTTCAAATACTAAAGGGCAACTCTCAGCCGCTTGGTAGGTTTCTTCTTCTTCTGTGGTGGATTAGGGACATCGGGTAGGTCTGTGGTAGGAAACCAACTAGGTTCTGGGGATACTGGACAGCTAGACTTCATGATTTCGTCAAACAGGTTAGTGGAAGGCTTCTTCGGGGGTAGGACATCGGCCAGGTCTGTGGTAGGAAACCAACTCGGTTCAATTGGTTGGTAACAGCTGGAATTGATGTACTGATCAAACGTGGTACCCGTAGCTGGATAGGTATCCGTGCTTGGTGGCTGTAATCGGTCAAATTCGGCGAGGATTTCGCTCTGTAACGTTAAGAAATGTTCAAACTCGGGGCGAGTTAACGTAATGCCGTGTTTGGTAGGAAATTTGAGGTAGGATTCACCAAAATATCTTCGCACGTGTAGCAAAGGTTGGCCTCGGTAAACACTTACAGACGCAGCCTTCAGACCACTAGCCAAAGGCTTAAGCATTTCATCACTTCTCTTGATGTAGACCCAGTTGGTGGGAGCAGTCATTTTCAACGAGATGTATCTAGTGTGTTAATAAAGTGTCTTCCAAGTGTTTATATCGTATAATCTGGGTTTTTTAGGCGTGCCCTAGCTAGGATTTGATTCGTCGAACATCGAGCGTGTGTTAGGCAGGACGTGATTCGTCGATGTATTGCGTGGGAACAACGACACATGGCTGTATTGTCGTGAGGGAAAAAATACACCTGTCTATTGATTTCGTCCTTTGTTTATCAAAGTGGGGTTGAGTTTCACTAGCCAGGGTTTGACTAAGCGTGTAATTAATCGATCGTTGGCGTGTTGTCTAGCCGAAAATGGTAGTAGGACCCGCTGCATAGTACCACCTCGTGTTTTTATCAAGATGAAATAAATGGCGTAGAGCCCACAAACGTTGGTGACTACATCTTGTAAATGTCTGGCGTTGTAGTTAACAGGTCGAGTAGAGTTTCTGGCTATAAAATTAATCAGTTCTGAGTGTGTAGGTGGTAGGCCAAAAGAATCAAAATATTCAAAAGTACCAAGTCCGTTATAATATAGGGCGACCCAGTGGTCACCGGGGCGATAGCTAGGATCAGTGTTGATGACGAAAGCAGCCGTCTTGGTCGGATCGATGCGTAGAGGTAATTGGTCACGAGCTAACACTTTAACGAGCCCAGTTCGTTTAACAAATATGTCCGACAGGAGGATGGTGCGTATCTCGTCTGTGTTCATTGTTTAAGTGGTGTAGTCTGTCAAAACTTGGCGCGATTTCGAGATCTCCAAGATAGAGTCTTGCTCGGCGTAGACGAGAACCTGTAATGGTTCGGGTGTGACCTCGGCGAATTTAAGTTCTACTGAGACTGGGCCCGACTTGGCCATCTCAAACTGGTCACCGTCTAGTAGACTGGGGGTGAGGTCAAAGGCGTATAAGGCGTAACCGTGCTTAAAATGTCTATACTCGAGGTCGTTGCCGGCGTCTTTACCAACCAGTCCCATAGCTAGATTCGTCGCGAAGAAGGCTCTCACGTACTGGTTGTGTTCATAATCCATGGACAAAGGCTTGCCACTGACGGTTCTGCCGTCCGCGCTGACGTTCAAATATATCAGACCAAAAGTAGCGAAATTGAACGGGTTAGACGTGTACGACCCGTTAAAAGCGGACGAAGTGACTAGTCCAATCACGATCCGTGTAGGTGTTTGACTGAGAAACAGATTATCCTGCATGTGCGATAGCATACCTCTAGGGATAGAGAAAGTTTTTAGCACAACGCGTTTCAAGGGGTACTTGGCATTACCTCGCACCAAGGCTTTCTCGTGGGCTAGAGAGACGGCAGGATTTAATTTAGCTTTCCGGACAACCAAGGCCGCATAAGTTATAATAGATTTATATCCAGCGGTGGGGTCGTGTCCCAGAACGTTGAAGGCATCTTTAGACGGAGTGAGTTTTACTTTAACTGTCACACCATTTAACAGGTAACGATCTTGAGCAAAGATATCTGAATGTAAACGACCCATCATATCAATCTCCTGAGAACCATCCGCTATATGTCGACGCAGTCTTAACCCGTTGTTATTGTCACCAATTGTGTCCGTAATAAAATTTGGCGTGTCTTTGTAAAACAGAGCCGATGTCAGATGACCTCGTTTGGGTTCCTCCCCGTAATTGAACGTGGCTTCGATGTAAGCTCTATAAGGGTAAGGGTTCTCGCTGGGTGTAATCAGCGTATCGTTCAGTGAAACGTCGACTTGGGAGAATAAACTGTGCAGGTAATAGTTGATCGGGGCCACCTCTGCGTCAGCGGGTAATGCGCCGCCATTAGCTAACGTAACTTTGGCGCGCACGTGCAGAAAAGTATTGAACAAATCTAGATATTCTTCACCGTTTCCCGAAATTACAAATTCCACCGGGGCTCCGGGGGCTAAGGCGGCCAACGGATGTATCTCCACAAATTGTCCCTCTTCCACGGCTGTCTGCGTTGGTGGTACGCTAAACAAATCTAGACCACTGTGAAGACACTCGCACGAGTTGGGGTGAATAAGCGCCATCATTCAAATATATCAGAGTACCTTCGCTTCTTCTGGTGAGAATGAGAAGGCCGAGCTCGATTACGGCGTTTTATGCGTTTCGGCTCGCCAGGTGGGGCAGCTCTCGTTTTTCTTTTTCTTCTAAGCCCGCTGCCCGATTGGTTGGTTGTGAGGTATTCAACCGCTCCCTGTAATAAACGTTGACCCGACTCCTTGGCTCGTTCACGAAATGCCTCGCCAACATTTCTGCCGGCTAACGCATCGCTCGCGACCTGTAGACCGGTCCCAAGCCCTTCTCTGAGTAAAGCTTTGCCTCCAGTTTTTAACCACGGGAGAACCATACGACCGAGCCCGCCGAAAAAACTACCCAAACCATGTCCTCTTTGACTTCTGCCTCCGATAAATACTGGCATCCCATGGCCAGCTTGGTTGCAGTAAAACTCCTCATACATCTTGGGGTTTCGTCGGATGGGTACGTGTCTGACCATTTTTTCTAGTCAAAATCAAACCGTCTGTGAGTTCGGAAGTGTAGTGTCAACACCGAAGTTCCGCTAGTGAATGGGATAGTCTTACCCTGATCGTTAGTTAAAAGGATTTCCACCGCGTCAAACGAAAAACGGCTCAGGGGTACGTAGTGGGGTTTGTCGTAAATCCTGAAAACAGAAGCATTAGTCCTATCCAAAATAGGAACAATCCGTAACAAAGGGACAGAGGCATCTCCAACCGGTCTCGCCGCTACGAGATCGCAGTACACGTATACATTTTTCATGTCGCTATCCATTTGTACTTCAGTCTCACCTCGTAGTATTGGGTCAATGTCTGTGGCGAGCGAGGCAGGAAAACCTAACATGTGTTTCAACGTTTCGCTAATTCTAACTTCAACCTCCGGATCATACAGATTCAAGTTGGCCTTATTATTGTTAAAATGGAATCTAACTCGGGCTTTTTCATCCACATCCGTGGCTAAAAGCAAACGATTCAACTCGTCGATCAGCGTGTCGGGTGACGTGTATAGACCAGCTGGTAACGTGAGTAGTATAGACTCATCTTCTTTGTTGGGAAAATAATGTAGCCATACATCATCCTCTAGCACGTTAAAATAACTTTTGGGAAATTGAATCTAAACCAAACCAACCTCGTAACGTGAAGTCAAGTCTATAGTCTGTGGCAATTTGACGAAAAAGTGACCGGCGTTATTGTTTGGGTATATTTTCATCGAGGCATTGCTGGGTAAAGTCACGTAAAAACTCATCCTATCGTGGGGTTAGGTAACATGTAACCCAGACAACTGCTCATTAAAGCGATCCAAAACTTGCCGTCTGGTCCCTCTGCGTTGCTCCGACTCAGATTGAATAATGAGACACCGATGACGACATATATAACGATCATCTGACAGACGAAAACGATCTCTAGTCGCGGAACTAGTTTCCCAAAAAAAAGGCCAGAACGAGGTTCTCGCGGTCTTGGGAGGGGGTGGCCTCAAAACTGGGGTGCTCACGTCTTCTTCAATATCCATCAGTCTCGATATCTCGCTGGCTGTTTGGACGAAATCCAGCTGTTGAATGACGAGTTATAGCCGAACCATTTGACTAAATATTCTTTTACACCCCTGCTACCACGGCGTTCCTCCAAAATGGACTCGATTCGATAAACTATCTTGTCGCCGACTCGTTGCAGCTCTTCTTGGTAAAAAGAACCCTTCAATTCCTCACCCGAATCATCTTTAATGACGTACGTAACCGGTCTTGTTTGGTTTAGTCGGCTGATCGTAAACAACTCTTCTGTCCACGCCGGCGTATAACCCTTTTTAAAAGTTTGTCTGGCTTGGGCGATCCGCACGCGATCACCAGGTTTAAAATAGACTTTTCTACCGACGACGTCAGGGGTCGAATACAAAGTACGCCACACTTCTTCTTGATTGCTCGGGGTAACTTCCACCGGCGTCATCTTAATACTCCGATGATACGAATTGTTGTAGTTGTGGACCAGTTGTGGTATCACGTCGACGTAGCGAAGACTGTTGGTTTTGGTAAAGTAACGCCACGTTTTTTCTTTGAGGTTTCGATTAAACCGTTCGACGATAGCTGCTTTGGTATCCTCATTCTCCGTAGTGAAGAAATGTACCCCTTCGTTTTTAAGAAACTTTAAGAATGTTTTGTTGACAAACTCACTGCCTTTGTCTGTTTGAAAATTTATCGGTTTGCGACTGTTAAAAATTGTCTTTACCGCTGTTACTAAAGCTGGCCCAGTCTTGTTTTTCAGAGGAACAGCCCAAGCAAATTTACTAAATACATCGATACACGTTACTAGATACGAATACCCATCGTTGAATCTTTTTAAACCACGCAAGTCAATTAAATCAGCCTGGAACTGTTGATCGATACCACCTGCAATGGTCGTACGTCGTTTAAATTTTCTGCGCACCGGTTTGTGTAGGGTGTAAGTGTCCTGATGGCCTAACCACTCTTCAATTTTTTTACGACTAAGTTTGGTGCTACGTTGTAAGGGGGCGATTCCACCATAAGCTCCAGGGCGTTTTGGGTCGTAGTAATGTTGTTTTAAAATCACTTCTTTGGCCATGGTTCCCACTTTGGTGTCTTTTTCCTTCTTCTGAGCGAATACGACGATGTTTCTCGCAATTTACTGGCCACCTTTTTTCGATTAGTGGGTGTGACGGGTGGTGACTGAGGCGTTTTGTCCACGACCTCCTCTTTAAGTTCAGTGGGTTGTTCGCTGGTTTGTGTTGGTGGTTTAATATCCACGAGACCTAGAGGTACGTGTCTGTACTGTTCTAGTCGAGTCAAATAACGCTGTAATGTTTGTTGGTAGAGTCTAGCCTTGTCACCGATTGGCAGATCTTGTTGATCCAAGACTAGTTGCATTTGAGTGTCCAATTCTCCCAAGTTATCTCTTAGAGCATCGGGTGGTCTATAAGGTTTTTCTAACAAACGAGGATCCATCAAAACCATTTTCTTAGCCATTTTACAAAAAACCTCTTAGCACCGTTAGTAAAGGTGTTAACAACGCAGATAAGAAACCTCCAGTTTGTAAAAATTGTTTTCGTCTTTTGAGCGAGACTTTTTTCTTGGTAAGGGCTCGCAGGGTGTTTTTGTAACGACGCATACGTCTCTTCTGAGGAGGTGTTAGTGTAACGTTACCTTTTAAAACGTTGTGACAACATTCACAGAGTGTTCCTACCAGCTCGGGTGATGCTGTTTTCATAACAGCATTGATGACTGGTGGTTTGGCTGTACCTAGAAATTTTAACATCTCAGCATGTTTTTTTACTTTTTCTCCCATGTTACTTGGGTACGTAAACAATTTGTTGTTCCTCTGGGAATATCCGTGAACGAAGCCGTAGATTATCTGGTGTGTCTTGCCGGAGATCAATTAGCAAATACCCGTGTGCAACCGATGTCGCGTCCTTAAAACTATCTTGCACATAGGCAGTCCGACCTGGGTACATCTGTTTGGCTAGATTAACAATCTGAGATCCATCGCGTGGATTTTTGAAAAGTACTATGTAATGAGAATTCAAACTAATGGTTCTGTGTTCTTTGTTCTTGCCAAATAAATTTTGCACCAGATAAAATACGCTTATATTTTTATGATGAGACTTTTTTGTAAATAAACTAGTTACACGTTCGTCTGTTTCGTTCATGAGATCATCGATAATTACCAACCGTCTCTTATCACCTGTCCACTGCTCAATATCGGGCAGTCCTTCAATAAACTGAACTCCAGTCATGGAATTGTATAAAGGTTGCCACTCGGAGTAACAATATAACATTTCATCGGGTACGACTGTGACCATATCCTTGATATGTGTTAGGAAACGCTGGACAAAAACATTCTTTCCACTAGAACTATGGCCTGAAATTAAACAGGCAAAAGGATGTACAAACCTTGGGTCCATATTTAATAATGATAACTTTCACTTACAACCAGTTATTTTATATCTAAAACCTTACACATTGTGAGAACCAAAAAAAAAGTGACAATCACTGTTCAAGAATTTGAGAATCCCTGATCTACAAGGTGGGAAGTGTAAAACATTGTGAGAACCCCAGACACCAACATGTATTGAGAACCACTGATCAAGAATTTGAGAAGTGTAAAACATTGTGAGAATAAAATAAAATAAAATGTAAGAACCCCAGACACCAACATGTATTGAGAACCACATTGAGAATCCCTGATCAAGAATACGACAACACCTGGAATTTAAAACATACACTTTTAAACAAATTCGTGTGTAAAAAGTTAGCATAAATATCTCTTTTTTTTGTTTTCTTATATATCATTTTTCTCTCCTTTAATGTATATGTTTTAGTCTAAAAATGTCTGTCTCTCTCTCTGTCTTTCTCTCTCTCTCTCTCTGTCTCTCTCACTTTATTGTTTATTTCAAAATACTTGTTAGATACTCTATTTATTTTTTGTAAACCGTTTTAAAATGTCTCTGTCTTTCTATCTCTCTGTCTCTCTATCTCTCTCTTTCTTTCTCTCTGTCTCTCTCTCTCTCTCTCTCTCTCTCTCTCTCTCTCTCTCTCTCTCTCTCTCTCTGTCTCTCTCTCTCTCTCTCTCTCTCTCTCTCTCTCTATCTCTCTCTCTCTCTCTCTCTCTCTCTCTCTCTCTCTCTCTCTCTCTCTCTCTCTCTCTCTCTCTCTCTCTCTCTCTCTCTCTCTCTCTGTCTCTCTCTCTTTCTCTCTATCTCTCTCTTTCTCTCTCTCTATCTCTCTCTGTCTCTCTCTTTCTCTCTATCTCTCTCTTTCTCTCTCTATCTCTCTCTCTGTCTCTCTCTCTTTCTCTCTATCTCTCTCTTTCTCTCTCTATCTCTCTCTCTGTCTCTCTCTCTGTCTCTCTCTCTCTCTCTGTCTCTCTCACTTTATTGTTTATTTCAAAATACTTGTTAGATACTCTATTTACTTTTTGTAAACCGTTTTAAAATGTGTCTAACTTTCTCTCTCTCTCTGTCTCTTTTAATATATATATATATATATGTTTTAGATAAGAAGAAATGTGTCTCAATTTATTTTAAAATACTTAGATATTTTTTTTATAAACCGATGTTAAAATACGGCTAATGCCTTTTCTTTCTCGGCAACAACACGTGCGCACTAAACAAACAAATGCTCGGAATTTTATGTTGGTACGTGTCACAAATGTTTGCTAATGTAGAAACTCCACGAGGTATATAAACAGCTGTGGCTAGGTAAACAATTCCTACGAGTTTTCACTGTGGATCGATAATCATCCGTGTCAAACGAAAGACGAATTAACAGATGTATTTTTGTTTAGGTATCTTATTACCATCCGATAAACTCTTTTTTCATAACACCTGCACAGTGAGTAAACATTGGTGAGTTATTTCTTGTCGGTACGTGATAATTTACGAGAAACTGTTTGCGAGCAATAACAGGTGTGTAAACAGTAAGGTCATTGAACTCTGAAACAAGCACACTTTTTTTTGCCATATAATGGGATGCATTGTCTTCAGACATATCACTCAATCATCAGAAACTGAAGCGGACACATCTCTGAAAGAACACTGAAAAGAACCACTTGTTTTGTCATAACAATAACTGATAGTATGTATTCGTCTGTTTTATTTCTATTTTCTTTGTTAAATTTACTTCTTAGTTACAAAACAAAAAAGACAACTAATTTTCGTTAGGATACCATAAATATCTTTAAAAATATCTGTTTTTTTTTCATGTGTTAGGGTGTAAAATTATTTAATAACATTATAAAAAGGTTTAGTTGATTGTTTGTATTCGGTACTCTGTGTTAAGATGTTAAAATAATTATTTCTATTTAGAGAATATATAAGTTTTAGTTGGTTGTTTATGCGTGTGTTGTGTTAGGATGTATATCTTTAAAAATATAAGTGTTTTCGTTAGGAGACCATAAATAACTTTAAAAATATATGTTTTTTCGTGTGTTAGGGTGTAAAAATATTTAATAAAATTATAAAAAGGTTTTAGTTGTTTGTGTATTGTATTAAATATTTAAACAAAAAGATATGTCTGTGTTAGGCTGTAAAAATATCTCTAATAACATTATAAAAAGGTTTTAGTTGTTTGTGTATTGTATTAAATATTTAAACAAAAAGATATGTCTGTGTTAGGGTGTTAAAATAATTATTTCTATTTAAACTTATCCGTGTTTCTCCCCCCTGTTGTTAGACAAGTTGGTCATTTATGTGAGATTACTCAACCTGGATTTCAACTGATGGTGCAATACTACAAACTAAACTCGAGCGTGAGGAATATTTTTTTCACATAATAAAGAAATAAAATAAAGAATACCATATTTTTTAACAGTACTATACATGTAAAAATATAGAGATAATAAACTTCACAATAAATGTACCAAAACATTCTTAAAGTTTCTTAAACGTCAGGGAAAATTGTCACCTGTTTCGTGAGCGCGTGGTTTTAAATCGATATCTTTCTGACAGCGTGAGAGGGGCATTTTTTTCACCTAGAATAAGAAATAACACTGTGTTTATTCTGTCTCTCTCTCTCTCTTCTCTCTTCTCTCTGTCTCTCTTTTTCTCTCTATCTCGCTCTCTTTCCCTTTCTCTCTGTCTCTCTCTCTCTTTCTCTCTCTCTCTCTCTCTCTGTTTCTATCTCTTTCTCTGTCTTTCTCTCTCTGTGTCTTTCTCTCTCTCTATTTAACTGATTGTTACATATAAGACTGTGTTTATTCTCTCTCTCTCTCTGTCTCTCTCTCTATTTCTCTCTCTCTTTCTTTCTCTATTTCTATTTAACTGATTGTTACATATATATGTGTGAGTAATGTGTTTTCGTTTCTACTTCACAGAAATGCCAGCAATCCAAAATGTTTGTGGCCAATGCAGCAAATCTTTTACTCGTCAAAGCAACCTAACGAGACATATGCGGACAGTACATGCTGAACCGACACACCCCTGTCGTGTGTGTCCTGTAGCCTTTGTAGGACCTGAGGTACTCCAACAACATATTGAGAGTGTTCATGGACCCGGTGCACCGAGATCCTCCACAGTGGAAGCCACTGCACCATGGGCCGCTATAAACGCCCCAGTTGGGACCACCACTGCACCGGCGGGCGCTATAGACAAATCAGTGGGGACCACCACTGCACCGGCGGCCGCTATAAACGCCCCAGTTGGGACCACCACTGCAACGGCGTCCGCTACAAACCCCTCAGCGGGGACCACCACTGCAACGGCGGGCGCTATAGACAACACAGTGGGGACCACCACTGCAACGGCGGGTGCTGTTGTTATAGACAAATCAGTGGGGACCACCACTGCACGAAGACTCAATATAGACACCCCAGCGGGGACCACCACTGCACCAGGGCACAGTCTCATGTGTCCCCGCTGTGGTAAAACATTTACCCGACGTGATGCATTATTACGCCACGTCAATACAGTGCACGCTATGCCTCGATTTTCTTGTGACATTCGCGACAAACAATTTACACGTACTGATAGTTTACAGACCCACATAAAACAACAACATCAGACTGTCCCCGCACCAACATCAGGTGCCCCACCAGGCGCCGAATCATCAACGGCGCACCCACAAACAGTACCTGCAGACATCACACCAGACTTATCATCAACAGGCACAAAGACATCACCTGCTGCAGCAGGCACCACAGACTCAATGAGCACAACAACAACTACGACACTACCATCAGCGACCTCTTCTTCAAACCCCATCCCATCCCACCCACCAAAAACAGGCCAGACCAAGAAACGCCCCATGACCAGCACCCAGTCCCATATTAAAAAACCCCGTCTCCCTACTGAAGAAGACTCTTTAGATGACTTACAGGATGACATAAAACAAATGTACATCGATAACTGGCAAGCTATTAAAACACACGCAAATAAACATAAATATCTGTCCACTTTCACTTTTTTCAACAGACCAACAGAAAATATGGACTGGGACCGTCTCTTGCTCCCTGTATTTACACAACAGACAAAAAGATTCAAAATAAACTACAGTTTCCACATCATCCTGAGGCATAGAGAAACAAACGAATTAAGATTCTATCACGCTTCCCATAATAACACAGTCGTCTTAGATCAGCCACACTTAGTCAACAACATTACAGATTTCAAAGCTTTTCTCTCACAATTACACGATAGCGATATTGTCACACAAGCACAGTTAAACAGACCAAACACAAAATATTTTGTCGAAGCCATTTCAGCGACTTCGTTTTATCTGTACCATATCCAAGACTTTCCTATCGGTTGCTGCATACAAGACATTCCCTCTTTCATCATGGACAATAACCACATCCATACACTACAACACGACTCACATTCAAAACCATACTGTGATAACTTTTGCTTTTTTAGATGTCTAGCCGTTTTTAGGGGTGGTGCCGTTAAAGACGTTAGAAAATCGACGCGCAGGTTAGTCGAACAGTGGCAAACACAGCAGGGACTTATGTCCCTCATCGATTTCCCCGGGGTTAGTTTAATCGATATGCCCCAATTAGAAAAATGCTTTAACGTAAATATTGACGTTTTTGAATTTGACGACGAGGAAAACCTGACCCCCCACACTTAGAGGTAGCGACACTTTTCCAGATACGTTGCGTCTGTTAATGTTTAAGAACCACTTTATGTACATAACAGATATCGATAGGGCCAGTAACTCTTTTTCGTGTCCCGATTGCGGTAAGTTGTGGAAGATTTATAGGGATATGGCGCGCCATGAAAAGCGCTGTACCGGCTCTAAGCGAAGAGAAACATTTAGAGGTGGTGTGTATAATCCCCCAGAGACCATTTGGGACTTAATCAAGGAGCAGGGGATAGATGTCGACACAAAATTCGTCTTCCCGTATCGCGCCACATTTGACTACGAGTTTTTTTTGAGAACACTGTAGTGCCCAGTGGTAATGCCACTACCTACACAGCCAAACACGTGCCCCTGTCGTGTTCGGTGGCTTCTAACGTCCCCGGTTTTGAGGAACCCGTGTGTTTTATCACAACGGGTGACCCGCAAGAGTTGGTCAATACGATGGCTGACCATCTGCTCAAAATTGCCGCGGCCTCTTTTGAGATTCTGCGTGCGTATTTTGACGACGTTTGCATGCAACTCAAGGCTTTAGAGACGATCGGTAATTCAGACGGGCTCCTTACTAGATTAGAGGGTTATTTGGGGCAGCTACCGGTGTTAGGTTTCAATTCGGGCAAGTATGACGTGAACGTAATCAAACCGTATCTCATCCGATATTTCAGGGGGGAAGACTTTCAATTTTTAGTCAAGCGAAATAATAATTTTATGTGTATTGCCACTAGCGACTTAAAGTTTTTAGATATAGTCAATTACCTAGCCCCGGGGTTTAGCTATAGCAAATATCTCGCGGCGTACAACGTTAAAGAAACCAAAGGATATTTTTGTTACGAGTACATAACAGATTTAGCAAAGTTAGACGAAACCGCGTTACCACCTCACTCGGCATTTTTTCCAAACTTAAAAACACTAACATTTCCGCCGACGAGTACGCCGAATGCCAGAAGGTGTGGGCCGAGAACCACATGACCACGTTACGCGCCTTTCTGACGTGGTACAACAATAAAGACGTGGTCCCCTTCCTGGCAGCGTTAGACCGACAAGTTAGTTTTTACGCGCGCCTAGGTGTAGACATGTTTAAAGATGCGATCTCCGTGCCCGGTGTCACGTTAAAGTACCTTTTCAAAACCCTCCCGCCCAACGTCATGTTTTCTTTACGCTTGAAGCAGGAGGTAGATTTGCATAACATCTTGCGCCAAAACATCGTCGGGGGACCGTCAATTATTTTTCACAGGTTCCACGAGCAAGGCAAAACCCGCATTAGAGGTGGCAAAACGGTTCAATCCATTTGTCATAAAATTAACAAGTGATACAACGTAAAAATATCTCCAAAGGATAAAATGTAGGGATAAAAACATAACGCGTAAGCTGCTGATAGTACATGATCGCCCTGACCGCGGGTCATCACCCTCCATAAAAATTGACTTGTTAGACGGGAAATCAAAACGGTTACCATTTGGAGGGATGAGAACGGCGGATCAAAAGAAAAAAAAAATATGACTGAAAAAATTGCGTGAGACTAGCAAGGCTAAGGAGACGCACTTGGGGGGGGGGGGGGGGGGGGGGGGGGGAAAGGAGGAAAAAATTCACGTCCCCAAATTGACACGAGGTACGGAAACGGACGCTTTTGCGATACCAAGCCTTTGATTTGAATTCAGCGGCTAAACGCAGATGCTTGAAATATTACAAAATTTAAAAAGTAACTTTTCTTAATATTAATGTTAGGAATATAAAAATTAGCTGGCCGGATGGCCCATTCTGAGCAGTGAAATAATATGGTTTTAATTTTACAGACGGATAGATAATAATGAAAATAATGACAAAAGACAGTGTTGTTCACAACAGCGAAAGACTGCATTGAATCAAAAGTGTCGCTATTTGCACAAAAATCGCGACCTTGAGACGCAGGTGTTCAAATCTACTTAGCATGGAAGAGAAGGGATATTGGTGGAAGCTGTGTCTAAAAATAACTTTTATCGACAAAATTTTGGAGGGGAGAGAAAGGTTGGTTCAAAAATCAAGTACGTTTTGTGAAAACGCAAGTAGAGACGGACAGACTAACAGATAAAAAATCCATACTTGACTGAAGCATGACTGAAATGACTTTAGTGTAGGAAATTTGAATTTAAAAAAACCAAGGCATTGATTGGCCACAGACAATCATATTGTCCGCGCTCAGACGAGCTTTTTTGCCATTCCTCAATAGTTGTCCAGTGATAGACACAGTAAATTTCAAGTGTGGTGATTTCCAAATGAAATAAATTGAAATAAGTTCAGGGACGCCATACTATAGCCAGCAGCTCAGCTGAGTTTTGCTAGCATTTCTGTGTTCTTTATTCATAATCTGGTAAGATTGAAATTATTTCTTTGTATATTTTGAATATTGTTTAATGTCCGAGTGATTTGATACTGCCATATCGAAATCTAGCCTTACAAACAAGTAAGGATTCGCTCTGGACCCCCCGCCCTAGTTCAGGGTCTAGGGACAAACAATATATAAACTACAGCAAGGTTTAGGAAGGGGTGATCAAGTGTTGAGAACAGTGAATCATATCACCTATCCTATTCTATGGCAGTGAGATAATGCACCTATTTCAGAATCTGTAGACTGGGGAAACTTACCCTATGCGAAACCAACTAGGTAAGATGTGCTGTCTGGTCAGAGAGAACTGACCCTGTTTATGTGGTGTTATTGTAATTTGTTATGTGTAGAAGTGGCTTATTAGGTAAGGTTCTGAGCAAAAACCAATACTTTATTTCAGAGCTGTGAGTTCGATCTTGACACTAAGGTGGTGTCAAATGCTGATTAATAATTGAAGTGAGGACCCGTGCAGGGTACATTTCGACAGAACATCTGTGTATTGCTCAAGCACGGAGAGGTGGGGCCATCATATTCCAGCACCAGAACAAATCTGGCAAAGTTAAGTAGGCTAGCTGGCCTGCTGAACTTACACCAACTTCATAAAACTAGCACCCAAGAGAATTTACTACTGAAGCATCCCATTTCCTTTCATCATTTATGGACAATGCTTTGTAGGCACAAACAGGGAGGGATGAAGCCACCCCAACAGCACATCCATTCATAGTTTTCCCAGGAAAATTAACATTACGAACAGTAATACTATAATTAATCTTGAAGATTGCATATGTAAACATCTTTCATTTAACATGCCATTTATTCATGCCATTCATTCATAAATTTCAAAATCTTTGCATAAGTTCTGGCCAAAATAAAACCTTGGTTCAGAACAAATAAATTTAAAAAAGATTTTCTATTCTAAAGTTAACCAGCTGAATTTAGTTCATTGTGTTATAAATTTTATTGATAGTATTAGATTTAATTAATATCTGTGTGTGTTTGTATATGTCCATACAACACATTGCATTCAGTACCCTAGATTTTAACGTAGCCACATTCATTAGTAAAAAAAGATATGTGTGAGGTCATAAAGTGGTAGCACGAAAGGGCCTTCTGTATATTCACAGCTACAATTATCTCAGGAGCCTTCACAGCTGACCTCACGCATCACACTAGGTGATAACACCACCATACAATACCATCAAAATCCACTACATATATTGGGGTCTTGTCCAGGGATAATTAGCATAAACAGTAATATAAGGATCTCCTGGTGGGAGAAATAAAATTAGGGGAACAAAATTGTAAAATTCCCTTAAAATTAAAAGTGTCCCTTTAAATTAAAAGGGCAATTAGAAGTTGGTGAATCTTCACAGCCAGTAATAATTAATTAGTTAACTGGTTAGTTAGAATTAGTTAGACTATAGTCATAAGAAGTACTTAGTGTATTTACTGGTTAGAGATTTATCTTGTATATTATTATATTGTCTAAAAAGTATGGCGGAGCTAGCAAAATTTAGATCAGCTGCTGTGCTGACCGCAAAGGAGATGGGAATGGATGGTCAGGTTTTGGTTCAATATGTAACGACTGAATGTGATAAATATATTGAACGGGAAGAAAGGAGATTAGAAAAAGAGGCTGAAAGAAAATTAGAGTCTGAAAGGTTGGCTGAAGAGAAGAGGTTAGAGGCGGATAGAGAAATTAAGAGGCTGCAGATTGAGGCAGAAGACAAACGACAGCAAAGGGAGGCAGAAGAAAAAAGATTGACTGCCGAAAGGGAGGCAGAAGATAGAAGGTTGCAAAGGGAGCACGAATTACGACTAAGGGAGCTGGAATTACAAGGCCAGGCTCCTGAAAATGGTGCCAGCCCTTTTGCCTCAGATGCTACGCCCAGTCTGGGAGCCTCAAACTCAGCTATGGGGTTTCATTTAGACCATTTTGTTGAAAAAGACGATGACATAGAGGGGTACCTAGGACGTTTTGAGTTATTAGCTACTACATATGGGTTAGAGAGAGAGAGGTGGAGTTTAAAGTTGTCACAGGGACTGAGAGGTACTTCTTATGAAGTCTTTGCTAAAATGAACAGGGAAGACCAAGACAATTATGACATGTTAAAGCAGGCTTTGTTATTAAGGTACGAGAAGAATGGTGAATTTTATCGTAAGAAATTTAGAAATGCCAAACTGTTGTCTGGGGAGACATACCACCAATTCTCTGCTAGACTGGAAACCTATTTGGAGAAATGGACTGCTCTGGGGAAGACCCAAGATCTTAAAGAAATGATCATGATTGAGCAATTGAGAGAGTCCATGGCTCCAGACATGAGAAAATTTCTCATGGAACAAGGTGCAGAGAAGTTGGGAGAGGTTTTAAATGTCGCTGAGAGGTATCAGGCAGCCCAGGCAGAGGTAAGTGGTGCTAAAAAGAAGCACATAGATAATTTTAAAGCTCCACAGCAATTTAATAAATTTGATAATAGAGAGCAGGGAAATAAAGGTAGGACAAACTTTGAGCGGCCAAGAAATGACTATCGCGACAGAAACTCACAGTTCAATGACCAAAAGTTCAATGAAAGAAAACCGTTGAACCAAGGAAAAAGATGGTGTAAATGGTGCAAGAAAGATAACCATAACACCGAATTTTGTAGAAGGAAACCTTCAAACATTGCTGCAATGAAGTCGGGGACGCAAAGATTAAAGGTTAATCCTAATGGACAACAGGAACCTTATCACCCCCCAGTTTGTGAGGATGTTATTTGTAATGGGGTCACCATAAGGTGCCTTTATGATACAGGTTTGGATTATGATTCAGTTGTGAAGTCTAGCCTAGTGGACCCAAGTTATTATACCACAGAAACAGTGGAAATACAAGGGGCGACTAAGGACATACCACTCATGACACTTCCCATCGCAAGGATAACGGTGAAAACTCGCTATGTGGAAGGAGAAATCAGAGCAGCAGTGATAGATGAACCAATCTACCCTCTGATATTGGGGTGTAGATACGTCTTCTTGGGGAATCCCGAGAAACCTGTGATCATGGCGACAGTGCAGACCAGGTCACAGAAGAAGGAGGAAGAAGGTGAACCTATAAATGCTCATCCAGAGGAGATGAGAAAGGCGCAGGCTGAGGATAGGACACTCAAGCCATGTTTTAAAAAATTGCCCAAATGCCACACACCTCCGAGCAAGGGGGAATATTTCATGAAGAACAAACTATTATACAGGAAGGCCGGAACTGGAACAAATGGTCACAACCAGCTGGTTCTTCCCACCTCATATAGAGATAAAGTGATGGAACTCGGGCATGCGATTCCCTTCAGTGGTCACATGGGGATCAGCGCCACAGGACAGCGTATAGCTTGTCATTACTTCTGGCCAGGGATAACGGAGGATATAAAAAGATATGTCAAATCCTGCCCTGAATGTCAAAGGGTAGCTCCAAAGCACTGGACTGCTCCTGCAACTCTAGGGGAAATGCCCATAGTGGGAACACCTTTTGAGAGGGTTGCAGTGGATATTGTGGGACCTCTCACTCGGACCAAGAGGAGGAACAGTTACATCCTTACTCTGGTGGACACTTGTTCTATGTGGGGAGAGGCGGTAGCCCTGCCATCAATTGATTCAAAACATGTAGCAGAGGCACTACTTACAATATTTACCCGATTAGGATTCCCGCATCAAATCTTGACGGATAATGGATCTCAGTTCAAGGGGAAACTAACGGAAGAAGTTTTTAAACTATTTCAAGCCAGACACTTTCATTGTAGTCCGTACCATCCACAAGGGAACGGCCAGGTAGAGAGGTTCAACGGGACTCTCATTTCTATCCTGAGAAAGCTGGCACACGAAAAACCGGATCTGTGGGATCAATTCCTGCCCGCCGCATTGTTTGCGTATCGGGAGGTACCCCATAGTTCAACCGGGATGGCTCCCGCAACTCTGCTATTTGGGAGGCCAATAAAAGGTCCTTTAGAAGCTTTATTAAGGACCTGGACGGATGAGAAGGCGGAAGAACCTGTTACCTCATCTTATCAATATGTGAACGAACTGACCACTCGTTTGAAAGCTGGATGGAAACTGGCAAATGATAATTTGAAACAAGCCAGGAAGAAACATGCAGCATATTTTAATAGGAAGGCAAAGGACCGAGAACTAGCTGTGGGAGAGAAGGTGCTTCTTCTACTACCCGGTAGCCAGAATAAATTACAAATTGGTTGGCAAGGTCCATATACGGTTCTAGAGAAGGTGTCTAGAACAAACTATAAAATTGACAAAAAGGGGAAGGAGAAAGTTTATCATGTAAACTTATTAAAGAAGTATCTGGACAGACCACTCCAGGAAAGCACCCCCTTATTGACCTTGGCTATTGCAACCCAGATGCAAAAGGAACCACTCACCTCACATGAATACCCATTACATCCTTGTGAAACAGCAGCACAGGTAAAAGTCAGTAAGCACCTGACTAAAAACCAGAGGGAGAGAGTTCAACAGGTTCTGGAGGAACATACAGATGTATTAATAGATAAACCAGGCCATACAAATTTGCTACAGTATGACATGAAACTGGTAGACTCAAACCCAATCTGTATGAGAGCCTATTCTATTCCGTTCGCGAAGGAGAAGGCATTGAAGGAAGAAATAGATTATTTGCTGAAGGAGGGGATTATTTCGCACAGTGAATCATCTTTTAGTTCTAGTGTCGTTTTGTTGAGAAAACCGTCTGGGGAACACAGAATGTGCATAGATTACAGGAAACTGAATGCTGTCACAGAAGGACAAGTGGATCCATTACCAGACACAAAACAGTTATTTGCCAGACTGAACAAGGCAAAATACTTTTCAAAGGTGGATCTTAGTAAAGGCTATTACCAGATCCCAGTGAAGCCTGAAGTGAGACCTTATTTGGCTTTTAGCACTTCGGATGGACATTATGAATTCAATATGCTACCATTCGGACTGAAAAATGCTCCGAGTGTATTTTCAAGGATGATGCGCAAATTGTTGGATCCCCTGAATAACCCATGTATCACGAATTTCATGGATGATATTCTCGTCGCCACAGAGACATTTGAAGAACACATTGAAGCTCTAGAAATGTTATTTAATAGACTTCGGGAGGCGAACTTAACTGCTAGGCCAACAAAATGTTGTATTGGATGCAAAGAGTTGGAATTCTTGGGACACACTGTATATCAGGGTAACATGACCCCTGACCCTAAGAACTTGGAAAAACTGCAGAGAGCACCTAGACCACAAACAAAAAAGGACGTGCGATCATTCGTGTCGTTATGCGGATTTTATCAGAAATACATCAAAAATTTTAACGCTATTTGTGCTCCTCTGACTGATCTGACTCGCAAGGGACTTCCAGATAAAATTATTTGGACTGCACAATGTGAACTAGCGTTCCAAGAGTTAAAGGAAAAACTCACTAGCAGGCCTATTCTCAAACTGCCTGATTTGACACAGGACTTTGTCTTAAGAACCGATGCAAGTAATGTAGGACTCGGAGGGGCTTTGTTGCAAAGATCATCTTCACCTGATGGGGAACTGAAACCAGTCGCTTATGCAAGCCGCAAATTGAATAAGGCGGAACAAGGATACTCCACAAGCGAAAAAGAATGTTTAGCGTTAATCTGGGCAATAAAGAAGTTTCAAATCTATCTGTATGGTAGGACTTTTGTGGTGGAGACGGATCATCAGCCTCTCGTATTCTTATCTCAGGCTAAGCATGAAAACGCAAGATTGCTGAGGTGGTCTTTATTGCTTCAACCTTATCAGTTTAGTATCCAATATATCCCAGGCAAATTGAATGTCGGTGCAGATTTCCTCAGTCGGCACCCCTGTGATCAAAATTAGAGTAATGGCAGACGGGAGGAGAGATTTTATCTATGTGTATCACTGGTTTTAGAACTTGCCGTAGGCATGTTTTCAAGTGGGGAGATGTGTCATAAAATTAACAAGTGATACAACGTAAAAATATCTCCAAAGGATAAAATGTAGGGATAAAAACATAACGCGTAAGCTGCTGATAGTACATGATCGCCCTGACCGCGGGTCATCACCCTCCATAAAAATTGACTTGTTAGACGGGAAATCAAAACGGTTACCATTTGGAGGGATGAGAACGGCGGATCAAAAGAAAAAAAAATATGACTGAAAAAAATTGCGTGAGACTAGCAAGTCTAAGGAGATGCACTTGGGGGGGGGGGAGGGGGGGGGGGAAACGGAGGAAAAAATTCACGTCCCCAAATTGACACGAGGTACGGAAACGGACGCTTTTGCGATACCAAGCCTTTGATTTGAATTCAGCGGCTAAACGCAGATGCTTGAAATATTACAAAATTTAAAAAGTAACTTTTCTTAATATTAATGTTAGGAATATAAAAATTAGCTGGCCGGATGGCCCATTCTGAGCAGTGAAATAATATGGTTTTAATTTTACAGACGGATAGATAATAATGAAAATAATGACAAAAGACAGTGTTGTTCACAACAGCGAAAGACTGCATTGAATCAAAAGTGTCGCTATTTGCACAAAAATCGCGACCTTGAGACGCATGTGTTCAAATCTACTTAGCATGGAAGAGAAGGGATATTGGTGGAAGCTGTGTCTAAAAATAACTTTTATCGACAAAATTTTGGAGGGGAGAGAAAGGTTGGTTCAAAAATCAAGTACGTTTTGTGAAAACGCAAGTAGAGACGGACAGACTAACAGATAAAAATCCATACTTGACTGAAGCATGACTGAAATGACTTTAGTGTAGGAAATTTGAATTTAGAAAAACCAAGGCATTGATTGGCCACAGACAATCATATTGTCCGCGCTCAGACGAGCTTTTTTGCCATTCCTCAATAGTTGTCCAGTGATAGACACAGTAAATTTCAAGTGTGGTGATTTCCAAATGAAATAAATTGAAATAAGTTCAGGGACGCCATACTATAGCCAGCAGCTCAGCTGAGTTTTGCTAGCATTTCTGTGTTCTTTATTCATAATCTGGTAAGATTGAAATTATTTCTTTGTATATTTTGAATATTGTTTAATGTCCGAGTGATTTGATACTGCCATATCGAAATCTAGCCTTACAAACAAGTAAGGATTCGCTCTGGACCCCCCGCCCTAGTTCAGGGTCTAGGGACAAACAATATATAAACTACAGCAAGGTTTAGGAAGGGGTGATCAAGTGTTGAGAACAGTGAATCATATCACCTATCCTATTCTATGGCAGTGAGATAATGCACCTATTTCAGAATCTGTAGACTGGGGAAACTTACCCTATGCGAAACCAACTAGGTAAGATGTGCTGTCTGGTCAGAGAGAACTGACCCTGTTTATGTGGTGTTATTGTAATTTGTTATGTGTAGAAGTGGCTTATTAGGTAAGGTTCTGAGCAAAAACCAATACTTTATTTCAGAGCTGTGAGTTCGATCTTGACACTAAGGTGGTGTCAAATGCTGATTAATAATTGAAGTGAGGACCCGTGCAGGGTACATTTCGACAGAACATCTGTGTATTGCTCAAGCACGGAGAGGTGGGGCCATCATATTCCAGCACCAGAACAAATCTGGCAAAGTTAAGTAGGCTAGCTGGCCTGCTGAACTTACACCAACTTCATAAAACTAGCACCCAAGAGAATTTACTACTGAAGCATCCCATTTCCTTTCATCATTTATGGACAATGCTTTGTAGGCACAAACAGGGAGGGATGAAGCCACCCCAACAGCACATCCATTCATAGTTTTCCCAGGAAAATTAACATTACGAACAGTAATACTATAATTAATCTTGAAGATTGCATATGTAAACATCTTTCATTTAACATGCCATTTATTCATGCCATTCATTCATAAATTTCAAAATCTTTGCATAAGTTCTGGCCAAAATAAAACCTTGGTTCAGAACAAATAAATTTAAAAAAGATTTTCTATTCTAAAGTTAACCAGCTGAATTTAGTTCATTGTGTTATAAATTGTATTGATAGTATTAGATTTAATTAATATCTGTGTGTGTTTGTATATGTCCATACAACACATTGCATTCAGTACCCTAGATTTTAACGTAGCCACATTCATTAGTAAAAAAAGATATGTGTGAGGTCATAAAGTGGTAGCACGAAAGGGCCTTCTGTATATTCACAGCTACAATTATCTCAGGAGCCTTCACAGCTGACCTCACGCATCACACTAGGTGATAACACCACCATACAATACCATCAAAATCCACTACACCATTAAAGGTTTTGATGCCAACGCCCTTTATTTGTGGGCGTTGATGCAGAAAATGCCCACTGACTTTCCCGTTAGACGGTACAAGGATGATGGTTTCAAGCACCACAAACTCCACAAATATACCGTGCAGTGCCGCGATTATTTGGCTTGGGTCTCCCACCAAAAAAAAGTGACCTTAAAAACCCAGTTTAACGGACGGGAGAAGGCGTTGGGTGATGTATGCGTTAGGGTAGACGGTTGGGACAGATACTCTCAAACCGCCTACCAGTTCCATGGGTGCCTATTCCACGGCCACCCTAACTGCCCACTAACCGCCGGTCGTGACGTTAACCCAGTCAACAACAAACCATTGGCTGAGTTGTACGCAAAGACGGTGGAAACAAGTTCTTATTTACGGGGCCATTGCAGCGTCAAATTGGTCGAAATGTGGGAATGCGAGTGGCAGGCGTTGAAGAAAACCGAGCCATCAATCCGTCGTTTTCTGAACGCCACCTTCCCGAACCAGAAACCATCTTACACGAAATGTCGGTACCCCCTGACAAAAGAAAATATTCTCGCCTCGGTGCTGGACGAGACCTTGTTTGGCCTAGTCGAGTGTGACATCCATGTCCCCGACTCTTTAAAAGAACATTTCTCTGAGATGACGCCCATTTTTAAGAATGTCGACGTCACGAGGGAAGATATTGGGCCTTTCATGCGGGAATACGCCGAAAAACATAAACTCCTGACTACCCCTAGACGGACGTTGATCGGGAGTTATGTGGGCAAGAAAATTCTCCTGACAACACCTCTGCTTCGCTGGTACCTGACCAAAGGCTTAGAAGTCACCTGTATCTACCAGGTGCTTGAGTATACACCCGTGACGTGTTTCAAACGGTTTGGGGACACTGTTTCGAACGCGCGTCGACAGGGTGATACTGATCCTGCCTACGCCATTACCAGCGAGACCATGAAACTGCTAGGTAACGCGGCCTACGGCAAGACATTAACCAATAAGGCGAAGCATGTGGATGTCTCGTACACGATGGGCGAGGGTACCTCTGACCAAATAAACTCACCCCGCTTTAGGAAAATGACGTTAGTGACTGACGAGATTTTTGAAGTAGAGAAACTGAAACAGACTATATGTTGGGACCTCCCCGTTCAGATAGGATTTTTCGTCTACCAATACGCGAAATTACGCATGTTAGAATTTTACTACGACTGTTTAGATAAATTTGTAGATAGGTCAGACTTTCAGTTGTGCGAGACGGACACAGACAGCCTTTACTTGGCCCTTAGTTCAGACAACTTAGCGGACGTTGTTAAGCCCGCTTTGCAACAGGAATTTTATAGCTCCTACCACCAGTGGTTCCCCGCCGAAGTATGTCCCGACCATAGACCCGTTTTCGTCGCTACCGAGGGTAAAACGCGCGCCCTTTGTCAGAAATGCCGCGAACAAACCTTATTCGACAAGCGGACACCGGGCCTTTTTAAATTAGAATACGAAGGCAGAGGGATGGTTTCCCTCTGTAGCAAGACATATCACTGTTTTGGTGACTACGACAAAACAACCACCAAAGGACTCAACAAACACCACAACAAAGTAGACAAACACACATTCCTAGAAGTCCTCAACACACAACAAGCACAGGGTGGGGAAAATATCGGGTTCCGTGCACACAAATCCTCCATCTACACATACGAACAACACCGCAACGCTCTGTCTTACTTTTACATAAAACGACAGGTACACCCCGACAACGTCACCACATCACCCCTCAACATTTAAACTGTCTGTACACACAACACCTCTATTTCTTACGACGTGACGACAATGTGACGACAATGTGACGACACATATCCCTCAAGGTCTGGCCTGTACCCCTGTGATAATGTATTAAAAACAAACTGTGATATACACACAGCCTTCGTATATAAATATGTATTATTGTACATTCATATGTGCAAAATATCAATGTTTGATAATGTCACCATATACTGTCTTTCATATATAATTGTATATTCATTTGATTAAAAAATTACTGTACAATGTATTACGTTAAAAAATACTATATATATTACCATATATGTTTTGCTATTACAAAAACACTATTGAATATAAAATAAAAAACTATATTAACTAAAACGCCTTTTTGTTACCTATATATCGTCTAAATGTTTGTATAACTGTTCGTCTAACTGTTTGTATAACTGTTTGTATAACTGTTTGTATAACTGTTTGTCTAAATATAACGTATAAATATCGTCTAACTGTTATGTAAATATCGTCTAAATATATATCTTCCTATTGTCTCCCTATTATATAAAAGTTTGTCTAAATGTTGTTTGTCTAACACAACCACTACCTAAGTTGGCTATACTAATAACAATAATATATAAAAAACCACCATCTTGCAACATTTTCCTTATATAAACATCCTCTTCTTGTTATCTCAGTCCGCGCCCCGCCACCATTTTTTTCCCCCCTTTTCTTGCTATATAAAAGTCATGCTCCACCAGCGCTCCACCATCGGCTCCACCAGAATGCGACCTAAGTTGCGCATTCCCTACTACTATCGTTCCTTTCAAACTTCTGCATTGTCTTACGATCCACTGACAAATACTAGAAGAACTTGTGCATGCCCGTGAAGGAAACAGTAAACATGTAATATGGCATCAGAACAGTTATGCAATGGATCCCTGGGCACTCAGATACCCATGGCAATGACAGAGCAGACGAATTAGCAAAGAAAGGAACAATACAAGGACAACCAAACAACTCTAGCGAACAAACAAAGAAACCTGGCTGAACAGATGAGCCATAGGAAATACCGGGAGAGAGGTTTATAAACATATGGTTGGTCCTGATCCTAATGATAACATCGGCCATCTTACATCACCTCCGAACACAACATATAACACTCTACAAACACTTGAACAGCATCCAACCACAACACATCCGAGAGTGCCGGCTGTGTCCTACACTTATGAAACTGTTGACGACCAACTCTGTGAGTGCCCTGCACTCGATGATGTTAGGAAAATCCACCTTCCTCCAAGGTCAGATAAGTGGAACATCTTGTATGGAACAAAAGTACAACTTGAGAGCAAAATGCAGATACCACTACATAGCATTGTTGAATAACAACAACAACATAAGAGCGTGTTCGTAGCTGTCAACAAAATCACAATAGCTTGTGAAGATAGCATATCAGAACACGGAGCAAACCAATTCTATAGTTATGGGAAACAACAATTCATTCAGGGCCGGCTACTGGGCTGTCCTAGCTTTGCTACCACACCGGACTCCGACTTGGGGAAGTACCGAAATTATTATTATTTTTAAGAATTTTAAATGTAAAAGAATGAGAAAAATTACACAAAAAATTTCAAAGCTGCTTGTAGGAAACTTATCATTTTCCTATATGTCTATATACTTTTTCATCTTTTAAAAAACTGCATTATGCTTCTTCTTCTTCTTCGATCCTTAGCCACCGACCGTCAAAGCAGTCAGTGGCCATCACGCCTAGTGGCGTCGTGTAGGGCAACAACAAATTGATTCCACTTTGCACGGTCGGTGGCCATCCTTCGTACAGTGCCCCAACTCTGGTTCATTCTTTGCATCTCAGCCTCCACAGTGCTCCGCCAAGTTGTTTTTGGTCGGCCTCTCTTTCGCTTTCCTTCAGGGGTCCAAAGCATAGCTGTTCTTGTGATGGCATCGGGGTCTCTTCTGAGGACATGACCAACCCAGCTCCAGCGTCTGCCAGCTATGATGGTATGCATGTCCTCTTGCTTGCTACGAGTAAGCAGATCTTGGTTGGTGATGGTATTCGGCCAAAAAATGCGGTGAATTTTTCTTAGGCATGTTGTGTGAAAAGAGGACAATTTTGACATTTCCTTCTCTGTGACTCTCCAGCATTCCGCACCATAGAGAAGCACAGAAAGCACGCAACTCTGGTATAATCTTAATTTTGTGCTTGTGCTGTATTGGGAGGACTTCCATATGTTATTTAGGCTAAAGAAGGCTGTTCTTGCCTTATTCATTCTGATGTTGATGTCTTTGCCTGCCCCACCGTCTGGTGTTACTATGCTTCCTAGGTATGTGAAGGTATCTGTCTGTACCAGTTGCTGATTCCTTACTGATATGGGCTCAGGATTGCTCACATTGAGCGTCATGACCTCAGACTTCTTTAAATTGATGTTCAAGCCCACCTGCTGGCTAAATTTATTAAGTCTATCCGTTTTTTCCTGGATGTGTTGATGTGAATGTGCCAGCAGTGCAATGTCATCTGCATATTCCAGATCTTCCAATGTTGAAAATGTAGTCCATCTTATTCCTCTTGGACTGCCCTCTGTTGTCTGGCGCATCACCCAGTCTATGACTATTAAAAATAGAGTGGTTGATAAGGGGCATCCCTGTCGTACTCCTGTCTTCACCTCGAAGGTTAGGTTGCTCTGCCCAACATTACACGTAAAGTTGGCATAGAGGCTTTTTATGATTGACACTATGCAGCTTGGAATTCCATAAGCCCTCAGTATTTTCCATAAACTGTCCCTATGTATGCTGTCAAAAGCCTTTTCAAAATCAACAAAATTTATGTAAAGCTGTCTTTGCCATTCTGAGCACTGCTCTATAATGTTCCTGAGAGTGAATATATGGTCTACACATCTTCTGTTCTTTCTAAATCCTGCTTGTTCTTTCCTCAGTTTGTAGTCTACTGCCTTTGAAATTCTCTGTATAATTATCCTGCCTAGTATTTTGCTGGGAACTGAGAGAAGAGTGATTCCTCTCCAATTATTGCAGTCTGAAAGATCTCCCTTCTTAGGCAATTTGACAATTATTCCTTTGTTCCACTCTGATGGTGTTGTCCCCGTTTTCCACACTTGTGCAAATAGTGGTTCTAATTGTTCTGCTGCTAGCTCAGGGTCTGTCTTAAATAGCTCTGCATTTAAGTTATCATGGCCAGGAGCTTTTCCGTTCTATAACCCTTTGATTGCTGTGATGATTTCTTCTTTTCGTGGAATGTCTGTATTTACATCTAGATCGTTTTCAGCCTCAGGAACATTCAATTGTGTCTCTGGTATTTCCTTGTTCAGAGTTTCTCTGAAGTGCTCTGCCCATCTTGTTTCCTGTCCCTCTGCTGTCTTGATGAGATTTCCTTGCTTATCTCTTACTAATGTAATATTGTTTGCACCTTGTTTTCCGCTGATGAATTTAGTTATTTTGTATACTGTGCTTTGTTCATTTCTCAGTGCTGCCTCTTCTGCCTGTTTTGCAAGATCGTCTAGGAAATTCCTTTTGTTGGCTCGGGTTTGGCGTTTAACTTCCCTGTCCAGTTGACTGTACTGTTCGCTATATAGTTGCTTTAACCTTGGGGACTTCGCTTCTGTTTTCTTTCTTTTCATTTCCTTTCTCATCTTTATGGTGTTTAGTGTTTCTGGTGTTATCCAGTCTTGCTTCTTCCTTTCCTGGAATCCTAAGCATGATTTGCTACTTTCCTTATATATTGTTGAAATGGTGTTGAAATTCTGGTCTATATCATCAGTCAATGTCTTTTCCTGGCTTTTGGCAAATTGATATCGTTTCTTAATGTCGGCCGCAAAAGCTTTTCTGGTAAGGGGGTCCTTCAATTTGCTGATGTCAAACCTTTTCTGTGTAGTTACAGTTGGTCCAGCCCTTCTTAATTTCACTTTCAGTTTTGCTACTACTAAATGGTGATCGCTTCCCACATCTGCACCTCTTCTTACCTTCACATCTTGTAATGCATGTCTCCATCTACCGTTAACCATGATGTGGTCTATCTGGTTTCTGTCCCGACCATTTGGTGATTCCCATGTTAACTTGTGAATTTCCTTATGTGTCGGAAAAGTGTTCCTCCAATGACCAGGTTGTTAATGCTGCAGAAACTTATTAGCTTATCCCCTCCATTTCTTTCTGCAGTTGTTGATAGAATTCATCCTTGACCTCCTCATCGCTATCATTCATTGGTGCGTAGCATTGTATTATTGTAGTGTTGGTGAATCTCCCTCTCAATCTCAATCGTATCAGTCTGTTGTTGATGGGTTTCCATTCCAGTAATGTCCTTTCTATCCCTTTCTGTAGAATAATGGCTACGCCTTCACTGTGCTGTCCATCCTCTCTTCCAGAGTAAAGTACTGTTTCTCCTGTTGCTGTTTTAACTTTTCCTGCCCCTGTCCATCTGCTCTCGCTTATCCCCAGGATGTGTAACCTATAGTTTCTCATTTCTGCCGTGACCTGTCTTAGTTTACCTGTCTCGTACATTGTCCTGACATTCCAAAATCCTATTCTTTATCCTGTTTTGCGGTCAGGACATCCGTTTTCATGTCAGTGGCTTCCTTTCGGCTTTCACCACTGACAGTCATACGAGCCACAGACTCCGAATGTCCATCCCGCAGCAAAGTTTGTTCATTTGATGTTGTTTCCGTAACTTCATTATTTTTTTTACATAGACAGGGGTGTCAGAGCTATGCTAAAACCCCCAACCTGGAGGACCAGGGTACCAGCTTTTGTCTGACCCCTACCCACACAGACCAGTCCAGCTTGGTTGAACCTACCAGGAGTAAAACTCCCACTGGCATAGCTCTGGGGATTGTCAGGGTACGCAAGCTGCCATACCGCTACAAGGTATAGGTACCATTGATGGCAGACTGCATTATGCGCCCTTCTGTAATTCAACCTGAAAAAAAAGAGATAAATAAATTACCTACAATAAGATTTTAAAACCATAAGGGTATTATATGTTTGTAACGTTCTACAGTGGACTTCACTTGCAGAAATTACAGTGTGATAAACTGAATAACACGAAACTGAATCGCGTAAGAGTACACCCAGTACCCTGTACCCTCTTGAAAAATCGCTGTGCTGGCTCTGACTACATTGAATAAGCAACAATACTGGGAATAAGCGCAGGTGGTGACGAATCCAGACAGCCAGCAGCGGCCATTTTAAGAGCCAGACCTTTTGAGGGCTAACAACAATCCTAGCCAAAGAAAGCGACTGAAATAATGTACAGGTTTCTGTATTTGCAGACCATAATGTATCTGAGTAAAGAAGAACGAATCCAGATAATTCTGCTCATAGGAAATCGGAGTCAAAGAGTGGTCGCTCCTGAATTTAACAAACTATACCTAGACCACAAGCCAATAACACAGAGTAACTAAACAATACACATAAAGGAGTATACATCAGGCACTTTGGTATAGACTGGTGACTAGGACATCTATGGCAGTGATTGCGTCTATAATTAGTCTGGGTCGTTCCTCGGTCCGAAATGCCGTAGTTATGTAGGGAAGTTGTGCTAATGACCACTGTCCACGAAGCACTATTTTCATGGTGCATTGTTAGCAGTCGGGTTATTCACGATTTACTCCCATAGGGGGGCGGTGCTGCCGTTCGGATAGTCCTGTGTTCGAGACCCCGGTAAGTCTATGATTTCGGTTGTGTTTTCTTTTGTCTAGTTTTCTACTTCTTTATTTTCTTACGAGCACCTGCAACATTGTGACGCGGGGTTCAAAAATTTGGCTCTAGGGTGGAGCTACCATCCCTCCTATTTTTTTTCCTTGATTTTAGACACGCCTATTTTGCATCCTTTTTTTCTAAGTTTCTGTCGCTGCTAGCATGTCACTTTGATCTGACAAGTTAACTCCCCTGTTTCTCCCGCGTACGTGGCCAGCAGAGATGTCTGTTTCTTGGTATTTATACTTAGTCAGAGTAAGTTGATTGTAGTGGGTTCTAGCATTTTTTTAAGGCGCGGCCATTACCCAACGAACACTAAGAAGCTATAGTTATTATTTTTTTCTAAAGGAAATTGTGTTCGAATGCCACTAACGTGGTTTTTGTTCTAAAGCCAAAGGGTTGTGTAACTTTAGATACTTTACTAAGGCCTTTCTAGAGAACCTTCTTACTCACATATCTGCATATATCAACATATATCTGCCTTGTTTCACAAAAAGAATAATTTTTAACGCAGAGTGTAACCATAAGCGATTGTCTTTTTCTGGCCTCCGTGACGGATCGTTGTAAAGTTTTTTCACAACATGTAACTTTAATTTAGTTGATTACTTGTTTACTATATGGATATTTGTAATTCATTTAGAGGTTTACCAAGAGTAGCCTTACATTGTTGTCATATGGAGTGCATGTAAATATTAAGTGTGTCGCAGCCAGTGCGATAATCTTAGACTGGCCTTGCAAATTTGTTTACACGCCTGTGCGTTAGACAGAACTGACAGATACGTTGTGAGGTCAGTTCCGCGCCAGGTAAATGATGCAGGAATGTTTACATACCAAACCCGCCGTACGCTAGCCGTGGATAACCTGATTGCGCAAAGTTGCGAGTTATCATGTAGGCCGGCCAAGCACCTACCGGCTCGTTCGTCTATTTAGCGGTCAGTGAGAAGAGAGATAAACTGCGGGATATTGTGGGAAGGGTCGTAAATAAGTTTATCTGGACCTGTTTATGCTATTGCTTTGTTTTGATGTTGTAACATTCAGGATGGCTAGATGATCAGAGATTTTTTAATATGATTTCATTTCAGCAAGAACCGGTAAACTCCGACGGAGTTAAGGAACCTCTGAGCCATCGGCCTGATTTGCCTTCATGGAGAGGCAGGATAAATCATCAACCCTTTTACCTTGGGGTGTTCACACCAGCTACAGTCGTTCATATTACCAGCACCCTAATAGGGGCACATTTGTGATCTACCGTGCTGGGAATTAATTTTACGCCACTCCTGCAAGTAAGTTCTTTATTTCAGGGCTCCCTGAAAAAAGGAGTAATAGAATCTATAAATATTGAACAATGGGAGTGTGAATCTGGGTTGTTTATGCTTATGATTCTTATTATTACTAGCATTGTTGTCACTAGATGTTTTTTTAATGAAACGCATTGCTTTTAAGTTTTGATGGTTTGTGATTTGACACTGTCTCGTTTTTGCCATAGTTTTTTGGGTTAATAAATTAGACCGCTAATCGGCGGATCAGACGACTTTATATCTGTACTTGTACTTGATTGTTTGTGGAGTCACTAATGTGCACAAAACCTTACTCCAAGCAGAGACAGAGGCAGAGTAAAATTAGTTTTTGAAGCATAGTCATTGAGTGGTAAGAGGGAGAGGCTTTGTCTGATCTTTACTCCTGATAACTATAATTCACTCTATCCACATTCAACACAATTTCTCATCTATCTTCTCAGTCCTCACTCAGACTTTTATCTTGTCTCAGACTTCACTCACACTTTTTGTCTTGTCTCAGACAGACTAAGAAAACCACTCGTGACAAACATACCCCTTTACGTGTATTATTTATTTACTGTTTACATGCTTCGGGGTTCCCTCTTTATTTATTTCAGTAACACAGAGCTGTATTAGCAGACTTGTTGCAAAGTTTAAGAAAACAGAATCCATAGCTGATAACCACGCAATGGACCTTCGAGGAGTTGCTCTGACGATGCTGCAGCGACTGCTTTCCGTGCTCATCACTGCAAAAGTCTAAAAACATTTTTTCGTACATTTCCTATGATGACGGACCTACGGGACACGCTGAATATTGGAGAACAAGTGTTTTTACTTTGGTAAATAAATATTACACACACAAAGAGGTATGTTTTCGGGCACTCATGGTAGCAGCTTATGAAGAACAGTTGTGGGAATTGTCAAATTCTACAACGCTTGGTGGATAACATACAATTGACCTTACATTGTTAGGATCAGGAAAGTTTTTTAAGCTTAATAAAATACTTAAACTTCTCGTACATCAAGATCATTTTGGCGTGCATAATGTGTGCTACCTTCTTCGTCTTCTAGTACCATACCAGATGGCATAAGAGATTATATCTTTGCCATAACTTCATATCTCCAATATTATTTATCTATCATGTTGTTGACCTATTTCCATGCCATGATTTCAAACTGTTCAGTATCTCTATTTCCTGTTGTCACGATATATTCCTACTTTCTTCTTATCATAACATGCCCACAAAAGTGGAATGCTTACTTCTAACATGAGGAATAAGTTTCCTTTGCGCATTGACCTCTTTCACGACATCCTCATTACTATTTTTGGCTGTCCATGGTATTTTTAACATTCTTCTGTAAAACCACATCTCTGTGGCCTCTAGTGCTTTTCCTGCATGTTTACTTAATTGTCCATTACTCACTTCCATATGTCAATTTTGGTTCTATATAACAATGAAGAACTCTTTTTCTTACTTCCACTGACAACGAATTGTTTTATACAGAGTCGGCCCTACGGGTTTGTCAAGATGGGGCGGGGTCTAATCCCTCGCCCCCCTCCCCCATTACTGTATTCTTCTCTTACGAGGGTCAGTTTCGTACTATTGATTTTATTGGGGGGAGGAGAAACAGAAAGAGCATCCAGAGTCCGGTAATACAGAACCATACTAGACATTACCAAGAAGAGATCACGTGATAATTTTCATACTAAGAACCGGTCATTGCAGACTCAGATACCATCAAGAACCGGTCATGGCAGACTCAGATACCGTCTGCTCAACAAATTAAAAATCGGACAGACATATTGGGAGGACAAACAGACAGTAGAACGTGTACTCCAAAACTGTTGTCACCATGAGACGAGCAGGGTGGCAGCGTGGTATTCTTCAAACCAGCTGAGGGAGAAACTGTTTGGTAACGAGAGAAGCATGAGACGGGCTATCAGGCTTATAAGAGAGGTCAGTTTGGTTATTTGAGAGGGAACTACGAAGGAGAAGACGAAGAAGAAGGAAGAAGAAAAAGAATAGTGAGTTTAATAACACTTAAATTGCCACCATTTTTTTTATTTTGGCGCCCTCCTGATGATGGCGCATTGCACACACCGCCAAAGTGCCAACTCTGAGTGCATAAAATACTTTGCTTTTGTCCGGGCAATGTGTGTTATATCATCATCATCATCATCATCATCATCATCATCACTGTCCTTTGTGCTCCTTACAGAGCATAGAGTCACCACTACAGCTGGTCCACTTGCATGAAGCCTTCATCAAGCATTCACATGCTCTAGCGATAGTTGTCTCTGTGGCAACTTATTTGACATGATCAGGTTGCCAGCCCCATGCACAACCTCACATTAGTAGCCTTGTACGACATGCCTGAGGGTGTAGTTGTCATGTTCTTTCTTCATCTCTTCAAAGACACCCCCCTCCCCCGGGAACTACCCATGGCGGTGTGCGATACATTCTTCTTCTTCTTCCGTCCTTAGCCACCGACCGTCAAAGCAGTCAGTGGCCATTACGCCTAGTGGCGTCTTAGGGCAACAGCAGATAGGTTTTCTTTGCCATTGTTTCCCATCACGCCTATTGCCGTCTTTAGGGCAACGGCAAATCAATCCATTTGCTGTTGTTTCCGTAATCGAAGTGACTGGCAAACGGGTGATCAGCCCGTTGGTGTGCGATACATGCTCTCGATTTATTGACTTTATTATGCGCCATGGCTATGATAACCATCAACTAAAGTGTATCAACTATCAAGCCCGGTATTGATAGCTCAATGTATAATGTATGTAAAGTGTAAGCAGAACTTGCAATCAATAGTTAATTGTTCATGAAAATGTATGATCAGGCTTGTACTGAAATGTAACCTGTGTGTGCCAGTGGCGTCTGAATTGTTCAGACGTTGTTGGGGTGTTGAAGTTAAAGCCGCGGGTTATTGGAGGCTGGCTGAAGTTGGAACCCCTATCACAACACACACGCATTATTTAGTGTTTCAGTAACAGTGGCGCAACTACCGCCGAGTGGACCCGGAAAGTAGTGCAGATAAAGTCATAATTTACTCTTTATTTTAAGTTAAACAATTAATTTTAATTGTTCTGTATTAACAGTAGTTATTAAGAAGTAGTATACTTTGTTACACATACAGTATTTGCTGTGTACTGCTTATGGTTATTGAGCCCGTTATACAATTAGGGTCTCACTTAATTTGTGCCAGGAGCATCCTCTTTTGTAGTTACGCTACTGTTCAGTAACGATGGTTAGCTACTAACTGCGAAGTTGCAAATACAGGCATACATCGACTTTCGTCACTTCGAGTTTCGTCGTTTCGCTCTTTCGTCAGTTTTCAATTATAACCACGTTTCCGAATTTCGTCAATTAATATTAGACAAACATAAAGGTATGTTTTCAGGCACTCGTAAGAAATAAAGAAGTAGAACACTTAGACAACAGAAAAACAACAGACGTGAGTGGCTTACCCAGGGTACGAACCCCGTACCTTCCGTACGACAACACCGCCTAGCTATACAAGCGAATCACACTAACCTCACGGCCAGCTAGGCATCCACAAAAAAGGATGCTTTACTGACCGGTCATCAGTGCGAAACACAAGACAACACCGGAAGTTTACAATGGGCACCTCAGCCTATTAATGACGCAATCACTTCTGTTGTTCCTCTATTCTGCAGTATATGTCAGTCCAAACAAGACAAAGACCTTGATACTGTGTCCAGTAAATGATAGAAGACTTAAGGACAGTAGTATAGAACAGAGGGTAGGTTTCTGGTATTGTATGAACATTAATAACACATAAGGAAGGGAAACCCGAGGCCTGTAAACAGTAAATTAATATTAGACAAACATAAAGGTATGTTTTCAGGCACTGGTAAGAAATAAAGAAGTAGAACACTTAGACAACAGAAAAACAACAGACGTGAGTGGCTTACCCAAATTTCGTCGCTTGCTTCGCTCTTTCGTTGCATTTCATCACCACCGCGCGCCATCTGGTTTCTTTCTTCGTTCAGTCCTTGAACAGAAGTCGTTCGGTGCGCACTGTTGTTTGAAGTTGTCCATTCCATCTCTTATATTTGCGATTAAATATATTAATACTACTTATTTTTGTGATTAAAATAACCAAATTATTCATACTATTTTATTTTTGTGTTTATACTGTAAACAGTTCATAGTTATTTTTGTGATAACAGTATAATGACAGTGTTCATATCGTGATTATAAGACACGTGTACAGTATTCATACTGTACTTTTTTGTGTTTAGGCCCTAAATTAATATTCATACTATCCTTAATGCGATTTTTGTGTTTATACTGTAAACAGTTCATAGTTATTTTTGTGATAACAGTATAATGACAGTGTTCATATCGTGATTATAAGACACGTGTACAGTTTTCATACTGTACTTTTTTGTGTGATAGGCCCTATACTACTTGTTTGTGTGCTTTAATATACTCATAATGAGTCCTAAGTGTAGTGACAAAGTTAAAAGAACCCACAAGGTTCTCAATTTGCAAGAAAAGCTTGAGCTAATCAAGCTTAATGAACAAGGCAACTCAAATGCTGAAATAGGCCACAAGCTAGGTGTACCTGGCACTACAGTTAGCACACTTGTAAAGAGCAAAGCTAAAGGTTAGAGGAAATTTAAAACGCTATGCCAAATAGCCTGTTACAGAGAACTTTTTATGGACAGTAACAAGACATCAATGAGGCAAACGTCCTTGCTCTCTTTTTTCAAGACGCAACCGCCACAACCAACTTCAGTCACCCCTCCCTCTAACCTTTCAGATTCCGAGCCATCAACATCAGCCCCAGCCCCTGTTAGATCTCCTTCAAAGTCCCCTTCTCCTAAAAGAATTAGACAGAGTTCCTCCAGTTCTGAAGTTGAGCCTCCTCGATTTTCTCCATCTGATTTTCTAAGTCTAGAATCCCCCTAAATCACCAACATTCAAAATAGTACATATTGTATATATTCATCGTCTACTTGCTCAAGAATGATTTTAAGGTAAGATGTTATTTACGTATTTTTTATTTATTACTGTATTTTCTTTTTTCTTATGTTTATTTCTGTTTATTTAGGTGTTGCACGCGTTCGCAAGTGTTATATAGTTAGTTATTTACGTTTTTTGGCGGCCCTAATGCATGTGCAAGCTAAATAAAGGCTGTGCTTCGACTTTCGTCGATTTTCGACTTTCGTCAGTGCTCTGGTCCCTAATCTGTCGAAAGAGTGAGGTATGCCTGTAGTTTGTATCGCAACTATATTCACATCTCTTATACAGCAAGTCGGGGGGAAAAAACATACTTCGCTCAGACGTGGGATTTTTCGCTAAGTCGTGGTGACCTAAATGTTACGTGTTCTGTTTTTAAACCATTTTACTTAATTTGATGTGAGCGTTTTTTTTTTTATGTTTCAAATGTTTGAGCTCTTGGTTCACTAGGTTTAAGCTTCTTCTTCTTCTTCCTCGTTCGTCCTGAAAAGGACGTTGGTTGCGTTGTGTCTGTTTACAGCGGAGCTGCGATATCTGCGCCTATCGACCGGCACATCCGACTTCAGCACGGCATTTTTTGGGACCGGGTTTGCCTTCCCTCTTCGATCCCTACTCTCTCAGCCAGATTGCAGTGATGCAGCCTGTTTCCAGCACCACTACGTGAGGTGGAGTAGGGTCTTGGTCAGCTCTGGTTCGCTGACCCTGACGCAAGCAGTCAAGCTATGGGTCGCTGGCTCCATTCTCTATTGCTGCGTCTTTGGTTTAAGCTGACCTAGGTAGCTGAACTTGAGCGCGCGATCCTATATCATGTTACATTTTAAACTACCAAACTTTGAAGGTACCCCGACTGACCAGTGGCTGGCCCGCCATACAAAATTAGAGCCGAACAAGTCACAGTGTTTTTACAAGATTACAGCTGTGAAAGGATCACAGAAAGTGGTGATGTTGTACACAAAACTGTGAACAGTATCACATAATTGTTCCATTTTAACGCATTTTATAATGACAGTGTGTAGCCTAAAACATATTTTTTTATAACTGTTAGTAACTTAGATCGCACGTACATGTGACTGTGAAGGTCACATTTCCGGTTAATAAAGTTCAGGAACATCATATACTAAAAGTCCTCACCCGATATTGCTTTTCACACGTGTTCGTGGTGTCAAGTGATGCATAAATTATAGGTATATTACACCGAGAATTTTGTTTAATACTTTTTGTATATTAATATATTATATCTACGTTCACACATACAGGCACAAAAGTAAATGCATTCTTACATGTCTGTATTTGTTTGTTGTTGTTTTTTTTTTAACCTTGGAGGGGTGGGGGAAGAAGGGAAGATGTTTATTTAGTTATGCATTTGTCTCATATCCTAGCGGCACGTCGCTTTCGGCTTTGACAGGTGTACTTAATTTATATAACAGAGCAGGTCTCTACTCATTTATTGCTACTTTCGCTCCTTGTGGAGTACTGAGTCACATATACAGCTGGTCCCCATGTGGAGTACTGAGTCACATATACAGCTGGCCCTCTTGTGGAGTACTGAGTCACATATACAGCTGGTCCCCATGTGGAGTACTGAGTCACATATACAACTGGTCCCCATGTGGAGTACTGAGTCACATATACAGCTGGTCCCCATGTGGAGTACTGAGTCACATATACAGCTGGTCCCCATGTGGAGTACTGAGTCACCTATGCAGCTGGTCCCCATGTGGAGTACTGAGTCACATATACAGGCGGTCCACTTGTGGAGTACTGAGTCACATATACAGCTGGTCCCCTTGTGGAGTACTGAGTCACATATACAGCTGGCCCCCTTGTGGAGTACTGAGTCACATATACAGCTGGTCCCCTTGTGGAGTACTGAGTCACATATACAGCTGGTCCCCTTGTGGAGTACTGAGTCACATATACAGCTGGTCCCCTTGTGGAGTACTGAGTCACATATACAGCTGGCCCCCTTGTGGAGTACTGAGTCACATATACAGCTGGTCCCCATGTGGAGTACTGAGTCACATATACAGCTGGTCCCCATGTGGAGTACTGAGTCACATATACAGCTGGTCCCCTTGTGGAGTACTGAGTCACATATACAGCTGGTCCCCATGTGGAGTACTGAGTCACATATGCAGCTTGTCCCCATGTGGAGTACTGAGTCACATATACAGCTGGTCCCCATGTGGAGTACTGAGTCACATATACAGCTGGTCCCCTTGTGGAGTACTGAGTCACATATACAGCTGGTCCCCTTGTGGAGTACTGAGTCACATATACAGCTGGTCCCCTTGTGGAGTACTGAGTCACATATACAGCTGGTCCCCTTGTGGAGTACTGAGTCACATATACAGCTGGTCCCCTTGTGGAGTACTGAGTCACATATACAGCTGGTCCCCATGTGGAGTACTGAGTCACATATACAGCTGGTCCCCATGTGGAGTACTGAGTCACATATACAGCTGGTCCCCTTGTGGAGTACTGAGTCACATATACAGCTGGTCCCCATGTGGAGTACTGAGTCACATATACAGCTGGTCCCCATGTGGAGTACTGAGTCACATATACAGCTGGTCCCCATGTGGAGTACTGAGTCACATATACAGCTGGTCCCCATGTGGAGTACTGAGTCACATATACAGCTGGCCCCCTTGTGGAGTACTGAGTCACATATACAGCTGGCCCCCTTGTGGAGTACTGAGTCACATATACAGGCGGTCCCCATGTGGAGTACTGAGTCACATATACAGCTGGTCCCCATGTGGAGTACTGAGTCACATATACAGCTGGTCCCCTTGTGGAGTACTGAGTCACATATACAGCTGGTCCCCATGTGGAGTACTGAGTCACATATACAGCTGGTCCCCATGTGGAGTACTGAGTCACATATACAGCTGGTCCCCATGTGGAGTACTGAGTCACATATACAGCTGGTCCCCATGTGGAGTACTGAGTCACATATACAGGCGGTCCCCTTGTGGAGTACTGAGTCACATATACAGCTGGTCCCTTTGTGGAGTACTGAGTCACATATACAGCTGGTCCCCATGTGGAGTACTGAGTCACATATACAGCTGGTCCCCTTGTGGAGTACTGAGTCACATATACAGCTGGCCCCCTTGTGGAGTACTGAGTCACATATACAGGCGGTCCCCATGTGGAGTACTGAGTCACATATACAGCTGGTCCCCATGTGGAGTACTGAGTCACATATACAGGCGGTCCACTTGTGGAGTACTGAGTCACATATACAGCTGGTCCCCTTGTGGAGTACTGAGTCACATATACAGCTGGTCCCCATGTGGAGTACTGAGTCACATATACAGCTGGCCCCCTTGTGGAGTACTGAGTCACATATACAGCTGGTCCCCATGTGGAGTACTGAGTCACATATACAGGCGGTCCCCATGTGGAGTACTGAGTCACATATACAGGCGGTCCACTTGTGGAGTACTGAGTCACATATACAGCTGGTCCCCTTGTGGAGTACTGAGTCACATATACAGGCGGTCCACTTGTGGAGTACTGAGTCACATATACAGGCGGTCCACTTGTGGAGTACTGAGTCACATATACAGCTGGTCCCCATGTGGAGTACTGAGTCACATATACAGCTGGTCCCCATGTGGAGTACTGAGTCACATATACAGGCTGTCCACTTGTGGAGTACTGAGTCACATATACAGGCGGTCCCCATGTGGAGTACTGAGTCACATATACAGCTGGTCCCCTTGTGGAGTACTGAGTCACATATACAGCTGGTCCCCATGTGGAGTACTGAGTCACATATACAGGCGGTCCACTTGTGGAGTACTGAGTCACATATACAGGCGGTCCACTTGTGGAGTACTGAGTCACATATACAGGCGGTCCCCATGTGGAGTACTGAGTCACATATACAGGCGGTCCCCATGTGGAGTACTGAGTCACATATACAGGCGGTCCACTTGTGGAGTACTGAGTCACATATACAGGCGGTCCCCATGTGGAGTACTGAGTCACATATACAGGCGGTCCCCATGTGGAGTACTGAGTCACATATACAGGCGGTCCACTTGTGGAGTACTGAGTCACATATACAGGCGGTCCCCATGTGGAGTACTGAGTCACATATACAGGCGGTCCCCATGTGGAGTACTGAGTCACATATACAGGCGGTCCACTTGTGGAGTACTGAGTCACATATACAGCTGGTCCCCTTGTGGAGTACTGAGTCACATATACAGCTGGCCCCCTTGTGGAGTACTGAGTAACATATACAGGCGGTCCACTTGTGGAGTACTGAGTCACATATACAGCTGGCCCCCTTGTGGAGTACTGAGTCACATATACAGGCGGTCCACTTGTGGAGTACTGAGTCACATATACAGGCGGTCCACTTGTGGAGTACTGAGTCACATATACAGCTGGTCCCCATGTGGAGTACTGAGTCACATATACAGGCGGTCCCCATGTGGAGTACTGAGTCACATATACAGCTGGTCCCCTTGTGGAGTACTGAGTCACATATACAGGCGGTCCACTTGTGGAGTACTGAGTCACATATACCGGCGGTCCCCATGTGGAGTACTGAGTCACATATACAGCTGGTCCCCTTGTGGAGTACTGAGTCACATATACAGGCGGTCCCCATGTGGAGTACTGAGTCACATATACAGCTGGTCCCCATGTGGAGTACTGAGTCACATATACAGGCGGTCCACTTGTGGAGTACTGAGTCACATATACAGGCGGTCCCCATGTGGAGTACTGAGTCACATATACAGCTGGTCCCCATGTGGAGTACTGAGTCACATATACAGGCGGTCCACTTGTGGAGTACTGAGTCACATATACAGGCGGTCCCCTTGTGGAGCACTGAGTCACATATACAGCTGGTCCCCATGTGGAGTACTGAGTCACATATACAGGCAGTCCACTTGTGGAGTACTGAGTCACATATACAGCTGGTCCCCTTGTGGAGTACTGAGTCACATATACAGGCGGTCCACTTGTGGAGCACTGAGTCACATATACAGGCGGTCCACTTGTGGAGTACTGAGTCACATATACAGCTGGCCCCCTTGTGGAGTACTGAGTCACATATACAGGCGGTCCACTTGTGGAGTACTGAGTCACATATACAGGCGGTCCCCTTGTGGAGCACTGAGTCACATATACAGCTGGTCCCCATGTGGAGTACTGAGTCACATATACAGGCGGTCCACTTGTGGAGTACTGAGTCACATATACAGCTGGTCCCCTTGTGGAGTACTGAGTCACATATACAGGCGGTCCCCATGTGGAGTACTGAGTCACATATACAGGCGGTCCACTTGTGGAGTACTGAGTCACATATACAGCTGGCCCCCTTGTGGAGTACTGAGTCACATATACAGGCGGTCCACTTGTGGAGCACTGAGTCACATATACAGGCGGTCCCCATGTGGAGTACTGAGTCACATATACAGCTGGTCCCCTTGTGGAGTACTGAGTCACATATACAGGCGGTCCCCATGTGGAGTACTGAGTCACATATACAGGCGGTCCACTTGTGGAGCACTGAGTCACATATACAGCTGGTCCCCTTGTGAAGTACTGAGTCACATATACAGCTGGTCCCCTTACAGGAAGCCGGCACGGAGCATTTATGTGTTCTTGTAGCTGTGTTTTCTGTAGCTATTTGTTTTACATGATGAGGTTTAATTTGTTATTCTAATTCTATTCCTTTTAAAGGTTTAATATCCAAACCTAAGGAAAGGGGCTTTTAACCTGTCTCATTTTTGTGTTGAACTTATCTATTCCAGTCCGTGTTTTCGACTATGAAGATCATTACATCAAAGTACCGCTCTTCTCTGTATGACGAACACATAGGCGCGTGTATGCGACTGGCCATTAGAAATGTCGAAACTGAAATTTGAAGACTTTGATGCGATGCAGTGCAAATCAACATCATTTTAAGTCTGTGTTATTACAGCTTTAGACAATCTCTGAACGGCCGAGAACCAGATTGGAACCAGGCCTGGAGGAAGTCAGCCGATAGGATAGTATGACGCTCTCTCTCTCTGGCAAACCTCTACACCCCCTCCCCAGGGTAGAACAGGAACGACTAAATAAGTAAATAAGCAAGTGACTTATTACAGCTGTTTAATACTTCGTTCATTATCAGACGTCAAGTTAAATATATTCAAAGAAAGCAGTAGTCAGATTGAGGCTGTTGATATTTCCGTAAAGTTTTCCCAGGAATGCTACTGGTGATGGCCATATGCGCGTTATCTGTTCCTCATGTTGGGCACTGTTGAAGTAGATGTTCCGTCGTCATTTTATCGGTACCACAGTTACACTCATCAGTAGTTCCTATCTTTAGCTTATTGAATAAACGGTATCTCAATCTGTTGTGACCTGTGCGAAGTCTGAAGATTACCACTTGTTCACTTCTGCTGAGCTGGTAATATGCATAATTTTTTTGTGTGGCCTGGATACTCTGTTTCCCACTTGCCCCTGTATCCGTTCTTGCTAAAACTCTTGGCCAGTTCATAAGTTATACTTGTGTCAAGCTGAGGTAGTTTTCAACCTTCCTTTGCCAATCTGTCAGCCTCTTCATTTCCGGGGATGTTGCGGTGAGATAGAATCCATTGTATAACAACTCTTTTGAATTGCTGACATTAGTTTGTGGAATGTTACTCTTAGGTCATCCAAGGTCGGCATTTTTCTGACTCTTCAGCGATGCAATTACTGATAGCGTATCTGTGAAGATACCTACTAGTCTCTCGGTGCTTTCATCTGTCATTAGGACTTCTGCTGCAGATTGTAAGGCCTCTGCTCTGAAGTTACTTAAAAATGTTCCCATTGCGACTAACAGCTTTGGGTGTGTGTGTCTTTACTTAAGCTCAGAAAAATTCATCCGCCTCCATCTTCTGTTGCATTTGTTGCTGATCTATCTGTGTATGCATGGATCCAGGTGTTGGTTAGATAATATTTATCTATGTATTTTGTGGTTAGTACTGTTCTTTATGTTTCAGTCCGGCTGGTCTTGCTCTCAATACCTGGAATGTTTTCTATAATTTCAGAGAAGCGCAGTTGTTTCCAAACTGGTAGCTTTTATCCAGTGTAGATGAGCTTAGCTGTTGATATTGCACTGGTGGGGTCTGCTTTCATCTTTGTTTTGGTTGCGTCCACAAAATTGCATCGCTTTAGTCTTCCCGGTCTAAGACCATTTATTCAAGACGTGCTGCATCTACCCGGAGCAGTCTGGCTTTAGAGCGCCAGAGACTCTTCCTTCGCCCTTCTCCTGTTAGTCCTGCCATGAGAAGGCCAGGAGTTGAGCCTTAGTTGTCAGAGGCTATGTAATGCCACGTCTTAGGAGTATTTGAAAGGAAATTCAGATCTCATTTTCGACTCCACTACCAGCGATGATACAGTACTCAAATATTATATGTTTGTTTGAATTAGTTCTTTTAACGTAATATATTTGTCCTTGCTCGTGCGCATTTTCCCCATTCAGTTAATAAACAGTTTGTGCTTGAGTTCAATGCTTTATTCTCTTCAAGTAGAGTTATTTTGTTCTTGAGTTAAAAAACTGTAAAAGTATATACAATGAAAAATTGTACTTGGTAGACCGCAGCCTGATTGAAAACGTAAAAGTAGTTCTTGGAATGCTAATATGCAGAGGCGTACTTAAAGTATTTAGCATTCGGGGCGGACTACACTTTTGGCACCCCTTCCCCCTCCTTATGATGTAGTGGTCCTATTACTTCGTCGTCTTTTATCTTTTTCATCATCATTCTCATTTTATTCCTCCGATTTTTGCTCTTTCACTATTCTTTCACGCGATCGTTTCTAAGCACGCCTTTTGTTTAAGTGTAACTTTAGTATTTCATCACACCTTGCACTTAAGTGTAACTTTAAAATGTCCCACCTAACGCTTTGACAAAACGACATCGTTCAGAACACCTGGCTTCGTTAGACAGCTATTGTCCAGTGTTGGGTATTGCTACATTGGTGTTACGATAGTTTGTTTGATAGCTAATTCCTCGTTTAAGCAAAGCGAGTTTCAACACATTTATATGCAATAGTGTCCAACCAGGGGCGGACAAAAACAAAGGACTCGAGAGACAGCCATATGTAAGTGATACGTAGAGGATTTCTTGTTACAAGACTGTATACTTTTTAATGGGGTTAGAAGCTGATGTGTTGTTTGTGTGGAGAGAAAACAAAACGAAGCCACCAAAGGGCCATAAGGCAATGAAACAAAGGACAGAGCGTCCGTATGTCGCGACACGGAGGCAACTCGGAACCACAAAAGAAAGAGAACTCGTAAACATAGAGGTGGATAATTTCTCTATTAGGCGACCAATCGCAAGCCACAGGTTCTCTTATCACCAGACATCCAACACGGAGCCGAAGAGTTTGTAATAATAGCCCACCCACGTTTTAGCGATTGACAGGAACTGGACTTGTGCGCAAGTGCAAGGATGTGGAATTACAAGATGGAATAAATATTAATGGATGTGGGGCCTAGCTATAGGAACCGCCAAAGAATTATAAAATATTGGCCACCAGGAAATAATAACGACACGTTCGACAGAAGTCAGTAAGTTCTCAAACATTAGCGGTGCCTGAGTGGAAGCCTCAAGCGTTAGCCTGTTCCATCATTTCATTCCAGCTTGGATTTTATTTTCATTCCAGTGAAATATAATTCTAAATGTGTTCTTAAAAAATGCGCAACAGGGAAAAACAAGGTTGGTGACTTTAGAAAAATTATTCATTTTTCTTTTCATTATCAGTGATTGCTTTTTGCACTTAGCCTCATAACTAATTTGCGAAATACTGGTTGTTTTTCATAAAGTCTATTTATTTATTGTCGATTGAATCTTAGATTCTTTCTGTCAAATCTTTTATGACTAACGATGCAAGGAAGTAGTTTGCAGTTAGATACTTCACATTTAATATTAGAGGATTAGATCATCACTACAAACTGGCATCGGCACATACACATCCATGTTTACTATAGTGAACAGTTATCATATGCTCCTCATGCCATACCATAGTAAATGAGAACTAAAGATAGAGTGATTAGTTATGAATAAATAATAGTGATATTAGATTTGAAACTTATTAAGTGACTTTGTGTCTTCAGTCCTATAGAAAAACTACACACTAAGTATTTGGTATGTAATTGGAAAGAAGCTAGAACGTCTATGTCCAGATTGGAGAATTCACAAAATAGGACATCATATCCACGCCAGAGCTTTTTTTCCATCTGTTTAGCAAGTGTACACAAATTGATTTCTGCCACGGGTAGCCTCCCCTTGCTCTGCAGTAGTGGTCGAACAGTGGCCAAAACCTAGAGTGTCTAATGTGGGTATTCAAAGGTGTCTACCTTCGCACAAGATTACTCTTGGCAGAATTGTTGATAGAAGGAAACTGATGCTTCTACCTCGACTCTTCACAAGATATTTCAGAAGTCAAGAACAATGCTGAATGAGTATGAGCACGTTAACATTTTATCTGACCCGCCGCCTTTTGTGAAGATGTATTTTGAATGGTTTAGCTCGTTCAAGCCCCCGGCTGATTTAATTCAGCGAAATTCCTTTTATTAGCTCGATATACATTTATTTAAATATATATATGGCTTCCTAGCTCGGTGGTCCATGGTTCGATCCCCAGTTGAGGCGGGATTTTTTAACCGCAAACGGCTCCGGGGTCGACCCAGCCTCATGAATTGGGTACCAGGGCAACTCTGGGAAGGTTAAGGCTACCGACGTGATGCTTGTAATATGAATACATTAAAGTACGAACAACACATTGTAATATAATGCGAATCTTGACATGTACGATATTCTGTAAATAAACATGGCTACGAACTGAACATGCTTATACTGAGTGCTTTCTGAAACATGTGTGTGCTTGTGTAGATGACGAGGTAATGCTTATATACATACATCATAACATTACATGGTGGCAGCGGTCGATACCGGACTGACGCAAAACAGCTACACGATAACACGTGAGTACAGTATTCGGCTAATTTTCGTCATCGAAGTCAGCCATGGCGGCGAAACAATATCGCAACGCACCGCAAATGAGATTCGCCGGTCAAGACGATAAGAGTGAAGCTTTCTTGTTATGGCGCCAACGCATAGATCTATATTCCAAGACCACTGGTCTGGAAGGACAAACCCTAACTCCATATATCCTAGAAGCATTGGACGATGAAGGTTTGAAAATTTACAACAGTTTTGCTACCGCCATGCCTGTTGAGTCAGCGACCGACCCCGTAGCCATATTGGACGAATTTGAAAAACGTCTGATAATAAAGCACACGAACTTTAGAGCGGCAAGATTAGAACTTCACCACCTGCGACAGAAACCTGATGAAAGTTTAGATGATTTCTTCACTCGCATCAAGGAGAAAACAAGTGTATGTAAATTTAACAAAGAAGAAGAAAAAGAGCGAATTATCGAACAGATCCTTCTCAGCACACCAATGCCAGAGTTCCAGAAATGGATACTGAGCCAGAGTGATACACTAAATTTACAACAACTTCTGGATGAAGGCAGGAAACACGAGGCACAAGCACTAAACATTAAACAAATTCAGCAAGGTACAGTAACAGCCCAGGTGGATGCAGTAAAAAGCTATAAACCCAAACAAAACAAAGCAACTGGTTCGAAGCAACAAGAAAAACACAACACAAGCAGAGGTGCTATGTGTAAATGTTGTGGCCTAAACCACATACAAAACCACTGTCCAGCTAAAGATTCTACATGTCATTACTGCAGAAAGAGGGGCCACTGGATAAAATTATGTTTCAAGAGGAAACAAGACAGTGCTCAACACAACCTGCACAGCAGAGAGTCATCAAAACAAACACACTTTATGATGACTGAGGACCTTGACTCCAGTGAAGAAAGTGATCCTTCCACATTTGATACTGTGAAGATACTAACTTTCAGTAATGAACCAAAGAGAACGCAGGCTTTCTGCAAAGTACAATTCCGAATACCAGGAATTAAAAGGCACAAAGAAAGATATATTCGGTTCAAGATAGACACAGGTGCCCAAGGTAACACTCTACCCTTAAGAATATTCAGACAGATCATGCCTGACAAGGTGGATAAGCAAGGATTTCCCACAAGGGATGTAAAAAAGTAGGAGTGGCAGGACAAAGCTAAGAGCTTACAATGGAACAAGTATAGACTGTTTCGGAGCAGTAACACTTGAATGTTTATACAGAGACTCTGAATGGACATCGTCAACATTTTACTTGGTAGATGTTGAAGGACCTGCAATTTTGGGTTTACCAATGTGCGAAAAGCTGAGTGTGGTAACTATTAACAACATTAAAGCTGACAAAAAAAAGAACATCTTACTCTACACGTCACTGGAGTAGATGACCTTAAACAGCGATTCCCAGAACAGTTCGACAGAATAGGCAAACTTCCAGGAAAGGCAAGATTCTTTTTAAAAGACAACGCTGAGCCAAAGATAGACCCACCTAGAAAGTATCCTATACATGTTAAACAGAAACTTGCCACAGAACAAGAAAAGATGGTGCAGAATGATGTTATTAGAAAGGTTGAAGAGCATTCTGATTGGTGTAGTAGTATCACAACCGTTCTGAAGCAGGATGGTTCTCTTCGGGTTTGCCTTGACCCAAAACACTTAAACAACAGTCTAAAGCGCTGTCCACACAAAATGCATACAGTGGAAGAGATAACTCACAGATTCCACAATGCCAAATATTTTTCTAAAACTAGATGCTGTACACGGATACTGGAGTGTTGAGATAGCAGAGGAAAGTCAACTCCTTACAACTTTTCGAACACCATTCGGCAGATATTGTTTCAAGAGACTCCCATTTGGTTTGAATGTATCACAAGACATCTTCCAACAGAAGATTGACAACATTGTTGAGCAATGTTCTGGTACAGTGGCTATTGCGGATGACATTGTAGTCTGCGGCAGGTCAGAACAAGAACACGACCGTAACTTGATTAACTTGATGCATGTAGCACAGGCCAATGGGCTAACATTCAACAGCAAAAAGTGTACAATTAAGGCAACGGAGATACAATTTTTTGGATTGCTGTACACCCAGAATGGTGTAAAACCAGACCCTAAAAAGGTTGAAGATATTCATGACATGCCAACACCAGCTACAAAGAAGGAACTGCAACAATTCTTAGGTGCTGTGTCAATTTCCTAGCACAATTCATACCAAATTTGTCAGCTGCTGCAGAACCTTTGCGATCTCTACTACAGAATGAAACTCCGTATGAATGGTCAGAAGACTACCAATACATATTCAACCACTTGAAGACCCTCATATCATCTGATGCATGCTTGAAATACTATGACATGCAAGCACCCACTTTTCTCATGGTTGATTCCAGTCTGAAAGGCCTAGGAGCAGCACTTTTGCAACCAGACAAAAATCCTGAAGGACACTATGCCAAAGAACTTCGTCCTGTAGCTTACGCAAGCAAATCATTAAGTTCTGGCGAAAAGAAACTTGCAAACATTGAAAGAGGAATGCTAGCTGTACGTTTTGGAATCAAACGCTTCCACACATTTCTTTTCAACCGCCCATTTACAATTCTCTCAGATCATAAGCCACTTGAGATGATTCATAAAAAACCAATAGCTTCAGCACCACCACGACTACAAGCTCTATTATTGGAAACACAAGGTTATGATTTTAATATTCAGTATATTCCAGGAGAGGATATAGGTCTTGCAGATGCTCTCAGCAGACTACCAAACCCCAACAAGGGGGGGGGGACAGCAGATCCTACCCCAATCATCAAGTCGGTTTTGTCAAGTTTAGCGATAATCGGCTTGAACACAGCAGAGAAGACACAATGAGAGATCCTATCCTTAACTCTCTCAAAGAACTGATATACCATGGATGGCCAAGCTCTATCAGGGAAGTTCCAACACACATCCGTCCATACTACTCGATGAGGGACGAGTTAAGCATCGAAGATGGTCTGATCCTTAAAGGAGATCGCATTGTTGTACCAGAAACACAACGCGATATCATCCTTAAACAGCTCCATAATAGTCACCTTGGTATTGTGAAGACACAACTGAGAGCAAAGAAAGATGTTTACTGGCCACAGATAAACAAGGACATAGAAACACTATGTAAAAACTGTTTCAATTTGCCAAGAACATGCAAATAGGCAGTGCAGAGAACCTCTCATACCATCAGACATACCATTGAGCCCTTGGAGCATTATAGGAACTGATATTTTCTCAATCGACAATAATGACTATCTTATTATTGCTGATTACTACAGCAAATTTCCCATCATTGAGAAACTTCCACAACCCTTACCATCAGCTGTTATTGCAGACATTACAAAGAAGTATTGCAGCATGTTTGGCATCCCAGATGAAATTAGATCAGACAACGGTCCACATTTCTCAGGTCAAGCATACAGAAACTTCACTAAGGACTGGAAGATCAAACACACAACATCATCACCTAGATACCCTAAATCTAATGGTTTCATTGAGAGACAGATACAAACTATCAAGTCAATCATGAAGAAAACAAGAACAGAGGATGTACACCTAGCACTCTTGAGATGGAGAACAACACCGGTAGACAGTAAAGATCGACAGTCCAGCAGAACTTATGTTTGATAGAAGAATTAAAGACCTCCTACCATCTAAGGTCCACTTCCGTCCACAACATAGAGACAGCACATATGATCAACTTCAGCATCGTCAGCAAGTTCAGAAATCCAACTATGACAAATGTGCTAAAGACTTACCACCATTATATCCTGGTCAGCATGTGATTACCTACAACCACAACAATGACACATGGTCAAAAGCAACAATCATTTCCAGAAACCCTGAACCCAGGAGCTATACTTTAAGACCAGACAGCAGCAGCAACCTCCTGAGGCGAAACAGAGGGGACATAAGAGAAATCCCACAGAATACAACAGAACAGAGAATTCCCATGCTTTCAACAGACAATGCAGTAACTCCAGACCTTGGTGCCCCACAAAACCAACAAGCGCCAAGGCCGAAATCACAACCAACTCAAGCTAAACCAGGGGGACTTCCGCAGAACCACCAGCACTTTACACCACTCGTTCTGGCCGTACAGTGACACCTCCCAGCCGATACAGACAGTGACATATATACTCACACTCAGCATTACACATACTTATCCTTTCTCACATGAAACATTTCGTTGGAAATGTTTGCACACATTTTTTTTTCAAAAAAGGGGGGATGTAATATGAATACATTAAAGTACGAACCACACATTGTAATATCAAGAGAATACGGGCCTAACACCATATTCCCATTATGCCTCAATGGGCATGTAACGGGATCCTTTACCTTATATATATATATATATATATATATATATATATATATATATATATATATATATATATATATATATATATATATATATATATATATATATATATATATATATATATATATATATATATATATTCTAGAGGTTCTGAGACATACGTATGCCTTTCTCTCTGTAATGATTAAATCAAATAGGAATTTGTCAAAATCAAAATATATATATATTATTTTAACGCTTTTTGTTTGTTTGGTTTAAGCACTATCTTCATTGCACACGGACTACTCCATCATTGCTCCGATCTCCTCCCTTAGATCACACAAAGAGGATCTCAGCACAGTTCATAAACTCCGTAGCACCGGCGAGAATCCCAATGTGTGTATATTGAAATCACACATTCTATCAATATTTTTGTTATTGGTAAGTTTCTAATTTTTAAAATTCTTAACACTTTTAAATAAATATGACTAGTGATTATGAAAAATAATTAGCTTTCTTCACCGAAAAGTCTTTAGGCTTGATGAATCTAGCAAAATAGAGTTTGGTTATGTTTGGCCTGTTAAAAATTGGACTTGCCAAAATGCTGAAGTGCCGATGCTGCGTCCCCGAGGATTCGTCTCTGTGGTGAGGGGGCACGTTTCCAGATCAGTTCAGGAAGTAACCGCTCCGGGTCAAGGCAAGAATCTTCAGTTGTCGATCTCAAGCTTCGAACCACAGATAAGTAGTACAGCAAATGGTCTATCCGGATCGTACCACAAATAGAAGGGTCGCCTCGTTCTGGTACCACAAACTTTATATGGAATAAAGGAACAAATTCCGCTGCTAAATATTTGTTTGCCTGATATTAATCAGGCGCCTTTTCCCGCTGTCCGCCAGCCGTTTGTTTTCTCAGATTTTTTACTCTCCCTGAGCATATATCATATCACTCAGGGCATGTGATGAAAAATCACCAGTATGTCAGTTAATTTAAGGAAAAATTTGTGACTGGACAGCGGCAGTGGCTTGTGTCTGAAGGAACATATTAAGTGTACGTACATTTACAAAATGATAATATACAACTATGCACAGGTTGATGTAGTCATCACTCACTCCCTGCTCCATTCGGAGTCTGGGTTTACCTCTGCTTTTGGTTCTTCCGTGAGAACTAGCATGAAGCAATCAACATTGCTGGCTGTGGTGGTTCATGAATGTATCATTTTTACATGCTGAGGTTGCTAGCCCAGTATGAATCTTTAACACCACTAGCCAGTATAAACATGTCAAATTAACTGCATAAAATTTATGTTTACAACTTACCCCAATAGGGAAGATAGATTTCTTGCTCAGTAGAATAGTCTTGGCAACTTAACACAGATGTCTCGAACACAGTCCGGGGTATTATTCCTATTTCAGAATCTCTCTGTGACTTGTGAGTGGTCCTGTAGAATTCTGGGTTCCGTATTAATATTGGCGAGTTTTCTACTGATGTACATAAAAGCTCTTAATACGTTTTGTCCGGTCCTATAAATTCAGAATCCGACTCTATTCTTTTCTGTGGCAAGGTTCGAGCTGTCTACGTTGACGATTTCGGAAATGCAGTGCCGCATGTCAAACTACGTTATATCGTAAGTTTCCGGCCCACGCTTCCACCTGGTGTTTTCGACAGACTCCCAATCATAGCGATTGTATATGACGACTCGAATTGCCAAACCAATGGCATTCAAAGTATATGTTATGACAGCAGTGCTTATTTGATTTCCTGTGTGACTCATACGTTTGAGAATTCAAGCAGTCATCCTCCGTATATGGAGTTGTGATATCCGTAACATGTTGTCAAAGTTCACTTATATCACACTTCCTGCTTACTCTTCAAAATGTCTTCTAAGATTGCGTTTATCTATAATCACCTATCCCAAGTAATTCGGAAGTCTGATTATTTAGTTTATCAGACTCTGCCGATCTCTTGTATCACATGACTTGTCGCCATCCGACTGCCTGTCTAGACAAATCGCGGTCTATACAATTAAACCCGTATTGCAAGTCCATTCTGCTGTCGAGTCGGAAGTGATTATGCAATCTTAAGCAAACACTTCTTGCTCGCATCTACCTGCAGTCAATGTGGTATTATTACGTTTAGTGATTCAATTAATCTCTCAAGGCTGGGCGATTGTCTGGCCCTGTCATGCATCGAAGAGTGAAATGTGAACATTGACAGTTGGAAAAATGGGTAACAGTTCTGAGTAGAGGATAGGCACGAATTGTGTGCGTTAAATATGCCGAAATAATAGATAATAAAGGCCATGAGAGGAAATTACGAAAACAAACGAGCCGTAATGTCACAATTTCCAAGAAATCGTCTATCGGTTAACCATACTATATTCACTTGAACGTCAGACTTTCAGTGAATAAAATTTAACGCACAACTTTGTACGGGCGTTAACTTTGATAATGGCAACGAGAGGAAGATCTATAACATAGTCTCTTCATTTGGGAACGATGCAGGTTAACCGCTGATAGATGTTTTGTATGGTACTTTTTGTGTCTTGTATTAAGTAGGGACAAGAGAAAAGTATGTTCTTCATGATACATCATGCACAAGAAATGTCAAAGTTAATCCTCAAAACGTTACCCATCTAACCGACTAGGTTGAACGGGACGCGCCACGCAAAAGCGTGGTAGAATTTTTTTTTAAATTATGTCTTCAAGGTATATTTCAAATACGAGTATCTTCCGCGAAATGACGCTGATTCTAAATGTTTCTCGCCCGTTCGGGCGGCTCCATTCGAATGAGTACACTTACGTCTATCCCTTCCTTTGGATCTCCAACAATCAGTTCCAGTTCAGGTGTTGTTTTCAAGATTGAATGTACGTAGACTTTATGCACGCGACGTGCCAACATTTCAAGAATGACGGGAGCAAAGCAATTTTTTAACATATTTAAATAGTGCTCATTCTTTAGTTTTAGATTCGATTTTCTCCAATTTTTTGTTTAATGTTTAAACAAAATGCAATGTGTGTATAAAATTTTTTAAATATTTTTTTTTAAAGGAATATTTTGTAATGATAGTGATTAACTGGAATTTATTTATTCCCTTGCACCCCGGAAAATCGACATTACATTTCGTTGTGGGAGGGGCCAGATGTATATCATCATCTGGGGCTAAGTACGTGCATCATCCGAAGCAGCGGTTATCAAAGTGTACACTTTGGAAGATTGAGTAAGCACCAAGGATTTTCTCGATATTAAATAATTTACTTATGCGAAATCGAGTTTATTTTATTAGTCACGTACTACGGTGCAATATTCCCATATTCATTAGAAAATAGAAACGAGTGAGAACATGATACGAGACAATGGCATGGCTCCCTCTAATTTGTAATGACCTGTTTGCGCAAAAATTTCAAGTTGTGCAATTTTATTTTTCCCAGTGACAAAATCTTGTGCGCATTAAGCTGAGTGGATGTAAAACCGTATTGGTTTTATTATTATTATTATTTTTTATATTTAATTTTTTGAGCGCCGTTCGATTTCCTGATTTCATAACGTGTGCGCTCGCACATGCGCGGACAGCTTAGAGCAGTGGTAGGCAACGCAGGAGCTGTGGGAATATACTTTTAAAACACTGAACTTTCTAAAGATGTACCATGATAAAATCATGACTGTTTTCTTGTTTCACAGTATTAGTAATTTGGAATAAATGAAACCTAAATGTAACTTTTATCCACAACAGACGATCTGTTTCCTTCAGTTCCATTATACTGAGAGTGACTTTAAAAGTAGCCATAGAAGTTGTATTGGGGGAGACATACTGAGGTCAGTTACTGATCGCTGGTTTTAGAATGACACTGCAATCGATCAATCATGAAGGCTACGATTGCTGGAATTTGGCATCAAACGTAAGACCAGTAGTGACGGACGTATGAGAGGACGCATTCGGCGTGTATACAGCCAGCGCGCAACAGGAACAATTAGCAATCATACACTTCGATATATGCTGAGGCAGACTAAGCACCTCTGGGTTTGCCTGGAGTGACAGGATGTTTATTCTGAATAACAATAACAATCAGTTCTACTCACCGTGCGGGGGAAAATTCAAACTAAATGATATTTAATCAAGTGTTAACTTCGAAGTAAAAGAAAACATCACGTTCTTGTTTGATGGAATTCACGAATAAACTGAATTTGAGTAAGCAAGATCGTGGGTTTTCAATAGGATGGGCTAAAACTTCCTTTAATCCCGGGTATGCTGCGCTTTTTTTTGTCGGTAGTAGAGGGCTAATAAGAAATTTCCCTAGCTTAACAATTCTTTATTTTCCCCCATCAGTCACCAGAGATCTACCATCATCCCTTGCGATCTACCGGGATAAACGAACGATCGCTTGCCCAACCCACCTGACTTAGAAGGAATATTGGTCAGGAGATTGACTGCCTTCTCTTCCAGTGAGCTGTGGTTAAACAAATAAAAATCTTGAGAACCACTTATCTAAAGAACAGTGTTAGCGCAATGTGCCAGTGCCTTCGTTTAATAGGTCAGGTCAGTAGAACAGTAGGTCTCTAGCAGGGGAAGAATATAGGCACAGACAAAAATGTTTGAAGCAGCAACACGCAACGAGCCATACCTACACATGCACACACACACCCATTCTGTCTCACACAACCACACACACACTATCTTACTCACACACTCCCACACAAATGAAGGCAGCATCTGTTGCCATGAAGTAATTGTGTGTGCGCCCGTCGTGTTGTGTTAGTATACCGATGAAGTCGTCTCTTTATTGCGTCAGCGATTTCCATTCCTCGGTAAAGCTTGAGTACTGTATTATGCAATATCTGATTTTTTTCATGTCTGTTGTGCCGCGATGAAGACTTGATTTGTCGACACTTTTTTTTTAAAAACTTATTGTCAGAGTGGTTTACAACGTTTGCCTCGCGGCAAAACCACCGGGTTCCTAGTTTGAAACCTGGTAGCGTCACGCTACAATCTTCTTCTTCAAGTACCGTGCCTGGTGACGTAGGCGATCATGTCTATCCACAACTTCCTGTCCTCATTACTATTTATCAATTCTGTTATTGACTTGTATTGATTCATAACTTTATAAGGGACAATACGACGGTAGTTTCCCGTTGCTTTCCGTTGGTTTGTTTACGGTTGTCTCCGACAGCATTTGCCTAAAAAATCTAACTCACAAAGCAGTAGGGTTAGGAGAGATTAAAGCGCCTCCATTTCGCTGGTGGTCTACCCAGCTGTAAACAGGTACATTACTAGCTGTTGAGTTAGCGAAGACTAAGGCAGTGAGGAAGGGAACCGGCCACCCCATGTGGTAAAAGTATTAATCCATTCGTTATTTTTTTCTGTGACATCTATGCCACACTCCTCTATGTCAGTATTTACCGGTCATTACTTTATTTTTTGCCTTAGTCTACCGATAATGATCTTATCCTGGGGGTTGGCCTTCCCTGAAAACCACCATATATTTCGCCAGCTTGTCAGATTCCAGTCCTGTTTATCTGTTCTTTGTGGACAGTCGGTGTTTTGCGAAGGCGTGGGACAATACCACGTGGACTTCTGTGTGTTCGTCAAGTAATAATTAATTACATTATCATAAATGGCATTGCCAATAATTATGATGATGCTTATATGAAAATATACTAAACTAAGGCATCATCAACGGTGATTGGCCTTAAATTAGGAGATAAACTAACTTAACGTTGTGATTTGAACAAAATATACTAAGCGAGATTAACGTTCGCTAAAGCGCGTTTCTTACAATAAAATCTGATTGATTGAAGAGTCGCCACTCAGATTCCTTTCTCACCAGACGCCAGGAATAAGAGATAAAAGATTTGCAAGGGAATGATAGACGCTGACTTACTTTTTCGGTGAAACTAAAGGTGCCAAAAGTATATATATATATATCTTTTAACCCCAGCCCCTATAAATCTGCCCCCGTGTTAAAAGCTATTAGTTTGTAACTTAACAATTATTATTATCTCGCGGGAAAGACTACATCTCCACAGCTGCATGACACTTTTGGATATTCTGTGCATCAAAATCCGGATAAACAAAGCGTTTCTGATACTAGCTTCCAGTAATCAACGCTGGACACCATCCATAAGATACGAGTCTGGGGGACACTTGAAGCGGCGACCTTTTTTGGAAGTTACTCCTGCACAGCAGCAAACGTGCTCCATCAAGTGACTCGACTTCTGACTTGAGAAGAAACAGTCGTGACTTCACTAAGAACGAGCAATGACTAAACCAGAATTCAACGAACAATTACTGTCAACACCTGGCCAGTTAAGTACAAAGTACTAGCACAGCCTATAGAATCTTAAAGCCCTACGATACAGTAATATCTCCCAAGGAAGGTACACAATCAATGAACCTTTTTTTTCCTTGACAAATTAACTTTATTAATTTTAACCCAGTTAATCAAATATTTCATAAATAAATATATTGTTACCAATGTAAATATAAATCCTTAGGTGGAGTTTATAACTTGGTTGAGTGAATTTGATGTCTCCACGCGTATGACTCATTTTTGTAAATTCTTGTACACAGAGCTAAATAAGACAATTAATACTTTGCTGAATTACCTTCAGCTGTGGGGTTAATTAAATACGAGTCAAAAATATATTTCTCACAGAAGTGGGCGGAGAAAAGAAAGTTTACAACAAACTTAGAAGACGCAGTTGTTGTACTTGACATTCTAAAATCCCTGTGAGACTCCCTCAAATAGGAGCACCCTCCTCCTATTTACATATCTGGCAAGAGTAATCTTAAGTGAAGGTTGCTACCTTTTGAAAACTCCTTTCACTCGAATTTCGGCCATTAGTGGACCACTATTGCAGAGCAGCGGAGACAACCTGCGATACCCCACCTAATAAAGTTGAGATCTAGTATATTGAAATCCCTAACACTTCATTGCCCTACGGCAGTATCTGACATGGGACTACCTTTACCTTTTTGTGATTATGTAAAAGATGAGCGCTTATCTCCGCATGTTGTGTTGTATCATTGTGGTTAGGTTTTACTGTTGTATCATTGTGGTTAGGTTTTACTGTTGTATCATTGTGGTTAGGTTTTACTGTTGTATCATTGTGGTTAGGTTTTACTGTTGTATCATTGTGGTTAGGTTTTACTGTTGTATCATTGTGGTTAGGTTTTACTGTTGTATCATTGTGGTTAGGTTTTACTGTTGTATCATTGTGGTTAGGTTTTACTGTTGTATCATTGTGGTTAGGTTTTACTGTTGTATCATTGTGGTTAGGTTTTACTGTTGTATCATTGTGGTTAGGTTTTACTGTTGTATCATTGTGGTTAGGTTTTACTGTTGTATCATTGTGGTTTTACTGTTGTATCATTGTGGTTAGGTTTTACTGTTGTATCATTGTGGTTAGGTTTTACTGTTGTATCATTGTGGTTAGGTTTTACTGTTGTATCATTGTGGTTAGGTTTTACTGTTGTATCATTGTGGTTAGGTTTTACTGTTGTATCATTGTGGTTAGGTTTTACTGTTGTATCATTGTGGTTAGGTTTTACTGTTGTATCATTGTTTTTTACTGTTGTATCATTGTGGTTAGGTTTTACTGTTGTATCATTGTGGTTAGGTTTTACTGTTGTTTCATTGTGGTTAGGTTTTAGGTTTTACTCATTGTGGTTAGGTTTTACTGTTGTATCATTGTGGTTAGGTTTTACTGTTGTATCATTGTGGTTAGGTTTTACTGTTGTATCATTGTGGTTAGGTTTTACTGTTGTATCATTGTGGTTAGGTTTTACTGTTACTGTTGTATCATTGTGGTTAGGTTTTACTGTTGTATCATTGTGGTTAGGTTTTACTGTTGTATCATTGTGGTTAGGTTTTACTGTTGTATCATTGTGGTTAGGTTTTACTGTTGTATCATTGTGGTTAGGTTTTACTGTTGTATCATTGTGGTTAGGTTTTACTGTTGTATCATTGTGGTTAGGTTTTACTGTTGTATCATTGTGGTTAGGTTTTACTGTTGTATCATTGTGGTTAGGTTTTACTGTTGTATCATTGTGGTTAGGTTTTACTGTTGTATCATTGTGTGGTTATCATTGTGTTTTTTTACTGTTGTATCATTGTGGTTAGGTTTTACTGTTGTATCATTGTGGTTAAGTTTTACTGTTGTATCATTGTGGTTAGGTTTTACTGTTGTATCATTGTGGTTAGTTGTTTTTTAGGTGTTGTATCATTGTGGTTTTAGTTGTATCATTGTGGTTTGGTTTTACTGTTGTATCATTGTGGTTAGGTTTTACTGTTGTATCATTGTGGTTAGGTTTTACTGTTGTATCATTGTGGTTAGGTTTTACTGTTGTATCATTGTGGTTAGGTTTTACTGTTGTATCATTGTGGTTAGGTTTTACTGTTGTATCATTGTGGTTAGGTTTTACTGTTGTATCATTGTGGTTAGGTTTTACTGTTGTATCATTGTGGTTAGGTTTTACTGTTGTATCATTGTGGTTAGGTTTTACTGTTGTATCATTGTGGTTAGGTTTTACTGTTGTATCATTGTGGTTAGGTTTTACTGTTGTATCATTGTGGTTAGTTTTACTGTTGTATCATTGTGGTTAGGTTTTACTGTTGTATCATTGTGGTTAGGTTTTACTGTTGTATCATTGTGGTTAGGTTTTACTGTTGTATCTTGTGGTTAGGTTTTTTCAGGTGCTATATGCTTAAGGATTGTTAGAAAATTTTTATTCTTGTATCATTGTGGTTAGGTTTTACTGTTGTATCATTGTGGTTAGGTTTTACTGTTGTATCATTGTGGTTAGGTTTTACTGTTGTATCATTGTGGTTAGGTTTTACTGTTGTATCATTGTGGTTAGGTTTTACTGTTGTATCATTGTGGTTAGGTTTTGTTGTATCATTGTGGTTAGGTTTACTGTTGTATCATTGTGGTTAGGTTTTACTGTTGTATCATTGTGGTTAGGTTTTACTGTTGTATCATTGTGGTTAGGTTTTACTGTTGTATCATTGTGGTTAGGTTTTACTGTTGTATCATTGTGGTTAGGTTTTACTGTTGTATCATTGTGGTTAGGTTTTACTGTTGTATCATTGTGGTTAGGTTTTACTGTTGTATCATTGTGGTTAGGTTTTACTGTTGTATCATTGTGGTTAGGTTTTACTGTTGTATCATTGTGGTTAGGTTTTACTGTTGTATCATTGTGGTTAGGTTTTACTGATACTTTTTTCTTTCTGTTCACATGATTCATACACAGGTGCTATATGCTTAAGGTTCTCTGACCGAAATAACCTTTAGTTTCTAAATTTTATGTACACATTTGGTTCGGCATGTAAATTGTCCTTTCTGTGATCGGCATAACTTTTAGATTCTATATTCTATGTATAAATTTGGTTCGGCATTCAATTTTCCTTTCTATGATCGGCATAATTTAAGAAATTATGTGAATATAAAAGACGAGATTGCAAGTCACATCTAATACCACACCACGTGTCCTTTTATATTAGGACTTGATCTGTAATATAACCGGCGGACCGTGTTCTACGGTGAACAAACCGAGCCTTGCCAAAAAACGAGGCGACACTTCTTTTTCTTTTTTTCTTTTTAAAGTAAATAAATAACATTGTTCTAGACCAAGAACAACAAATGACACAAAAACAGTCACCAATTATTGCGTGCTAGTAGTCAGTTTGAGGGTTTTATCTTCGTACCTAATAGGCACTAACAGACATTAATATAATCGATGGACCTTGTGTCTAGGCCAGGGGTCGGGAACCCGCGGCTCGCGAGCCGCATGCGGCTGTTTGAGCCATCCCATGCGGCTCTCGGCTCTCTACTACTTAACTCTTAGTGAATGAGGGATACCATGTGATTTTTTTTTATTGCGGCTATTCAATTTGTTAAAATGGAGACATAATTAAATATTTGGCTCTCTGTCACGGAAAGGTTCCCTGGTCTAGGCTGAACCAGAAGCACCTCGTCAAAATATCGAGGAAACAAAAATAGAGACAGCGGAGAAGATGTAAAGAAGTGCGAAGTTTCATGAAACAAATAGAAAATTTCACTGACATATGCGTGCACAGTTTCATGAAACAAATAGAAAATTTCACTGACATATGCGTGCACAGTTTCATGAAACAAATAGAAAATTTTACTGCTATATGCATGCACAGTTTCAGGAATCAAATAGAAAATTTCACTGACGCTAATCTTTATGACACCGTAGTGATTTTTTTTTTTTTTTTTAATAACCAGCGGCACTTGGGCTTTCAGCCCTTCGGCCCAATGACGTCATTGCGACTTGGGACTTTCAACCCGGTCAGGAGCCGCTCCTTCCCAATGACATTTATCATTCAGCGAAATTTCCGGCCGTAAACATTTCTTCAAACGCCGACGCCCGGGTTTGAACCATGAACACCTGGTCGCCAGTACAACGCCGAAGCCATTACACCAGCGCGGCTCCCGTACTCATCTCTTAAAACAGTTCTGTCCTTCTTAATTTGATGCACACAACACCCGCTGATGATCGTTCCTTTAGCCCACCCAAGACTGAGGGGGACTAAGGATGAAGCTCCGATACAACCACTATGCTCCTGCGAAGTTCCAGGCAGCAGGACTGACTCGAACATACGACCTCAGGTTGGATGACACGAATAAACCTATAACAAGGAAAAATAGGGGCTAATTTCGGTCATCAAGCAAACCTATTTCTAGTGTATATGAGATGAGCGTGTCTCATGTGTCTGCGTGTAGGATGAATGACAACATGGCTCAGTATGATTTAGCAATAGCGAGACATGACAGGTGTGTACTTGCAAAACATTCTTTCTGATAATTCAATACATGAATACATCCAATAATTTGTACACCTAGGTATGATACAACCGTTTCCTTCCCCCCTATAATATACCAGGCCATCTCGGATAAGTGCTATACTGGCTGGTAAAATATACCCTAACAATATTGTTGTAGTTATATGAGTCCTAACAAGGACTGTTAAGTTATATTCAGGTTGGAGTTATACGAGTCTTAACAAGGACGATTAGGTTATATTCAGGTTGGGTTGCTTCTTCAGCAATTATACCAGGAAATACAATCATTATACCTTATTCCCTAAAATATAATCAGTATACCTGATACATTCATAGTAAAACTAAAATCCTAAAGTTATATTAAATATATACAGGTGTAGGCTATTTTCTGGTGGTTTCCTTTTTCAACAGTCATACACAATCATTATACATGATACTATAAAATACAATCATTATACATGATATAGTCATAGGTTATATTCAGGTTGGAGTTATGTGAGTCCTAACAAGGACTGTAAGGTTATATTTAGGTTGAAGTTACACGAGTCCTTACAAGGACTGTTAGGTTATATTCAGGTTGGAGTTATATGAGTCCTAACAAGGACTGTTAGGTTATATTCAGATTGGTTTTCTTTTTCAACACTCATAACAGGAAATACAATCATTATACCTGATTCCATAACCTTATACATGATACAGTCATAGTAAAACTAAAATCCTAAAGTGATATTAATTATATACAGGTGTAGGTTATTTTCAGGTTGGTTCCTTCTTAAACAGTCATACACAATCATTATAAATGATACTATAAAATACAATCATTATGCATTATATAGTCATATTAAAACTCCTAAAAGTGATATTAGTTTCACTCTTATTTATAGTAAGTTTACCTACCCTCTAAGATTAATACAAGTCAGATTTTGACCCGACTTAGTGAAGCAAGTCTGCCCGGCATGCAAGTAAGCAGGAATCAGTTATGACAGCTTTCTCTTCTCTAGTCTGTCGTTCTGGCTGATCTTCGTGTTTGTGTGTGTATTTGAATAAAACGCGCACACATATATAGGTCGACGCAGGTAAATGCTACTGCGTAAGGAACCCTTTTGATTGGTTCGCGGCGTTTTTGTCTTTTTTAATTGCCGGGGCAAGCTGATTGGTTATTTGCGTTTTGGTACTTTTCGTTTTACCGAGTTCCGAACCAACAGTGTTTTATGCCTAATTTATTCATCTTGCGTGACTCCTTGAACGTGGATTGGCTGTGCATATTTGTATATCGACATAGTGTATTAACAAAGAAGTGGGTTTACACACGGCTTTACGACAATTATCATTATTGTCATCATCTGTATCATCATCATTACCACCAGCATCATTATTATCATCATTGTCATCATCATTACCATCAGCATCATTATTATCATCATTATCATCATCGTTATCATCAGTACCATTATTCTCATCATTGTCATCATCATTACCATCAACATCACTATCATCATCATCAGTGTGATGAGTCTGAATCCTATCTCGGCTATTATTCAAAATATTACAACGTACAGACATTACGAGAAGCCAAACAACCAATCAAAACGGCAGCTCGGGTCACTCACGCAATGCTAATAATTTGTAAGGCCTTTTATTAGGAAGACGAGAAAGTGTAGATGTTGACAATTTTTTGAAAGGCACTTTGCAGTTAATAACGGTTCACGTTGGTAATAAAGGACTCAATTCGATAACATGGATCATTAGCTATTGGCAGATATCTATATTTCACTGGAAGTGGTGTAGAACCGGAGAAAATGTGTATTTCAGGCATCGAAGCATGAACTATGTTGTGCTTTGCCATGTTTAGGCTGCTCCAGTGAAACGTCGGATTAATCTAGACATAAGAGAGATACTGCAATAGATAGAGCTTAGTCCTAAGAATAATATAAGCATCGGATGAAGGAAATCCGTTTAGAGATAAAGAAACTAGAACGATTTCAGGTTTTTCATACTAGCACAGAACGCCTAAGATTTTCACTTTTTCTAGTCTGCAAAATACTTTGGCCTCGATACTTTCTCGTACGGAAAACCTTGACATATAAAAGGTGGAAGGTACCCATAGTAAAACACTTGCCACACAATTCAAACTTCAGACACGAGCGAAAAACGTCTACTACCAGACTCCATTGCCATCTGCAGGTAACACAGTCTGTAAAGCCATTAAAAGCCGGTCTGCATGTATTTGAGGGTAAGAAAGAATGTAATTACATATGTACATATAATTATATTATTAATAAGTGCCTTATAGACGTGGATTAGTGTGTGTGAAATCACTATGTAATTCTTGGAGGAAATTCAAACATGTGTTAGCTCAATTTAATTGTGAAATGAAAGCAGATGGACGTGTAGATTGTGATGTTAGTTTTAGGAAAGTATTTTGAAGATGTTAAGCTTGCTGGAATGGACCACCTTATTGGAAAGATGGAAAGAATGAAAGAATTTATTTTACTGTACAAATTGAGTTATGACATAACTCTTTCCACAAGGCCATCTGATTGTAAGGAAACAAATCATGGACAAACTGTAACCAGAGAGTTACTGGAAAAGTCTGCTATTAATTAAATGAATTATGTTATTTTTGACTTGCTATGATTCTCATGAGTAAGCACATCTTGTCTGATATGTCTCATCTTACCTCCTGATTGGATGTGACGTGTAATGGAAACGAGTCTACCGTAATCTAACAGAATTTTGTAACCTAACAGCTGCTCTCTGACTTGCTAGCTAAAACATGCATTAAACTACCTGTCCTGTCTTCTGCAGCTTACCATTTTGTCCCCGCCCTCTTTCTTTAAACACTGGCAAACGTTTACAATCTTCTTAGACCTGTCAGTCATAGCAGGAAACAAATCCCGCTATGGTTATACTTCGTTCCACCCCTAGTGTGCCGATGGTCAAGAAAATAAGGGCCTAACACCATATTCCCAATATGCCTTTACCTCTACACCTCACGGTAGAAGGGGAACGACTAAGTAAGTCCACTTACGCGAGCTCATCTGTCAATCATATAATACTTGACAGCTAGACAGCACGTGAGAGTAACGGAAAAGAACCTTTGAAGTTTACTCAGGGAAAGCTAGAAACCCCTAGTACCCTTTGATCTTGAGTTCAGACATTCTAAAGGGAAACACGCTAGAAGAACAAAAGTCTTTTGATCTCGGTCAACGCTCCAGACGAAAAACTCTAAGAGACCGGGATGTAAAGCCTTTCATCTTGGGAACCCAAGCTCCTGAATTTTGTAACACACAGGAGTGCGAAATAACGCCATTAGAGATCAAGAGCAATATATGATATATATACTGCTGTTTCTAGAACCCAATCATCAGTCTTCAGTCAGAATTTGAAGAGTCTAGCGTGCAGTCCTAAAGCCATTTTTCTTTTTGGAATACTGTGTATACGTGATTCGTGGAGATTTCATTCTGGATTCTGGTTAGAGGAAAATAGTTCTAAGTATTAGAAGTGTTTCACGGTGATAGCCATTTAAAGTTAAACCCTTATACTTCACTTAGATTTTTCTTGCTAGTAAGGCGTATTAAATAAAATAACGCATAGCGACTTTTCATAAACAGATAGCAAAGTAAAAAATGTTAGACCACGCCACCCGACTGCTTTATAACTGAGACGAGACCGTAGTTATGTTTACAGCGTAGACCGACGCGGCACTTAACTCTCCAGGAGAGAGAAATAAAAGCGACTGTTAACCAGACCGGACGTAGAGGCGTTAGACGACTGACAGTGGGAGAACAGAATACATGTTTATATTTCATTTGTAATTATTGTTATTATAGCTGTGTGTAAGTATAGGCCGCAGGGCAAACAACGCGTATCTTTTCATTTTGTCTATTCGTCAGGATTGACAGAGCGGATGAGAGATTGTCTTGTCCTCGTCCGTGTTAATTTTTATATAGAATGGTAGCATTTTTCCACAAATGTTTTCTTGTATTTTTCGCAGACCTGATCCCAAAGTGGACGACAAGCGGTTCTTTTTGTCATTTATAATGTGTGTACTAGCCCGATTTTGAGACTGTAAATTATAACTACTGGACTTACCAAATCCAGGATATTATTTTAACAGCCCACAGTAGCGTATACCTGATATCATCATTATTTTTTCCCGACACCTGACAGTTGTATTCAAGTGGAGTACCTAGTTTATACACTGTGCAGGACCGGCACTCTGGCAAAGAGTCGGACGTTAAAAAATCAATCATCATCATCCTTAAGATTAGGAGCAACCAGATTTATCCAGATACTAGAAGTATCCCCTCTCTTAAATGGTAAAACATCAAGGATTCTCACACGAGTCACCTGGTTATATTGAAACCAGTACCCAGATAGAAATTCCAGACCGAGCTGGAAACAAGCCTGTTTTTCCCCGCACGCCCATACACTGCAAGCGTTATCGCAACGGATTTATTCAGTTGTAAGTCCTGTATTTAGATTTATACTCCCCATGTGAACCCCCATCGGAGGAAAAGTGACAGTTTAGAACAGTGACGATAACACAAGGCCTTCGTCAGGGAAAGGAAAGAAAGTGACGATAGGACACTAAGTCACAACCGGCCTTTACGCCTAGTGGCGTCTTAGGGCAAAGGAAATCACGATTGGCGTCTTTAGGGGCAAGCTGTTGTTTCCGTAATCGAAGTGACTGGCAAACGGGTGATCAGCCCGTTGGTAAAGATAGGACACATAAGAACCTAAATAAATATAAAAATTAAACCTAGGTACTTCCCTGAAGGCATCGAAGACCTACCACTTTTGCTGCCCGCAAACAGACGAGCGTGCCCTGAAAAGGAAATGACTGCCAACACCGGACGTACACGATACATACTAAGAAACTAAAAAACTAAAAGTTTCGTTTATACTCGAGGGGACTGACCTGCTTGAAGCATGACTCCTAAGTGGTACAAGTCCCCTTTGCAAGAGCACAAGAACTGCTTCAGCTAAGGCTACTTGAATGGGGCCGAACTTCAGTGTTGGTGTCATGCACCTTCAGTGTTGGTGTCATGCACCTTCAGTGTTGGTGTCATGCACCTTCAGTGTTGGTGTCATGCACCTTCAGTGTTGGTGTCATGCACCTTCAGTGTTGGTGTCATGCACCTTCAGTGTTGGTGTCATGCACCTTCAGTGTTGGTGTCATGCACCTTCAGTGTTGGTGTCATGCACCTTCAGTGTTGGTGTCATGCACCTTCAGTGTTGGTGTCATGCACCTTCAGTGTTGGTGTCATGCACCTTCAGTGTTGGTGTCATGCACCTTCAGTGTTGGTGTCATGCACCTTCAGTGTTGGTGTCATGCACCTTCAGTGTTGGTGTCATGCACCTTCAGTGTTGGTGTCATGCACCTTCAGTGTTGGTGTCATGCACCTTCAGTGTTGGTGTCATGCACCTTCAGTGTTGGTGTCATGCACCTTCAGTGTTGGTGTCATGCACCTTCAGTGTTGGTGTCATGCACCTTCAGTGTTGGTGTCATGCACCTTCAGTGTTGGTGTCATGCACCTTCAGTGTTGGTGTCATGCACCTCATGCACCTTCAGTGTTGGTGTCATGCACCTTCAGTGTTGGTGTCATGCACCTTCAGTGTTGGTGTCATGCACCTTCAGTGTTGGTGTCATGCACCTTCAGTGTTGGTGTCATGCACCTCAAGCGTTGGTGTCATGCACCTTCAGTGTTGGTGTCATGCACCTTCAGTGTTGGTGTCATGCACCTTCAGTGTTGGTGTCATGCACCTTCAGTGTTGGTGTCATGCACCTTCAGTGTTGGTGTCATGCACCTTCAGTGTTGGTGTCATGCACCTTCAGTGTTGGTGTCACGCACCTTCAGTGTTGGTGTCATGCACCTTCAGTGTTGGTGTCACGCACCTTCAGTGTTTGGTGTCATGCACCTTCATGTTTGGTGTCATGCACCTTCAGTGTTGGTGTCACGCACCTTCAGTGTTGGTGTCACGCACCTTTTCAGTGGATGGTGTCATGCACCTTCAGTGTTGGTGTCATGCACCTTCAGTGTTGGTGTCATGCACCTTCATGTTGGTGTCACGCACCTTCAGTGTTGGTGTCATGCACCGTTCAGTGTTGGTGTCATGCACCTTCAGTGTTGGTGTCATGCACCTTCAGTGTTGGTGTCATGCACCTTCAGTGTTGGTGTCACGCACCTTCAGTGTTGGTGTCATGCACCTTCAGTGTTGGTGTCATGCACCTTCAGTGTTGGTGTCATGCACCTTCAGTGTTGGTGTCATGCACCTTCAGTGTTGGTGTCATGCACCTTCAGTGTTGGTGTCATGCACCTTCAGTGTTGGTGTCACGCACCTTCAGTGTTGGTGTCATGCACCTTCAGTGTTGGTGTCACGCACCTTCAGTGTTGGTGTCATGCACCTTCAGTGTTGGTGTCAGGAACCCTCAGTGTTGGTGTCATGCAAGTGTTGGTGCCACGCGCCTTCAGTGTTGGTGTCACGCACCTTCAGTGTTGGTGTCATGCACCTTCAGTGTTGGTGTCATGCACCTTCAGTGTTGGTGTCACGCACCTTCAGTGTTGGTGTCATGCACCTTCAGTGTTGGTGTCATGCACCTTCAGTGTTGGTGTCATGCACCTTCAGTGTTGGTGTCATGCACCTTCAGTGTTGGTGTCATGCACCTTCAGTGTTGGTGTCATGCACCTTCAGTGTTGGTGTCACGCACCTTCAGTGTTGGTGTCATGCACCTTCAGTGTTGGTGTCACGCACCTTCAGTGTTGGTGTCACGCACCTTCAGTGTTGGTGTCATGCACCTTCAGTGTTGGTGTCATGCACCTTCAGTGTTGGTGTCACGCACCTTCAGTGTTGGTGTCATGCACCTTCAGTGTTGGTGTCACGCACCTTCAGTGTTGGTGTCATGCACCTTCAGTGTTGGTGTCATGCACCTTCAGTGTTGGTGTCACGCACCTTCAGTGTTGGTGTCATGCACCTTCAGTGTTGGTGTCACGCACCTTCAGTGTTGGTGTCATGCACCTTCAGTGTTGGTGTCATGCACCTTCAGTGTTGGTGTCATGCACCTTCAGTGTTGGTGTCATGCACCTTCAGTGTTGGTGTCATGCACCTTCAGTGTTGGTGTCATGCACCTTCAGTGTTGGTGTCATGCACCTTCAGTGTTGGTGTCACGCACCTTCAGTGTTGGTGTCATGCACCTTCAGTGTTGGTGTCACGCACCTTCAGTGTTGGTGTCATGCACCTTCAGTGTTGGTGTCATGCACCTTCAGAAGCACAAAAGGAGAATGATGAAGCAGATACATGAAATGCAGGACTGAATGCTATCTTTGGTGCTGTGACGTAATTTCCGGTCTTCTTTTTTCTTAGCCTGATTCGATACCGGAACCAAATTTCTATGCCGTCAGCAGCAGGTATCAAAATATCGTTTGATATATCTTTAAATACAAGTTAATATTATTTCAAGGCAATCTTTGTTCTGGAATCCCCAAGGCTTGATTTCCCATTAGGCACTACTGTGCTAGGACTTACGACACTTTTAAGGCCTAATGATAAAAGGAAAAATTATTTTCCGATTTTGAATTCCTTTTTATCGCACGTTTCACGGCAAAAGTACCTAGGTCCCACATGCACCAAAATCTGGCCCTGCCACAAGAGGAAAGAAATAGAAGGAAATCCGAATACACGCTGATAAGAGAGATCGAGACAGCCTTCAAAGGGATTAAGAGCCATGGAAATAACTTCAGTGGGTGGTACATGCCACAAGGGCTTAGCGTGAACCGATAGAAAAACCTATGCTGCATGGATAAAAAAAAGTTAGTTGCTTATCCTGTTACAGGACGTGGCAATCAACCCCAGCTTTTATTGGCTGTTTGTGATTTTTCTTGGCAATTTTTTCATTCAGTAGTTTGCCATTGCTTTCTGAACGGTACGGCGCTTATACCATTGTTAAAAATCCACACAAAGCGATCTACTACCAAACCGCCTGCAGCAGGTTTCGAACCTGGTATATCTGGATTATGAAACTGCGTTCATATCCATTAGGCCACAGACGCCGACGCATGGATAAGTGAAGGTAAATAATGATTATATCGCAAAATTCTTCCCAAAAAAAGTGATCATGTTGTAGCGAGATTTGGTTCCACTTGCTTGGTTGTAGCGCGACACGCACACACACAGCGCACACACACACACACAGCGCAAGGACAACGCGGCGGTCTTTCTTTGAAGTTTGAAGACGGCGAAAATGTGAAATATGTTTAAGCCAGCTATTACTGAAGAATGAGGAAATAGCTAATATAGGAATGTATGGCGGACTTTCAAAGTTTGCATTTACTGGACATTAAATTTTAAACTACAGGAGAACGCCTGGTTGGAAATCTTACTTACTTACTTAGTCGTTCCCCTTCTACCGTGAGGTGTAGAGGTTTGGAAGAGAGAGCGCCAGACCATTCTATCAGCTGTCTTCTTCCTGGCCTGGTTCCATTCTAGTCCTCGGTCCTTCAAAGATTGTCTAATGTTGTCCTCCCAGCGAACTCTGGGTCGTCCTGGAGGTCTGGATCCCTGGCTCTTTGTTTCCCATGCTTGTCCTGGTTGGAAATCAATTAAATAAAAATAATTCACTAAAGTAGATAGACTAGGAATTATATCCAAAAAGATATTATTCAAATATAAATAGTTTTAAAAATAATTAACATTTTTCGTCGTTATCACATCGGCTAAAAATTAGCTAATAATCTTTACAAATTTATTATAACTACATGCCTATACGGATTTAAATATAAATTGGATAGAATGAAAGCCTCATATGGGGAAAAGGAAATGATACATAGGAAGGAAGGAAGGATATAAGTGTGTAAGTGAATAGAAGAGAAAACAAGTACAGGAAAAGCACAGATTGCCTCAAATCAGGAGATGAAACGAAAATCTTTTGGGGACTTTAGGAGGTGCTTTCTCGTACGGGCGAGAGACTGAAATATAAGGACAGAGCGGCGCGTTGAAAATCACACACACCAAATCCAGAAGCCAAAGTGAGAAACTGGAAGACAGCATCTGCAAGAAAAGTTCTATTTTCACGCTGCATGCAGGGCAGATTAAATTCAGCCAAAACAGTCTCACCGTGAGCTTATAAATCCTAAGAGGGTTTATGATCAGTTTTTATGATCATTGCTGATCAAGATTATGATCATTCCTGACCGAATTTACCCAAAAGACTTGAAGACCGTTGATCCTGCAAACTGAAGCCTAGAGGTCAATCAATCTTCAACACCTTAGTCCCCCGTAGTTATAGGGCGGGCTGAAGGAAAGTCTTCCGGATTCAAGTGTGTCTCAGGAACCTCGAACTAAGATCAGATGAGTTTTATGTGTATCCATCCAACAAACACTGTGAGCAGTTTCTAAAACGACTGTCTATGATGAGAACTAGATGGCAAGAGATAATATGACAATCCTTTTGTTGTAATTTCAGTGGAAGATAAATCCAAGACTTTTTCGCTTGTTTATTTTGATTTGTAACTGTAAATAATCATACATTTTACCATCTTCCAACACCCATTTCTCATTACAAGAATATATATATATATATATATATATATATATATATATATATATATATATATATATATATATATATATATATATATATATATATATATATATATATATATATATATATATATATATATATATATATATATATAGCTGTACATAATAAATTGGGAAATTGTACTCATTTGACTTGTTAAATTTTTAACTGTTAAATTTTGAGTTACCTTTTCAAATTTAATTATATTATCACATAAGGTTACTATAGCGAAAGTAGCAACTTATACTTCTGAAGCCTAAATCTATTGTCCAGCTCAGAGTATTCACAGCTGTAACTCACTTGTGATACCAGTGTACTTCTCGGGCACTGGAACTTCATACTTTCTGGAGAGAGATTCTACTTCTGCTCTACCACTATTATCATACTAGGAAAACCTTTCGCTACACATGCTGGGAAGAGAAGCAAACAGTAAATCTTATCCTTTAAGAATGTCGGTTAAACGAGAGGGGCAGATTGGCAACATGATCTTCACCAACATCTGTAAAGGAGAAACTCTATATCAACGAGAGAAGCCTGAAAGAGACCGCCTTGTATATGAGAGAAATAGATGTAGTTATACGAGATTGAACAGGGACGAGGAAGTAGCTCACTCAATTTCGGGGTCTGCCTTATGGACAGGGTGGCCAGAGTGAAGGCCCTGGGCTCTAAGGGTAAGAACGCACAAGTGGGAGATAAGAAAGTACTTTATCCGTCAAGAAGCTTAACTTTACTCCTCAGCTGTGACATAATTTACCCAGGCCAAATCACGCAGTGGAAATCTTTTATAAGAAAAGACTAAAACTAAAGTGTGGTTTATTTTTAACATTATGTTTTTAGTTGTTATCGCATTTTTTTGGTTTTGTTTTTCAGTAATAATTTCTTCTTCTTTTTTCTTCTTTTGTATTACTAAGCACAAACAACAAACAAAAAGCTACAGACTTTCATAAACGGTTGCTTGCGCAGAATAGAATGATTGAAATGGTACGGCAAAGTCATCAATGAGGAACAGTTGAGAAGAACCAGACAAGAGCCCGTGGAACAAGAGATGAGAAGAAGACGCTGGCGATGGATAGGACACACACTGAGGAAACCTGTTGATAGCATTACAAGGCAGTCCTTGTTCTGGACCCCTCAGGGAAAGAGAGGCAGAGATAGACCAAAGAACACACAGAGAAGATAACTGGAGACATGACAGGGATGAGAAAGACATGGAACGACCTTGAGCTGATGGCACTGGCACACGTCTGGGACACGAAAAACGTAGGATAAGTTTGGTGAATGTCTATGCTTCTAAGGGAATTGAAAGGTTATGAATGAATGAATTAGATCTGGTGTCAGCAACCCAGGAGCTTTTGAGATCTACTTTAGAAACACTGAGCCCTGTAAATATCTACCATATACATACTACTGGGCAAAAGTTAAGGGCCACCAAGAAAAACTCCTCTTTGGACCAATTAAATGCAACCATTTGTAAACAATTTATTACAAAATAAAGTTGATTCATCCGTGGAAAAGATCGGTCAAGTGTTTTTTAATAATGTGTGACTTACTAACAAAAAGAAATTCAACTCACTTTTTCACCTTTTGAACTAGTGGTGCGTGTAGAAACGATGGCAATTTTCACGTCCGGGTTAAAGTGACCCAGTTTTTGGACATTTAAAAAAATTAACCTAGTGCACACAGAATACATTTCTGTGTGCACTAGGTTAATTTTTTTTAAATGTCCAAAAACTGGGTCACTTTAACCCGGACGTGAAAATTGCCATCGTTTCTGCAAAAACTCGTGGTTTTTGCAACACGCACCACTAGTTCAAAAGGTGAAAAAGAGAGTTGAATTTCTTTTTGTTAGTAAGTCACACATTATTAAAAAACACTTGACTGATCTTTTCCACGGATGAATCAACTTTATTTTGTAATAAATTGTTTACAAATGGTTGCATTTAATTGGTCCAAAGAGGAGTTTTTCTTGGTGGCCCTTAACTTTTGTCCAGTAGTATATATATAGTATGGAGTGTGTAATTTTAAGCACGTGGGGGGGGGGGGGGGGGGTGGGGGGGGAAAGAGAGAGAAGGAGATGATGAGCCTTTTAAAGAAAAGATCGCGTCCCTATCTCATGCAGCTCACGAATATGCTTTAGCAGCCAGCACCAGAGTTGTCACTGGGAATACGGAAAAAAAGTACCTTTGATCCCGGGGACACTGCGATTTTAAATGCTGGCGGGAGAGGTCTAGTTCGAAATTTCCCTAGTTTAAAAATTTGTTTTTTTTCCCCTGCAGTCGCCAAAAGATGTACCAAAGAATCCATTGGGATCTACCAGAAGATCGGGATCAACTGGTTGCCGACCCCTGAATTCAATTATATACAGGCATATAGTTCACCCATAAACATAGAACGGGTGCTGAGAATAGACAGACCTAGTGAACTGTACGATATAGTCAAATAGTATTTAACAAGAACAAACATGTGAATACAATTGCTAGAAAAAGTATAATGTAAAAGTCTAATAAAGATATAGTATTACATAAGACGCGTCAACAGTGAGGAATGCAGTTAGCGACCCAAAGCTAGACTCAGGGTCAGTGAACCAGAGCTGACCAAGACCCTACTCCACCTCCAAGTGGTGGTCCTGGAAACAGGCTGCATCACTGCAGTTTGGCTGAGTGAGTAGGGATCGAAGAGGGAAGGCTACCCCGGTCCCAAAAATGCCGTGCTGAAGTCGGATATGTCGGCCGAAAGGCGCAAATATCGCAGCTTCGCTGTAAATGGACACAACGCAACCAACGTCCTTTTCAGGACGAACGAGTAAGAAGTATTACATATTACCGATAATTAATAACATCAGAAAACACTAACACCAAAGTATGATATCTTATTAACAATCTATTTTTAGTTGCTATCATGTTTTGTTTTGGTTTTTTTAAGAAATAATTTAAAATTGGTCTCACATTTTATGTATGATCTTATTGAATTTTCCCGTAGAGTTTAATTAACATTTGCTGTTAGACGTTTTCTGGCGGGACGCATGTCAAACCACTCGCCCTGATCGCAGAATATTCTAAGGCCGGCTTGGGTATATTAAAGCTTATTTCCCAGTCACATTACACATGTGTCAACGCCTCATGTAGTAGCAATAATGAACATATATTGCGCTGAAATAATCTAAGTGACATCCCCATGACATGTACTTGCTGGCATTGAAAACTACGCGTGGCATTCTACGGATGGTCCTCTAAGTTCCATTTTTTTTTTAAAGCCCAAGAGGCCAATGTCCCATAAGTGACGTTAGTGCGTCTGATCATAAATCGTGCATTTATGGCTGAGTTGTCTTTAAACAAATTCACAACAGCGTTTGATGAGTGATTAAGTTCGACTAACGACATACCTTAGCAAAACTAAAATGTTGTAGACAAAGTGGCTTTTTTAAAAGCGGTCACTGACCTTTGAACCCTAAAGGGAGCGAAGGGCAGTATGTCACAGTACTACATGCATGATGTCTGCATATTTACCTAAGCCAATAGTGAGATCTATATTTCACAAAAATTTGAAAATATTATGTTTGTGTGTGTGTGTGTGTGTGTGTGTGTGTGTGTGTGTGTGTGTGTGTGTGTGTGTGTGTGTGTGTGTGTGTGTGTGTGTGTGTGTGTGTGTGTGTGTGTGTGTGTGTGTGTGTGTGTGTGTGTGTGTGTGTGTGTGTGTGTGTGTGTGTGTGTGTGTGTGTGTGTGTGTGTGTGTGTGTGTGTGTTTTACTTAACGTATTCTACACTTGTTACATATAAATTATTTACCGACCAAATTACGAGTTGATTAGCCGAAACAATCAAAAAGACATTGCTATGGAACATATTAATTGCATACTAACAGATACCATGAACTGGAGGCGCCAGTTCAAAGATGTGTGCAAGAACGAACGAACTTCATATTTAAGACACGAAGGCACTCCCAGCAACGTGGAAGGATGAAGTTGCCGATCGCACCAAATGCCGATGATCCCTACGGCGCCACCTCAGAAATAAACACCAGTTAAAAAATCAGATGAGAGCTATCACCTCAGGGGCGCAATTCCATAATCAGGAAAGACTGAAGGGGGCTTCTAGTATCAATCCTTAACTCAGAGGCAAACCTAAAAGATAACCCAGAAGACGAAGTAAACGCAGAAAAATGAAGAATGCGATCAATTGAATGAGTTACTTTTGGCAAATTACTAACATCTAATGTACGAAGATGAAATCAAAATTTACAAAACCTTACAAATGCAATTAATTCAACTTGTGGAAGAAACAACATCAAGATTAGTACATCAAAGACAGAAACTATGATGATCAGTAGTTCGCCAGGTCCCCTTAACATACGTGTCAACAATGCAAAGTTAAAACAGGTTCCAAAGTTCAAATATCTAGTTAGTATTTTTACAGAAAATGGAAGACTTAACAGAGAAAATGAAACAAGTCGTCAAAAAGCAAGTGCATCGATTTACTGACTGTCACCAGTACTTAATTAAACATTCGAATATCAGTATGGAATATATCCGATAGCTGTTTAATAGTATATTCACACCGTTTCAGTGTCAATAATGGTCCCTAACCAAAGCAAAGGAGAGGAAAATCACATCCTATTTGATGAGATGTGACAGAAAAGCTATTAATGGTAACCAGAAGAGACAGAATGAGATATAACGACATCAGAAAAATTGTAGGAACTACACCCTACATCAAATGTACAGTGTAGAGAGATAGAAAATTAATTTGTTTAGCCCTTTCATGAGAATCAATTACCACTACGCACCGACAACAGCAGAAGATCTGGTTTCAGAGCACGGTAAAGACCAAGAGGAAGATAAGTAGATAACATCACAGAAATTCTACAACGTGGGCTCACAGCAGCCATTACGCAGCAAACTTAAACCCCAGACAACGCTTCACGGCAGATACTAGTATTCTTCTCTCTGGACAGCTTAGCGAATCCCCATGACGTATCATTCATTCTCATGTCATTTTTTTTTTCTCCTGTCCACTTACACATTTAAGTTCCGAGGAGAGAAGCGGGTTTTCGGTCCTTTAGCGAAATATGCGGCTTCTGGCTAATGTCATACCATGTTTCTTCATGACATCTCAAACATGAACGTCCGATTGACAGAGTACTTACAGCGCTGGTCTCTCGCGGCAAAGGTGCGGGGTCGATTCACGGTATCGACACTATCCAGTATACCCAGCTGTAAATTGGTACCTGACTTTGCTTTTGGTGTAGGAAAGGAGAAGGCAGCGAAGAAGGGAACTGGTCACCCCCACTTCTCGATGCTGGACTTAGTATAGTGAAGTCTCTAACACTTCTTTCCCCTACGGCAGTATCTGCTTTGGGACTACCTTGACCATATCTAACATTGTCTGTTCACGTTCTTTCAGGTGTACTTTTGCGCTGTGGCCAGATCGTGTGCAGTTGAAAATTTTGATGTTAGTCTTCTATTTTTTTTAATGCATCCTGACGAGATGTCCCTATCATGTTATTTTTGCCTCTATGTGTTGAGTGTGTACAGCACCTACACCAAATTAAGATTATACGAGACTTGCGTTCCTTCTGTACCTTTGTACGGCCTGGGGTGCTGGAGAGTACCAGAAAAGGAAATGTCCAAATTGTCCTCCTTCCACACAACCTGCCTAAGGACAATTCTTCGAATTGTTTGACCGAATACCATCTCCAACCAGGAACTGCTTACACGGTGCAGTCAAAGAGGCATGCACGCCACCATTGCGGGCAGATCCTGGAACTGGGTTGGCCATCTCCTCAGAAGGGACCCTGACATCATCACCACAACTGCTATGCTATGGACCCCAGAAGGACGGCGAGAGAGAGAGAGAGAGAGAGAGAGAGAGAGAGAGAGAGAGAGACTAAATACAACCTGTCGGAAAACAGTGGAGGCTGTGATGAAAAGCATGAACCAGAGTTGGCACGAAGGATGTCATCGATCAAGCAAAATGGAAACAGTTTGTTGCTGCTCTACAAAACCCCACTAGGCGTGATGGCAACAGACTGCTTTGTCAGTCAGGGTCTAAAGATTCGAGAAGAAGACGCGTTGGGTGCACAGTGGTGTTCATAACAGGTTTCTAATCTCTTCTTTTTTTACTCTTTGTATCTCTCAAAGTGACCTTTCCAGCTAATTTTTGTTAACCCCAGACATTTCATCTAAAATGTCGAGATTTTCATGGCTTGCACTTGAGATAACACATAACACCGTTTCTTAACATTGCTTCTATTTTGGCGTACCAGGTGTCTCTTTGCGTCGTCCTTTGCCTTGTAGTTTTCATCAGTACAGGTGTAATCTCTACGTACTCATTCGATTCTTCGTCAGATGTTCTTAGCAGGCAGTTTAGCCACATCATCATCATCATGTTCGTTGTCGCTCTCTATGGCGCATGTAACCACCACTGCTGCTGGTCCCTTCGCAGAAAGCCTGTAACAAAGCATTCACATGCTGTTGAAGCTGTGGTTTATGTAACAATTTGTTTTACATTTGATTTGATTTTTGGTCCATGCACAGGAAAACTGGTGTTTGTCCTTTGCATGGAATACCCGGCTCAACCTCGTGTGGGTTATAATTTGGGTATATGGTGTTCTTTATTCTTTACTAGCAGGTACACCTGGCGTTGCCCGAGCCAAAAAAGAAACAACTTTTAATATCTCACCTGGTTTGTCATCATTTTTGTATGCGGCTTACCTGTAATACAATTGCGTCATCACTTTTGTAGACTGCGAGCACTGATTTCAATGAAGCCATCAATGTTGCCAATGAGCGGATAGAATTTTTATACGGTGTGTCGTTAAGTACAAACATTTTTGAGAAAAAAAAGTTGACGTTGGCACTCCTGGACCCAAGAAGAAGCTCTGTGCAAAATATCATGACCGCAGCTTCAACGGGGCCGGAGCCAACCCCGAACAAACAAACACACACACAAATACACTTTCGAAAATATATATAAGATAGCATATTGACATTGGATGTTTTCTTCTGTGTTTGGTTGTTTGTTTTACATAACGAGGTTGCTAGCCCCGTGCAGATTTAGCGGCAGACGCAAAATATAATGTCTGAGCCAATTTTTTACGAACTTTTTTTTTTTTTGACCCCGACCTGGCGAAAATGGAATGGACGTCAAACTAACCTAAATCGTGCCAGATTGGGCCAGAGAAATGTAGGTCTCGGAGATATGTACAGAGTGATTGAGAAGTCGCTCTTTATTTTAATTTGTTTTTCAATCACTACATGTACCTGTTGAATATGCTTACTTACTTACTTAGTCGTTCCTCTTCTACCGTGAAGTGTAGAGATTTGGAAGAGAGAGCGCCAGACTATCCTATCGGCTGTCTTCCTCCTGGCCTGGTTCCATTCTAGTCCTCGGTCCTTCAAAGATTTTCCTCCCAGCGGACTCTGGATCGCCCTGGAGGTCTTGACCCCTGGCTCTTAGTTTACAATATTTGTCTTCTCCCATTCTGCAGACATGGCCAAACCATCGTACGAGGTACTGTTTCACTTGGGTCTGCAGGGGCTGGGTTTTGAGGCCCTGACGTATCGTCTGGTTGCGGACAATGTCTGTTCTTGTTACTTCAACTTTTCAATCACCCGGTAATTATTTGAAATGCTAAACACCCTTTGCTTATCTGGCACTCTAAGTCAATACTTAAAAAATGGAAAGGTAGTTTATTAGCAGATGCTACTGTATGGCGAAAAGGCCGGGGGGAGGGGGGAGTGTCCAGCTTTGAGGTAGGGGGACCAGTTCACTTCCTTGTTGCATTTGACTTCCCTAACCCCTTCCTTGTAGCATTTGACTTCTCTAACCCCTTCCTTGTAGCATTTGACTTCCCTAACCCCTTCCTTGTAGCATTTGACTTCCCTAACCCCTTCCTTGTAGCATTTGACTTCCCTAACCCCTTCCTTGTTGCATTTGACTTCCTCAACGCAAAAGCAGTGTCACGTACACATTCACAGATGGGAACCTGACACTACCAGGTTTCGAACCCGTTAACTATGCCGCCATAGGCCATGGTAAAAAGGTAAAGGTAGTCCTGTAGCATATACTGCTGTAGGGGAGTGAAGTGATAGAGCAGTCCCCCTACTAGGGTCCAGCTTCGAGAGGTGGGGGTGACCTGTTCCCTTCCTCGCTGCCTTTTCCTTCCCTAACTCACGAGCAGAGTCAGGAACCCATTTACAGCTGGGTAGACTAGAAAGTGACGCCACCTTGTTTCTGAAACCTTCAAGATCTGAAAGGTTTACTTCTCTCCACATTTTTGCTTCCCGTTGTTATGATAGGAAGTGGGGTAAACAGTTCCCTACCTCGCTGCCTTCTATAACTTAACAGCAGAGTCAGGCACCCATTTATTGCTGGTAGACCGAAACGTGACGCAAATAAATAAGTAAATAAATAAATAAAGGTGATTAATAGGCACTTGTTGGACATAAAGGATACATTAGACAACAGAAAAGAAAATATAAGTGATAGGCTTACCGGGAATCGAACCTAGGACAACCCAAACGACGCCATCGCCTTGCCGTGAAAGTACATCGTGAAAGGACGCACAGCCAATTTTGCACCCTATTTATTTACTGTTCCCATGACTCAGGTTTCCTTCTTTATTTAACGTGACGCAACCAGGTTTCGAACCCAGTAACTTTTCCGCGAAAGGCAATAGTACAGGGTGAGTGAAAAGTCACTTCTTATTTGTAAATGATTATTTCTTCACACCTGTCCAACTAATTGACATGAAATAAACATCAAGATAAAGACAATTAACTGTTATTTGATTACATAAAATCATATATCAAATTAACATCAACATATTAACGTGAGAATTGGCCTGTTCAATACATGGTGTCATAGTCAACAGCACATTTTGCTTTCTTTCTTGTAACTTCAATTTATTGGCCCTTTTTGGATTTTAGTTTATTTTATTTGTTTCTAGAAATAACAATTTCTTTTTTTTTTAAAACAAAGTATCTCATTCAACCCTTGATGGGTTATAATTAGGACATATCGTGTAATGAATTTAAAAGAATCAGATTTCCCACATCCAAATATAGTATCTTCTCTTTCCCCCCCCCCTCGCGTGGAGCGCTTGTCATATATTTTAACCATAAGTGTGTCATAAACTATAAAGCAGAAGTTAATTTTATGTAGAATCAGCGCCCCAGGCTTTTTGTCAATTTGATGTTACATTTTTTGACTACAAGCTATAAACTCCTTGAAAAATTATTTATAGCTTTTTAGTGCATAAAAAGCATGTGTTTAAAATATTTTTTTATGTATTTTTTATTTTCTTCTTTTTAGTGTAATTTTTTTTTTAAAATGTAATCGATCCGCTAATGACATTATCAGTTTGCGATAAACGAGTCCAGAGCACAGGAGGCGGATTTCATTATTCAGTACACTATACGGAAAGTTAATATTTTTTTTTATTTTTTATTTTTTTAAAAATTTTGATAAGAGTTGTAAATTACATGTTTTTAAATGTAGTTGTCAGTTGTGTGTATGTCTGTGCACGCGCGTGCAATAGTATGTGTGGGAAGGGATGGAGGGGGGGGGGGGGGAGAGAAGAAGTTTCAATATTTCTCTCAAGAGAGACAATCTTGTTGGAAAAAATACACCTAGACTATTTGCAGTTATCGCCCATTTCACTGATGATACAATACAAACAAACAACAATTAATATTAATTTTTTTCATTTTATTATTTTTACGACTGATTATAATCATATTGTATGTATATGCAAATGTGTAAAACTTGTTTTATAGATATTTTAAAAACTAGAGCTAATCTGGTGTTTTAACGGCCATTTTCATATTCAGCAGCCCAAACAACATAAAGGTAACTTGGTTTAATCTCAGATACACACAGAAAGTCAAAATTTGTTGTCCAGTGTTATTGTATTGTCATGGGGAATACAGAACTATGCCAAGTTTCAGAACTATTGCTCATCTGGAAGTGATTGAAAAATCGACTGCAAGATTTGAAGGTGACAAGAGTGACATACGTTGCAAGTTAAAGAAAAGCCTGAAAAAAGAAATGGAAGCCACACCTAGATACGATCTAATCATAGTAATGGGAGACCTAAATGAGCAAGTTGGAACACACAATACATATAATGAAAGAGTAATGGGGAAATGCGGCAGCGGAACAGTAAACGAAAATGGGGATAAATTAATAAGTTTCTGTAGCATTGACAACCTGGTCATTGGAGGAACACTTTTCCCACACAAAGAAATTCACAAATTAACATGGGAATCACCAAATGGTCGGGACAGAAACCACATTATGATTAACGGTAGATGGAGACATGCATTACAAGATGTGAAAGTAAGAAGAGGTGCAGATATGGGAAGTGATCACCATTTAGTAGTAGCAAAACTGAAAGTGAAACTAAGAAGGGCTGGACCAACTGTAACTACACAGAAAAGGTTTGACATCAGCAAATTGATGGACCCCCTTACCAGAAAGGCTTTTGCGGCTGATATAAAGAAGCGATATCAATTTGCCAAAAGTCAAGAAAAGACACTGACTGATGATATAGACCAGAAATTCAACACCATTTCAACAATATATAAGGAAAGCAGCAAATCATGCTTGGGATTCCAGGAAAGGGAGAAGCAAGATTGGATAACACAGAAACATTAAACACCATAACGATGAGAAAGGAAATGAAAAGAAAGAAAACAGAAGTGAAGTCCCCCAGGTTAAGGCAATTATATAGCGAACAGTACAGTCAGCTGGACAAGGAAGTTAAACGCCAAACCCGAGCCAACAAAAGGAATTTCCTAGACGATCTTGCAAGACAGGCAGAAGAGGCAGCACTGAGAAATGAAGAAAGCACAGTACCGTATATAAAATAACTAAAACCATCTGCGGAAAACGAGGTGCAAAGAAAATTACATTAGTATGAGATAAGCAAGGAAATCTCATCACCACAGCAAAGGGATAGGAAACAAGATGGACAGAGCATTTAAGAGAAACTCTGAACAAGGAACCACCAGAGGCACAGTTGAATGTTCCTGAGGCTGAAAATGATCTAGATGTAAATACAAACATTCCACGAAAGGAAGAAATCATCACGGCAATCAAAGGGTTAAAGAATGGAAAGGCACCTGGCCATGATAACTTAAATGCAGAGCTATTTAAGACAGACCCTGAGCTAGCAGCAGAACTATTAGAACCACTATTTGCACAAGTCTGGAAAACAAGGACAACACCAATGGAGTGGAACAAAGGAATAATTGTCAAATTGCCCAAGAAGGGCGACCCTGCAGACTGCAACAATTGAAGAGAATTCACTCTTCTCTCACTTCCTAGCAAAATACTAGGCAGGATAATTATACAGAGAATTTCAAAAGCAGTAGACCACACACGGATGAAAGAACAAGCAGGATTTAGAAAGAACAGAAGAAGTGCAGATCATATATTTACCCTCAGAATGGCAGAGGCAGCTAGCTGTACATCAATTTCGTTGATTTTGAAAAGGCTTTTGACAGTGTACATAAGGACAGTCTATGGAAAATACTGAGCGCTTATGGAATTCTAAGCTGCATCGTGTCCATCATAAAAAGCCTCTATGCCAACTTTACATGTAGCGTTGGGCAAAGCAACCTAACTTTTGAGGTAAAGACAGGCGCACGACAGGGATGCCCCTTATCAACCATTTTATTTTTAACAGTCATAGACTGGGTGATTGTGACGTATAATGGAAATATAGCCTACGGTAATCTGACAGTCTTTGTAATCACGTTAGCGTGCTATGATTTTCTAGCAAAACCATGCATTTTTCTGCCTGTCTTACACAATCTTATTTTTCATCCACTCCTCTTTTCCTTGACCATAAACGAAGCGTTTATAAACGTTCGTGACCTGCCAGTCATAACAGGTAGCGAATGAGGTTTGTTTATCAAGTTTCTCACGCGAGCTGATCTGTCACTCATCGGATACCTGACAGACCGTACGTGAATAACACCAGACCCTTTGAAGTAGACGCACGTGCAAAAATTTTTCCTCGTACCCTTTGAAGTTCGTACACAGAGGGAAAACCCCGAGCTTTGATCTTCAGATACGGGCAAAATCTACGAGAACCCCGTTACACGGATTTAAGTCTTTGATGGCGGTCTAACGCTGAGACAGAGCGACCGTAAAACTTTCATCTGGGGGACTCATGTTTCTGATTCTCTGCTATACACAATAGTGTGAAAAGTAGCATCATCTATAGATCAGAGAACCATGATGCTATATAAACTGTGCTCTCTTAAACCTGCTATCAGTTGTCACTCAGAATTTTTGGATAGTCTAAGCACGCAGTAGCTAGAACCATTTTTGCTAAATGTGTTAATAGCATTCGTGGGGATCATTTCATTCTGATGTTCTGTTAATAGAAATTAGTGCTTACATGTTAAAGTGTTAAAGCTTTTACCATTATAAATCACTTAGAGTTCTAGCTGTTAAAACCAGTGAAATAAAATAACGCGCAGCTGTTTTATACCAGATGTTTCAGTTAAAATGTTAATTTCACCACCCACTTTCTCACACACGAAGAGACGGTTAGTTGACTGATATATATGCTAGGCGCGACTGATAGTGGCAGAATAGAATTCACGTTATATTTCATTTGTGTATTTATATAAGTGACTATTATTTAATACCATACGATGACAAATAGATGCTGACAATTTAATAGCTATTAACGATAGTCGATATTTATGTAAGTGCGCGTATGGATAATTAAATAATAATTGACATTGTACGCTGATCGTTAACGCGCTCGTAAGGGGCGGGGAGGTTGCATACCTTCACCCAACCTAGAAAGGTCAGCGCTGGCGAAAAGCTGACCCTATAGATGTAAAAAAAAGAAAGTCACCATGCGCCTTTTAAATTTAATCAGGACGGACAGAGTGGATAAGAGATTGTCTTGTCCCTGTTAGTGTGCATATATGTAGCTATATAGAATAGTAGCATTTTTCCATAATGTTTCTTTATTCCTTGCAGACCTGATCAAGGGCGACCAGCAGTCTTTTTCTTCATTTACTGATGGGTTAATGTTGTCTTTTTCTTGGCTTGTGCGTCACCAATTTCATTTGTGAGCCAATGATAAACAAGAAACATTTTAACTTGTAAAGTTAACTGGACTTAAAAACCCAGCTATATTTTTTTCAATTTTATCAGCCCACTGGGGTTGTGCAGAAAAATAACATTATCTGACGACTGACAGTCGTATACAAGTGTATCATTCAGAATTTACGCTGTTTCAGAATTGGCACTCACCATAGAGCCAGCCGATAGGATTACCATCATTTATCGATTGTAACAGTTTTAGCAACCAGATGTTTCCCAATACTGGAAGTATTTTCATGCTAACTGTGAACCCCAAGATCTCGGTTTCTACACTAACTATTCTAGTTGACATTTGTTCATCCAGGAATAAACCACCAAATTCGGCGTCCACCTCCTTAATCTTATTTGTTAGGGGATGGACTGGGGTCAATTTGGAAGATAAAAAAACTGGCAATTTTATATTCAGGATAATTGTATTTCCAAGGGATATCACCAAGAGTAGGTAAGCGTGATTGAGTGGCCACGTATGACAGAAAGAGTGAATATTTTTCTTTGTTACAGGAATTGTACCAACCTGGATTTTGCTTAAAAATTGTTTACTTTACAGGGTAGCATTTAGTAGGAACTTTGATTTTCTTTACTGTCTATTCTGTAACATAGTGCTAACCTTTGACCTTTGGGTTATTAACTTTTTGGGTTCTTTTCTCAAGAGGGGGAGGGCACATTTATTCTGTTATTTCATATGTATGTAAAACTGATTTTAGGTGATCTTTCTTTAGATGTTTGATGTTGTCAAGTTTAATGATAATAAACAACAAAAGAAACTTAACTTCGTGTGTTGGTCAGACCCATACCCAATTAACCGTAGTTTTTCATATTTGTGTGTCTTGTTGTCACATAGCTGTGTGTGTTGTAGTTAAACTTATATTTACATGTATGAGGAGGGAAAGATTGTCTTGTACTAAATTATAGTCGTATAGATAGGCTGGACTAGAGAAACTTACTCATTCTAGAGACATATCTTCTCCTTAAACTATTCACCCGTGAAATCTATTTCTCACACCTTTCTCTCACGTACTTATCACCATCCACTCTACTCAGACGGGACCATAAATAACTTCCAAACCTATCGGTACAACAGTGATGCATCAGACAACAGAGGGCAGTCCAAGAGGAATAAGACGGACTACGTTTTCTACATTGGAAGATCTAGAATATGCAGATGACATTGCACTACTAGCACATTCTCATCAACACATCCAGGAAAATACGGATAGACTTAATAAGTATAGCAAGCAGGTGGGTCTGAACATCAATTTAAAAAAAAAAAGATGTCAATGTGGGCAACCCTGAGCCCATAACAGTAAGGAATCAGAAACTGGAACAGACAAACACCTTCACATACCTAGGATGCATAGTAACACCAGATGGCGGAGCAAGCAAAGACATCAATAACAGAATGAACAAAACAAGAACAGCCTTTGTTAGTCTAAACAACATCTGGAAGTCCTCTCAGTACAGCACAAACACAAAATTAAGATTATGTGAGAGATGTATACTTTCTGTGCTTCTCTATGGTGCAGAATGCTGGAGAGTAACAGAGAAGGAAATGTTGAAATTGTCCTCTTTCCACACAATATGCCTAAGAAAAATTCTACGAATCTTTTGGCCCAATACCATCACCAACCAAGAACTGCTTACTCGGAGCAACCAAGAGGACATGCACACCATCATAACTGGCAGACACTAGAGTTGGGTTGGCCATGTCCTCAGATGAGACCCCGATACTATCACAAGAACAGCTATGACTATAGACCCTGGAAGGAAAACGTTTCTCTATGTATTTTGTCTTTATGGCTTTTCTCTCTGTTGTAGTCTGGCTCTTCTTTCTCTCAATTCCAGGAATGTTTTCTATCCTGGCAGGGAAGCGATGTTGTTTCCAAACTGAGAGCTTGTGTGCAGTGTAAATGGGGTTGGTTGTTGATTCAGCATGTGGGAATTGTTCTAGCTTTGTTGTGGTTAATTTTATAAAGCTGCTTCATTCGAGTCTTCCCCTTCCAAGAGCATTTATTCTATGGTACATTAGATGGTCTGTTAGGCTCTTGAATTTCTCAGCATTGTGCTGGGCCCTGTTATCTCTTCTGTCCTCCACTGAATGGAGGCATGTAATCTTTTTGAGTTCTTTTATAGGTGTTGTTTTCATGCCTCCATTATGATTCTCACTGCTTGGTTTTGGAGTCTGCTAATTTGATCAAAGTTTGACTTAGCTGCTGTTGTCCATGATATAATGCCATATTCTAGGACTGGTCTTACTTGTACTGTGTATAATGTCTTCAGCACTTTTTCTCATCTGCTCCTCAAGCTGTTCCAGTAAGTTTTTTCACGCCTGCCATTCTTTAGTTTATTCAATGTTTTGTATTTCATTCATTACCCTCCGCTCCCAAGGAGCAAAGGCCTTCAACAAACACATGCCAAGTCTTCCCATGGTATTTCAGCCAGTTCTTAATTTAAAAATTATCAGATGATCTCTTCTTGGTAAAAACTTGGCTGCAGCATTCTGCCTTCCCTATCTGTAGGTACTGCCTGCTTACAAGACTGTCAAATTACCTATTAAGCAATAATTGTTGCTGTTGCTAAATTTGTATTTTACACTTGAAAACCATCACTAGAGATAGAAAGCTGTGAAGAGACATAACCACATTTACCAACCAACATGACACATCACTCAAAGAAGAAGTAGACAACCTCAAGTTTCATATTTGTTCATGATTATTCTTACCATTGTTACTAGCATAAATATCAAGACACAAGTATATTGTAAAAACAGCATGTTTAAAACTAGTAAATTATATTTTAAACTGATTAGTACCAGCATAAACTATAACACACGTCATAAAATTAGATAGCATCAACAAAAAAACTATAAAAACACTATAAAATTAGTTAGCACCGACAAAAACTTTAACAAACACAATAAAACTAACTAGTATCAGTTATAAACTACAACAAACACAATAAAACTAGATAGTATCAGCTTAAACAAGCACAGCTGATGATGGAGAAACATTTTCTAATGAACATCAACAATCATGTAGTTCTACTCAACTTGAACATGCCAAAAGCTGGCATTCACTAAATCTCAAAATAGCATTACTCATCTGCTTCCTAAAAAGCATAGGCTTACAGTCAGTTTATGTCAAGTCCTCCTATCTTGTGCCTTCAAGTTCATTTTATGTTGTCTTTATCCTTTTGAAATCTGTCTCTGATTCTCTTCTCCAAGTATTTTTTGGGTCTCCTGCAATTTATTTCACCCTGGGATTCCAGGAACAAAGACGGCCTTGTAATGCCATCAGCTAAACCTCAAAAACACTAACTCAAAACCCATTACTACTTTTTCTTAATTATAAAAAGTAGTTTTCATTACTTACTGCTGCCCATATGACAAGTAATGCATGGGGGCTGAGAACCTCAACATGTAAAAGAAAGTATGACACAAACTCCCACTGCAAGACCACATGAATGTTGTGGTGCAGGCTTCCTGAAAGTGGACCAGCTGCAGGGATTGCTCCATACTTCATTCAAAAGTCAAGGTCAATATAGTCCCATAACAGATACTGCCGTAGGGGAGTCAAATGTGAGATTTCAACTATACTGGATCCAGCTGAGTAAGATGGGGTGACAATTCCTTTCCTTGCTGCCTTTGCCTTTCCTGACTCAAGAGCAGAGTCAGGTACCCATGGACAGCTGGGTAGACTGCAGCAAGAAGCTACAAAATTTCGGTCCCCTGAACCAGATAACTGTGTGTGAGGCAAACACTAATACCACTCTGGCAATTGGTAGCTAGCTATGCTTCATAAGGAGAATAAAGGAAATAAATAAACGAATATGACAAGTGAAATAATAGACAGCTTATTAATAATACTTCAGCACAACCAATACTATTGTATAATGCTTAACATACAATATTTTATAAATATTTCAGCACAACCAATACAACATGTAATGCTTAACATACACAGCTCAACTAGTCTGTGTATATGTGTATATATATATACACACTTGAACCAGATGGATGTCAACTATTAACAAACATATTCAAATACAGGAATCTCTCTAGTTACATAAGCCCAATTTATTTAGGCAAGTGACATCACACGAATATGTGGACAAAAACAATAAAACTATTAACAAATACATGACGCTGCTTTTAGAGACGAGGAGAAAGCTTCTGACTCCATTAGATATCACCTCATTAATATTTAATAATAAGGTTATATTTCATATATAATACATAATACGAGTATTTTATTTACAAACTGTGGAGAAACAGGCATGGTACTTCAAGAAGAAGTGACCTATGATGGCAGGTGCTAAAAAATTATGGAATCAAAAGCTGCCTTCCAAAGTTATTTGCTGCAAACATTCACAGTGTTAGCCACGTCCTCAGAAGAGACCCCTCAATCACAAGAACAGCTATGCTATGGACCCCTGAAGGAAAGCCAAAGAGAGGCCGGCCAAAAACAACTTGGCAGAGAACTATGGAGGCCGAGATGCAAAGAATGAACCAGAGCTGAGACATTGCATGAAGGATGGCCGCTGACCGAGCAAAGTGGAAGCAGTTTGTTCCTGCCCTACAAGACATCACCAGGTGTGATGGCCACTGACTGCACTGACAGTCGGCGGCTAAGGATCAAAAAAGAAGATACACAATGCAGTTCCCTGGGGTCTCTGATGAGACAAAGAAAGAACAGGACCACTGTACCCTCAGGCATGGTCATACAAGGCACCTTATATGAAGTTGTTCATGGGGTTGGTAACCATCATGTAAAACAAATTGCTTCATGTACAGTGGTGGCTCCATGCTCCATAAGAAGCACAACAGACAAATGATGATGATTAAAGATTAATGTTAAAGTTAGGATTATTCTTTACATTATGGATAACTAATTATGAATACAATAAATTATACACGTACCACCTCCTCAACAAAATCAGGGAACAAGAAGCCATCCCCAAGAGCAACAGGGAATGATAAATTATTAAACTACCAAATGAAGACAAATGCAAGCAGCAATCATCATCATCATCATTTCCTCATCATGTACGGAGTAGCATATGGCAACAACCTATTTCTCTCCACGAAAAATTGTCTAGAGATGTAAGAAACCTTGAGCTGACTACTGCCTTTATTAGAGTCATTAGTGTGGAAGTCTCAAGGCGAATGAGATGTCAGAAACCTTGAGCTGACAACTGCCTTTATTAGAGTCATTAGTGTGGAAGTCTCAAGGTGAACGAGATGTCAGAAACCTTGAGCTGACTACTGCCTTTATTAGAGTCATTAGTGTGGAAGTCTCAAGGCGAATGAGATGTCAGAAACCTTGAGCTGACTACTGCCTTTATTAGAGTCATTAGTGTGGAAGTCTCAAGGCGAATGAGATGTCAGAAACCTTGAGCTGACAACTGCCTTTATTAGAGTCATTAGTGTGGAAGTCTCAAGGCGAACGAGATGTCAGAAACCTTGAGCTGACAACTGCCTTTATTAGTCATTAATGTGGAAGTCTCAAGGTGAACGAGATGTCAGAAACCTTGAGCTGACAACTGCCTTTATTAGAGTCATTAGTGTGGAAGTCTCAAGGCAAACAAGGAAGAAGAAACACACTGCTAGAGATACCAGTAAAAGGACCCGCTGCAGTAGTGGCTTCATACTCTATGAGGAGTAAAAATTAATATGAAGGAGTGAAATTTTTCAATGCTCCACAGCTGCACTTATTACTTCCCTGCAGTTCCCAATGCAAAACCTTTCTGAACATTCTGCTCTGTTTTTTTTTCACCATGTTCCAAGATACTTCCACACTTTTCACCTCCTTCTCCAGTAATTTTTTCCATGTATTCCTTGATCTCCATAACTTTCTCTTCTTCTGAGGGTTTAATCTAAGTTTGCCAGGCTATATTTTTGATGAGCACTCCTGAGAGTATGGACTATTCACTTGTTGCTGAACTAGGGCTGCTGAGCTTCTCGCTCATTTGCAGCCAGTACCAACTTGAAGGGTCCTTGGTATTATCTACACTGTAGATCTAGGCTTTTCCTGTGGCTTTTCTGTCATTCCAAAATGTGTTGAGTTGAAGTCAATTGAGCTCCAGTTTCTCCAGCTTGGCTTGCATTTAAAGGATCATTATATCTGGTCCCAAGCTAGCAGGAAGAAGCGCATGGCGTACAGTGCATTACCCGCCATCCGAGGGGTCTCTCCAAATATGTAAAGCTAAAATACTGTGATCTGGCTGAAGGCTCTCCCAAGGAATTGCCATGCCCTACACAGAGCCACTTCTCAGCTCCCCCTGCCTATCACTGGGTCCATAATGAGATCCTCCTGCATGCAGTCAACCAGGTAAAAGCCAGAGTTACACCTGGGGCTCAAGTGACTCCTCGAAGCTTAGTGTGCAATGCTGGGTTTCACCACAGGCGGAATCCCTGGCAGTGTGTGGATGATTTCAAGAGTCAATGAGGGTGTAATTAGCCTCACAGACATAGGTTCACTTTCACATTTGTATATTATAGCATCGTGCTTAACTGGTGGTCATATAAAGATGACTCCAGATATCCCTCAGTGCATCAGACAATTCATGTACCTGAACAAGGTGTTTCTGTTCTCAATTTTCTACAAACCTTGCTTGCTGCAAGAGTTACTGAATGTGGTTGACACTTGTTTCACAAACATGGCCTGTTTTCCCGGCTGTTAACAATGTAATGACTAAAAACATATTTTATCTAACATAAATATCTATAATAAGAAAAAAGTACAACTGATATATGAACACAAAGGAGCTGCACGCATGCAAGTGTTATTTGAAAATTAAAAAGAAAAAAAAAGCATGCCATACTGGACAAAGAAAAACAAAATGTGGAGTAATATCGCTGCCAATATATAAATTATAGTGTTCATTCATGAACATGATCTGAACCTTTTGACTGGATCATTTTACACTCTTCCTATTCTGAATGCTTCGCTTTTTTTTTTTTGCTCTTCTTGATTTCCATGTATCAATCTATACTCTTTCTGATTTGTATGCATTTGTTTTATACCATTTCTAATTTGAATGCACAATTTTATACAGTTTCTGATTTGAAAGCATTATTTTATACTGCTCCTGATTTAACTGCATTTTAAAAGCGTCTTCTTAATCTGAGTGTATCACTTTATACTTTATACTCTTCCTCATCTGCAAACATTACATTTCATACTGTTCCTGATTTAAATGCACATTCTATACTTTTCCTGATTTGACTGCTTCATCATAAGCTTTCTTTAACCTTTTCTTCAACTCAGCAGGGAACTTGTCATAACAGTTCTTGCACACCGGTTTCTGGTCGAACTCAAAAAACTTTGTTCTGAAAACAAACAAAATGGTATACACATATGCAGGTAAATCAAAAGTACTATTCATTGATCTTAATATTTACCAAAATAAAGTACCATATAAACTCAACTATAAGCCAACTCTCATGAGAAACGTAAGAGATGACCAAGAACACACAGAGTTTGACTCATTTAACATCGGCGGGTACCAGATCCCGGAAATCAGATATGCTGACGACACAGTCCTCCTATCGACCAACCCAGAAGGACTTGAACAATTAATTCTGTCCACCAAAAAACACAGCGAGGCCCAAAATCTATACCTAAACACCAAGAAGACCAAAGTATTGACAACAGACAAAGTAAAGACCAAACCAGAAATTGAAATTGATAACGAAGAACTGGAAAGTGTCAATGAATTCGAATACTTAGGATCAATCATCAACAGCTCTGGCGACTGTGCAGTAGAAATTAAAAGAAGACTTGCAATTGCTTCACATAAATTAATACAGATGAAAACCCTATGGCAAGGCACAAGCAAAGAAACAAAGTTACAACTGATCAGAGCATGTATATTCCCAGTAGCAACATATGGCTGCGAGACTTGGACACTCAATAAAACAGTTGCAAAAAAGATTACATCATTCGAAATGAAATGCTACAGAAGGATGTTGAGAATACCCTGGACAGAAAAAAAGACCAACAGACAAGTACTGCACTCACTAAACGTACAGGAACAGTGGCTCCTAAATACCATCGCAATAAGGAAGCTGAAATTTTTCGGTCATATAAAAAGACATAATAGTCTGGAAAAAACAGTGATGGAAGGCATGGTCCCTGGAAAAAGGGGAAGGGGTCGACCTAGACGATGGTGGACCCAGGACATCACAGAGAGTCTGAACTTGTCTTTGGCTGATGCAGGTCAACTTGCCCAGAATCGTGATGCGTTCAGAGCAGCTGTAATGGAGACAACGTTCTGGAAAGAATACGTCACATGATGATGATGATAAGCCAACCCCTAGATTTTAGGACTTTGTTATTGTTGTTAACTAGGGTTGCTGAGCTTTTCACTCTTTTGCAGCCACTAACAAGTTGAACAGTCCTTGGTATAATCTACACTGTAGATCTAGGCTTTACTGCCATTCATTTCATGGGGTCCATGGTGAGATCCTCCTGCATGCAGTCAACCATGTGAAAGCTAGATTTACGTCTGGGACTCAAGTGACTCCTCCAAGCTTAGTGTGCAATGCTGGATTTTCAACAAGTTTCACCACAGGGGGAATCCCCAGAAGTGTGTGGATGATTTTAAGAGTCATTGACGGTGTACTTAGCCTCACAGACAGAGGTTCAATCAAAATCTACATACTATAGCACTGTGCATAGCTGGTGGTCATATAAGGATGACTCCAGATATGCCTACATGCATATATACTTTAGGACTTAAACAGCTTCCAAAATGAATGACCCGATTATAAGTCAAATGAATCTTTCGTCGATTCAGAATTCCCACATTGCATGGAAATTTCCGTGCCTTTATGCAAATTTTATCACTTCCACCTTAACCCATTCCCATTTAAAATGCTTAAAATTGCCGGCCCGCAAAAGTCTGATTACCGCTGTTGGTCATTGCCAAGTAGCAACGAGGTCTCGGTATTTGGCAAGACCTGAGTTATAAACAGACTTCCGGTGCATTTAAAGCTTCCGTTTTCTGAATTTTTTTTAAAGAATCGATCAATATTATGATTTTTTTAAAGCCATTGCTTTCTGAGTGGCCAATTATTTGCTCTGGGATCTGAGAAGTGACTTGTTATTTGATCAGAATGCTAACAGTGTGGCACAATCAGATGTAGATATCAATAAGGGTCCGATTTAGACTCTGACAGTGACACTGAAGAAAGTGAATCTAGTGAAAGAAGTAATGGTATTGCTGATGGAGGCTGGTCAACAAGGCGTACTCCAGTTGAAACATGTGACTTTGTAAGAATTCAAACATGTATTACTTAAGATATTTTGATAAAAACATTTAATAATGCAGCAAGTTTATATCTGAAGGATACCAGTATGCGGCAGGAAGGGCAGGGGCAACAATGACCAGTTTCAAGGATATTTTGTGTGTGACTTGATTATAAGCCGTAGGTATGTTTTTTTAAGGTCCGAAATGGGAATAAATTTCTCGATTTATACTGGAGTATATAAGGTTTTATATGCTTACGTTATGTAAACAATATTAAAGTAATAGGTAAAGGTAGTCCCACAGCAGATACTGCCATAGGGGAGTGAAGTGTTAGAGACTTCACTATACTAGGTCCAGCTTGGAGAGGGAGGGTGACCAGTTCCCTTCCTCACTGCCTTTTCCTTCCCTAACTCAAAAGCAGAGTCATTTACCCATTTAGAGTTGGCCAGAGTTGAGAGTGACATCTGTGTTTCAAACTCAGCACCTTTGTAGTGTCAGGCCATCGCTCTAGCTGCTCTGCCAATTGTATGCTCAATTTTAAAGTAACATCTGCATACATATCATCATCACCATCTTAATCCGTAACCCGTCATGGGACGTAGGGGTGCCATGGTGGAAGCATCAGCAGACAGGGTCCTCCACTGCTCTCTATTCCCAGCAATGTGTACAAGTGTGCTAAAACCGTGCCCTGCCCATTCTTTGATGTTATCAGCCCAGGATTTTCTTAAATCCTGATGATATCATCATCACCATCTCCTTTTTCACTCCTTATGAAGCATGGAGCCACCTTTGCAGATGGCCCATTAGAGGAAGCTTACATGACAGCACAAACTCTTACAGTGGTGGTGTCTGTAGCAAAATGTTTTACATGATGAGAAATCTAAAATCGCTGTGTGAAATGTGTGAACGCTGAATGAAGTGGACAAAACAAAAGTACTACTGGCCAATGAAATGAGATGCTACAACACAAAACTATTTGGAACTGGCAAAGACAAGATGGAGTACAGCAAGACATGAAACTCTGACTAATGGAGAAAACATCATTTATTCAGGACATGATAAAGACCATGCATTCACAGAAGGGGTTATGCTGTTATGGATGCCAGGAACGCATTGACAAAATGGGAAGCACTATCACCCAGAATAATAACAGCAAGATTCCAACCCAGAATAATAACAGCAAGATTCCAACCCAGAATAATAACAGCAAGATTCCAACCCAGAATAATAACAGCAAGATTCCAAGTATAAGGGATAACCAGATGTCATCATCTATGCTGGGTCTTCTTCTTCAAGTACCATGCCTGGTCATGTAGGTAATCATATCTGTCCACAACTTACTGATCAATTCTGCTGTTGACATCTTTCCATGCCATGATGTCAAGACTGTTCAGAAACTCCTCTCTGTGTCGTCCTCTATCTCTTTGTCCTTCTATCTTTCCCGTTGTCACGATATGCTGCAGTTTCCTTCTTCTTATAACATGCATATAAAAGGTAGGGGTTGTAAAAGAGAACTCTAAGCAGAAACTGGTGGCATGCAACAACTGCGCCCCTATGCTCCACATGGGACAAAAAAGGAGCCAGAGAGAAAAAGATCTTCACATCTTTGATGGATCTCCTTAAGTTTTCACCACAAAACAGATGCAACAGGCCAAGTGACAGAACACAACTTTGACTGTCTCACCCACACTACCTGCTGGCAATGTCATATTAATTCTTTATTAATCATTAATTTATTTTTATTCATTATGCAGCATGGAGCAACCACTGCAGATGGTCCCTTTGTAGGAAGCCTGCATCAGTAATCCGCATTTGTAGTGGTGGTTTCTGAAGCAAATTTGTTTTACATGATAAGGCTGCCAGCACCAAACACAATCACACATTAGTACTCCCTTACAACATGGCTGAGAAAATATTTGTCCTACTTTTCATCTCTTCAGATACCGTCAGGGTGTCCTATTAACTAACTGGTAGCAGTTATAAAAATGATCAGTGTAGTTCTTGGAGGTTTCTTATGACACAAAGAAAGAACAGGACTACTGTTCCCTCAAGCATGTCATACAAGGCAACTGATATGAGGTTGTACAAGGGGCTGGCAACCTCATCATGTAAAACCAACTGCTACGGAAACTACAGCTGCAAAAACCTCTGGATGCTGGGTGCAGGCGTTTTGTAAGGGAGCCAGCTGTAGTGGTGGCTTCATGCTCCATTTGGAGCGGAAAAAGAAAATGATGATCATGAATTATCTTCTTCTTCCTCGTTCGTCCTGAAAAGGACGTTGGTTGCGTTGTGTCTGTTTACACCGGAGCTGCGATATCTGCGCCTTTCGGCCGACACATCCAACTTCAGCACGGCATTTTTTTTGGGACCGGGTTTGCTTTCCCTCTTCGATCCCTACTCTCTCGGCCAGACTGCAGTGATGCAGTTTGTTTCCAGGACCACCACGTGGAGGTGGAGTAGGGTCTTGGTCAGCTCTGGTTCGCTGACCCTGACGCAAGCAGTCAAGCTATGGGTCGCTGACTGCATTCTCCATTGCTGCATCTTTGGGTCCCATCATGAATTATAAGCACCTGGCTTTCTGGGGCCATCAATCCTAAAATGTAACCTGAAAAAGATTATAAAATTCACCACGGTTCCATAACATCATCTCTCTTGTCCTAATTACAGATATAAAAACTTGAAGGTAAAAGGATACAGTTTAAGATGGAGAGACTAGAGAAATGTTAACATTCCTTCTTTCATCTCATGCATCCGTAAACTTGACTTACTTTTGACTCATCTTCCTGTCACAGATAGAGCAAGCAAAATGATTGACACACCAGGACTTGTTAAAGGCACTGAACACTGTAAAAAAAAAAAAAGGCACCACATTATAGCATATACAATGTACACACGTTTCATACACACATATACAGGGTGAGTCAAACGTTGAGTCCCATAAGCAATTTATTTTCCATTATTCAGTGTCACAAGAAACAAATGTTTCAGCGAGTTCCATGAGATGCATTCTTTCATCCAATCATTATCAAATGTACAATATCCACTTAGTTCAAAATACTACACGGCAATGACAGAGACCATCGTATGGAGAACTGTGAGTGGTTTGTGCAATATAGGCAGCTTGAAAAACTTCATGTTCAGCGATGAAGCCATTTTTCACCTGACTGGCTCACTCAATAGACATAATGCACGATACTGGGCCACTAAAAACCCACACTAGGTAACGGAAGAAAAATTGGTTATAGGGGTTGACTTTTGGCCCACCCTGTATTAGTTTGAGCACTCACCACCTTTCAATAACTACATGCCAAACCTTCCTGTCCTGTAGCCCCTTCATGTCTATGTTTAATTCTTTTCTCCATGTGTTTTTTGGCCTAAATCTCTCCTACCCTGGAACAAGGACTGCCTTGTAATGATATCAACTTGCTGATAGCATTAGAAAAAAATTGTAGCCAAGCAGAAATTACAAATAAATACAAGACAATGCTCCCTTAAAACTGCAGATGATGATTCACCAATTTAATGTTGAAAAACAACACGTGCTCATTTTACACTGATGTATAGTCTGTGCCCAGGTTATAATCCACGTCACGGAACTTGGTGTTCCATGCATGAGAAATACTTCCTATTTCTTGGTTATAGGACCCCCCCAAAAAAACAAACAACCTGTATCCTATTCAACATTTGATTACAATGTCTGAATCACATCAAATGTTCAGGCAAAATTTCATGATCAGGCAATTCTAATAGAGGAGTCACCAAAGAAAAGTGTATTGTAGAAGAATGTCGCAGGAACTCAAAAGAATAAGATAAAACAATGTTATCAGTTTCGCTGTTTAAAAAAAATAAAAAATAAAAAAAACCAGAAATTGGACTGAGGATATAAATCTCATTCTCATTATGATCGATTCACGTCGTTGAGGATTGTTGCATGGTTTGCGAGCATTTTGGTTTTATCTTGATTTGGATGGTCGCATCCTGCAACACCTCAACTAACTAGACGTCAAAGGGTACACGTAAAGCGTTGGATGACACATGAAGCCTAGTAACAAGAAGAGTCTTAGTGTTGCCTTCAGGCATATGGCAGTGTTTTAGAATTATGTGGTAGAACCACTAGCTAATGTATATAACCGTCGATGTATGTGCTTTTAAAGCTGATATAATAATATGTGTTTAAGGACCGGTGAGTCCATAATTGTGTAAAGTGTTAAGAATAAAACACAAGAATTTGTATACGCGATATTAGAGAATTACGAATGCAAAGATAATGTATAACGCTAATGAAAGCGATATGGCTGGTGTAGCCTGGCTAGTGATGCCAAATTGAGAATATTATACAGACAAAGTCTGACGTGAATGTTAGGCATTGATCCTAAGCAATAATGAAATAATTAGCAGAGATGCATTAACGCTGCTTAAATATGGTAATGTGCCAAGTAGTTGGATAAGGATAATGAACAATCATTATGACGGTTAAAATGAACGCACAATGTCTTGTGCATGATACACTATGAACTGTGATGTATCCAGTTTCTTTCAATGTGGAAAATATGTTAATTGAGTAACTCATGATGTATATATTGGAGCTATTAAAATATATGTGAAGTCGTCCATACAAGACTTATCCTGTGAAGTTTCTAAAGTTACAGTTAAGACTGCTGTGTTGAATTGACCATTAACCTTCAACGTTTTGGTCACTGTGTAAAACGCTGCCATACTAATGAGAATTCAAAGTAATACTAGAACACAACGAAATATCAAATACGAAACGAAGTTTATTGACTACACGTTCACACTAATATGTCTGAAACGCAAAATGAACCCACTGTTGCAGCAGAATACAATAGTCAGTGAAAGACAGAAGAAGAACACTGTATCATACGAAATTAGCCCATAAAAGAAAGTCTGCAACACACGTCATTCTCCAAGAAACACAGGGTAGCAGTGACTGCTCTCCACTTATTTCTATTCCAGGCTGCTTTAGCTCTGCCCATGAGGCTTGAGGCTCTAGTTGCTGTGGTGCTTCTACCACTCCTCTCTAAGTTACCTTTAGCTGCCACACTCTTCTCTTCCCTGGTTAATTCCAACTGAGGGCATGTCTGTTTATACTGGTTGGATGTTTGAGTGTATATCCATCTCCACTTTCCCTCTTTACTACCCAGCTGTAATCCCTGTTGGAGGTGATGATGATGAGATGTGGCAATGGACTGGACACACACTGAGGAAACCTGCTGACAGTATTACCAGGGAATCCTTGTTCTGGAATCCTCAGGGCAAGAGAGGTACAGGATACTGAAAAACACACGGAGAAGAGAACTGGAAACAGAAATTAAAAAGATGAAGATACTGAAAGATCTTGACCAGACGGCCTATGACAGGAGGATGATGTGCATTTGTGGAAGGCCTATGCTCCTTGGGAAGCTGAAGGGTGATGATTATGTATTCATTGCTGTTGTCTGGTTATTTTCCACAGGTCTGTGTTTGTTATTACATCTGTCCATTTGATGTGACAAAGGTTGACGTTTGTGACGAACATTTCTGTTGGTGGAGAACTCAAAATTTGGATGTGATAATCTTGGTGACATACCACAGATATGAAAATATATTCTGTTTACCATCATCATTCCCTTGTAGATCCCTATGAAATATGGACCCTCACCATCACATCTAGTCCGTTGTAGGAAGCCTGCACCAAAACATCCATGTGCTTGTGCCACTGTGGTTTCTGTAGCAATATATTTTACATGATGAGGCTGCCAGTCTTCAGCACAACCTTATACTGTTCACCTCTAATGACACGTCTGAAGAAGCAGACGTCCCGTTCTTTCTATATCTCCTCAGGGACCCCTAGGGGTCACACAGGGCTCTGCTATCTCAACCTCTGGGTAAGTGATAGTTTTCTGACCCAGGATGCAAGGTCAATTTTGTGCTCAAGAAGACGGGTGGAAACAATTAAAAGAAAATAAAAAGGTAAAGGATCCCGTTACACGTCAATTGAGGCATTTTGAGAATATGGTGTTAGGCCTATATTTTCTTGACCATCTGCACACTAGGGGTGATGTGGTCAGCATCACGCCGGCCGCCTTAACCTTCCCAGAGTTGCTCTGGTACACAATTCATGAGGCTGGGTCAACCCTGGAGCCGTTTGCAGTCTAAAAAATCCCACCTCAACTGGGGATCGAACCATGGGCCACCGGGCTATGAAGCCAGTGCACTAACCAAAAACTGGAAAAAAAAAATGAATCTGAGCCAGCAAGAACATAGTAATTTAGAACTGTCTGAAGCAAAGAATCATTATCTTTAGGCAGCCACAATCCTGTTGTTTATTTTTTATTTTTGTATACTCCTCATTTTTCTCCCCCAGATCCCTTAATATATTTATTTCATTTTCCATGAACTGAGTCTAAATTCAGTGATCACTCATATCTCAAAACATGGTTATGGATAACAAGTTGGACTATCCACTTACCATCTCCATTAATGATGTTGTTGCACACAAAGCAGATGTTGCCAAAAAGCTGTAAAGGAACATCAACATACAGGATATTAGTTTTCCACACTTATTTAGCCTTTTTCATAACAATGAAAATTTCAACAATATAACACTGTACTTCCATCTAGATGGGGGTTTCTTAAACTGTGCTTTATCTCTTCAAAAACTCCAGAAACTGTACTGGCCACATACATATATGGTTGAATGTTGAAAAAAACAAAACAGATTTCTGAGTATCTTCTAGTTTACTCGGTTAGGTCCCTAACCTGGTGGTAATGAATCTCACAATAGGCCAGCCCCTTCTTCTCATAGTGACGAGTTCCTAGGAAAGGCTTCTCACATTTTGCACAGACAAAATGCTGCAGAAACAAACAATTGGTAAGAGATTAATAATAATAAGACAAATGTAAGAAAATTGTTTTAAAATGCTTGGTAACAGATTAATAAAATTTTTAAAAATGTAAGAAGACTATTTTAAAACATTTGGTAAGAGATTAATAAAAATAAGACAAATTTAAGAAGGCTGTTGTAAAACACTTTGTAACAGATTAATAAAAATTAAGACAAATTTAAGAAAACTGTTTTAAAATGTTTAGTAACAGATTAACACTCTTCGGACTGGAAATACAAAAAATCGTTCCGAACGTAATGCTGACTTTTGAAGTAACAAAAGCACTTTTATTTTTTAATTTTGACTTCAAATCAATGTTTTATATTAAGAATACATGTTAACAATTATATCTGAGCTAAAAAATATACAGCTTTCACTTATTTTAACTTTGAAACTACACGCAGAAAAACGTAAACACCGCATTTGTCCGTCTGCCATTTTGGATATTTTTTGAACAACTCGACTTAACAGATCGTAAACAAAATGCAGTCTGATAATGACTAAAATGCATCTAGTGATGTAGATTCCTGTTCTTATGATTATTCAGAGGACTTGGAAACATCTGATTAGTCGGATGGTGAAAATACAGCTCAGAACAACTCAAATCACCAGCTGTTCATGCAAAGGTAATGTTACTTCGTTAATGAAATGATAACAGCTGATTTTGAAAAGCAGTAAAACAGTCATTTTAGTGGGCTATTGTAGTCAGTATAGCTGCTTTCTGTTTGTTTTTGAAAAAAAAGAAACAAATATTTCACCATTCAAACAGTTAACAAAGAACTCATGGCATTAGGAAATAAATATAAAGTGGGTCGGATGTAACTTCTGAATCAGCTGATTTTTCTGACCTCATTTGCCCTGTGTCTCTGCTTTTAAAAATTATTATTTACATCATTTGACTTTATGATTGACAGTATTCCTTTGTACGGAAAATGTAATGTGTGCCAATTTTCCTGTGTACACTAAACTGTAACTTTGAATTCTATTGTTGATGTGTAAAAATTAATTTTAAATTGTTCTTCTTGCAGATGTTTTGGTTATGAAGGACTTGATGAAGCCCACCTTCCAACCCTCCACCCTTTTTGTCTGAGAGGGTTCCAGGTCTGCAACTGTCTGAGGTAAGGACCAGAGAAAATGCAAAGCAGTTTTTGAGACCCATTGACTTCTTCAAACTGTAATTTTATGAAAGAATGGTTATAAGAAAAGGGTGTTTTCTTTTTGACAGTATATTAGAGACAAGCCAACAAAATGGGGGATGAAGTTATGGGTTCTTGCTGATGCTGTTAGTGGATATACTTTGATGTTTATTTAGGTAGGAACACTGCAAATGAACCATTTGGTTTAGCATACTGTAATTAATTATGAATCTTATGAAATCTTTGGTGAGTCGAGGATATAGGGTTTATTTTGATAATTTTTATACATCCAATCAGTTACTGAAGGACTTGTGGAAGTTAGAGGATTGGAGCTTGTGGCACATTTCTTAGAAACAGAAAGAGATTTCCAGCTGCACTTTCAAATATAAAGGAATTTGAAAAAAATTGTATTAGAGGTGCAATGAGGTGGGTTAGAGATGACGAATTACTAGCACTGCAGTGGAGAGATAACAAAACTATAACACTGGTTTCAAGGATTCACAATGTAAATGGCCATAGGTTCGCCAAGCACAGAACTAAGGTTAATTAGAATTTTCAAGAACTTAATGTTAGACAGCCAAATCTTGTAAGGGATTACAATATATACATGAAAGGAGTGGACAAGAGTGACCAGCTGATTAACAAGTGCAATGTTTTGAGAAAGACCAATAAATATTGGAAAACTCTTTTTTTCACTTTCTGGATATTGCTAAGGTAAATGCTTACATTTTATTTCAAGACTGGCAGAAAAAACACCCCGATGTAGAAGACCAGCTAGATATGGTCAGCTAGATTTTACAGAACTAATCCGGGAATTGGGGAACATAAGTTTGTATGATGAGGCACTACTCGCTTCAAATCCAACAGTTTTTTCTAGGCACAACATGGACCCCGAGTTTACAGAGACAAAAAGAAATTGTAAGCTTTGAGAAAAACAAAAGTTAAAGTAAAGTTTGTGATATTTTTTTATGTTTTCATGCAGGTAGGAATTGTCTGTCAGAATACCACAAGCCTTAGTAGGAAATATATAAAGATGTATTGAGTCTTTATTATGTCACCCTCATAACTGATTAATACAGTGTTACACTAGAAATATGTCTACTGAAGTCATATTTCATTATCTTAGCTAAGATGTTGCAGCTACCTATAATAATTGTAATGTATTCAGTGGAAGATTTTTTTAAAAAACCTAGTTATGTAACATTTCAAATATTTGCATAATTTTATTATTTAATGTTGAATTGTTTTGGAAATGTAACATACGAGGGGCGTTCAGAAAGTAATGCACCACATCGTTTTTCTCAGCTAATAATGAAGATAGAAGCATGAAATTTTGCACACTTCAAATATCGCATGTGCCAATTGTGTGCACCAAATTGCACTGCAACCGGCCAAATAATACGGCTGCCCTAAACTGTTGAAATGGAGCGAGTTAGCAACTTGCGTTATAAACAGCGAATTGTGATAGAATTTCTCGTTGCAGAGAAGGAAACTGTTGTGAATATTCACAAGCGTCTATGTGATGTGTATGGAAGTTTTGCAGTCGACAGGAGTACAGTCAGTCACTGGGTTCAGAGAATCAAAGAATCAGGAAGTAGAGATACGGAGCTGCTTGATCGGCCGCGCTGTGGACTTCCTGCCACAGCCACCAACGCAGAAATGTTGAAATGTGCTGAGGGCATTATTCATACTGATAGGCGAATCACTACTCAACAATTGGCCTTACAGCTGTCAGTCAGCATTGGTAGTGCAAATGCAGTTATAAAAACTCTCGGATTTTCTAAGGTTTGCGCAAGATGGGTTCCTCGAAGTCTCACAAATGACCACCGATTGCAAAGGAAAGCAATTTCTTCTGAATTGTTGGAGCGTTTCAATGCTGATGGAGAGAACATTTTAACTAAGATCGTTACAGGTGACGAAACCTGGGCACATCATTTTGAACCTGAGACAAAAAGACAGTCAATGGAGTGGCATCATCCGCAATCACCAAGAAGAAAGAAATTCAAGACAATTCCTTCAGCTGGAAAGGTCATGATCACTGTCTTTTGGGACATTGAAGGTTTGATTCTTGTGGACGTTGTGCCAAGAGGAGAGACAATCAATTCGCAAGCTTACATTAAGACATTGAAAAAAACTCAATCAACGTTTTTGCAGAGTTCGGCCGCACAAGAATCCAGCAGACCTGCTTCTCCTTCACGACAATGCGTGCCCTCACACAAGTCTGGCAACACGGGAAGCAATCACCAAATTGGGTTGGACTGTACTACCCCATCCACCCTATAGTCCCGATTTGGCACCCTCTGATTTTCATCTATTTGGTCCACTTAAAGATGCACTCCGTGGGACAAGGTTTGAAGATGATGAAGAAGTGATTCATGCAGCGAAGAAATTGCTACATGATCAAGACAACATCTGGTACGGGCTAGGAATACATGCACTTGTTTCGCGCTGGCATAAAGCCGTACAAGTTGATGGGGATTATGTTGAATAATACCGTTGTTTACATGCCATATCCATGTATATTGTGTATAAATTTCATGCTTTTTGAATAAACAGCTCCTGAGAAAAACGATGTGGTGCATTACTTTCTGAACGCCCCTCGTATAATGCAGAAAAGGTCAGACTACAATAAAATATGACTGTTGTTAATTGTTCTGATAATACTTTTTTTTTTGTCTTCTTTGTGAAATATCATGTTTATAATTTTTGTGTATTTTTCCTGTTGACTTTCCTTCAATTTTTTAAAACTCACATCAATATAAATTTTTAAAATATTAATTTTACATCTAAATATGGTAGTCTGTTCAATTATAAACAATTTGATGTATAACACTCTTGGGTAGACTTCAAATTAAAATGTATCAAGGAACATTAGAAGTCAGATATGTCAGAGTATGAGAAAATGATACAAAATATCAGTTCTGAAGAGAGTTAAAATAAGACAAATGTAAGAAAATCGTTTTAAAATGCTTGGTAACAGATTAATAAAAATAAGACAAATGTAAGAAGACTATTTTAAAACATTTGGTAACAGATTAATCAAAATAAGACAAATTTAAGAAGGCTGTTTTAAAACACTCTGTAACAGATTCATAAAAATTAAGACAAATTTAAGAAAACTGTTTCAATATATTTGGTAACAGATTAATAAAAAATAAGACAAATGTAAGAAAACTGTATCAAAACAACTACAGCAATCCCCAATTCTTACACTGTTTGATTAGCATTTTTTCAATATAATGCTGTTTCTATTTTATGCCATATTCTTGTATTATGCTTACAAATTTTGATCTTACCCTGGGCGCAAAATTAAATTTTGTGGGAGACAGGAATATAACTTTCAAGTTCATTCAGGGTGGTGGGACGGCCAAGAAGCATTGTCACTGCTAGCTTAATAAAGCATGACCCAAAAATGAAACGTAGTTCTCTGGTAATCCATAACATCGAACAATATCTTAATTGCTACAAGATTCTTCACGAAGAGAAAAAGGTGACAAAGCAAAGCAAGCAATTCATTTTTTTTTTTTTTAAAGTCTCCTCCAATATCTTCTGCTCTACTGAACAAGTAGCAATGCCTTCTACATCTGGTACCAGAAACACTTTTACAACACCTACAAAAACCTTCTGCTAACCAGTCATCTAAAGATAGAGACAGTGGCACTGTAACAATTGTAGCCCCACAAGCAACAGAAGTAATAGCAATTAAAGTCATAAAATATTTGTTCAATAATCTTTGTAAGTACAGAACATACACAATATTTTGTTTGTGTTCAATATGTCCAATACTTACATGAAATTAAAATGTTTATTTAGTTTTTGTTTTGTATCATTTATATTTAATTTTGTATACAGTTTTCTGGACCTTAGGAGCGAACTAATTTATTTTCTATGACATCTTCCTTTAGTGACAATCTAAACAATACCATTGTGGCCTTGCGGTCACAATGGACAGTCTATCTGTTCCATGATCACAGTGGACCATTGTTCATTCATCCTTCTGCATAATTCTTTCTCGCTTGTGATGACTTCCATCGAGACTGTATTTTCATAAATAAAGAGCGCTTGACTTGCAAAATAAACTCGCTGAAGAATTGAGTTTTTGATGCTTTAATTAAGCATAACCAATTTCTTATGTACAGGTGAATTCAACAGATGCAAGGTACATCTTCCTGCCCATTTTTTACAAAAGATCAACACTTTCCTTCTGTACAGCTCAATAAATACAATTCCTTCCTCCTTATGTCTGGTTGTTAGTTCACCTCGACGTTTATTCTTGATCTCTGCGTTCTTTATAGTTATCTCTCTGTTTATAAAGGTACTGGTCTATCACCAGGGATTATTGTTTTTACCAAGACTATGAAACAACATTAACAATTCAGCATTGCACTTCATTAAGTCACTGAAAGCCCCTAGCTTACTGGTAGCGATTCACTATCATCTTCCGCCTATGAAAAAGTCTCTTCGTCAAATTTAACAGTTCACAACAATTAAGGCGCGTTGCGTAGTTTCTTATATTGTCACGTATTAAACACTACATACCCGTAGATTGTCTGCTGTAATCATAATACAAACGGGATTCTCAATTGTTGCATATACAAGTGTTACGTGCTTCTCGTTGCTAGTTTCTCTATTCATTGGGGAGTAATGATCTCTGCATTAGCTGTAACTATCCCAGGGTCTAGATATTCAGAACATGATCGTAACTTTGTTCAATGGCTGATGTATAACTATGTACCATGTCATACAGGGCAACTCAACTCAAACATTCTACATCCTAAATTTTTCCAACAGACCAATGCTCTCTTGTCTCAGACCTCAAAATGCTCAAAAGGAAATTCCCACATCTAAGTGAGGTTACTTCTAGACTGCCTAATCCTTCGTGCGAGTACTGTATGTACTATTATGAGACCCAATTTCATCCTAACGAGTTGGATCACACTGTAATTTCCGCAAGGGATGGCTACTGTAGCATTCTGGAAAAACATACTACATTGTTGTTTCTCAAATCTTACTGTGGGTAATTTTTTTTATATTCATTTTGAATTATAGGTGGGTGTTCATTTTGCTGTTTATGAAAAAGAAATAATACAGACAAATGAAAAAGATCAGTTTCATGTAAGTGAATAATTTTTTATTTTGAAACTGTCTGTTTCATTGTTCTTTTTACAATTAAATGTTATTAAAAAAAAAATTTCTGCGTCTCCCCTAAGCCGATAGATATTTATTAGTATCTACAGTATATATAGATAGGCAGATTCCAGTATCTATCAACTGGCATGATGAAGCTTTGATATGGGCTAATTCTGCATTTTGTCATGACAGCGCAAGCAGTACAGTTCTAGATCTTTCTCCCGAGCATCTTCCTTTAGTTCAACCCTGCAGATGATAATGAACCATCAAGGAATGTTTGTATGTCAGACCTAACAAATTCAAGAAAAATGCCACAATCAGGAGATCATGGAAGAAGAAGAATGCTTTAAGAGGAAGGATACTCAGCCGTAAAAACAGTTAAGCACAGGAAATCTTATCTTCTAATTTAAGAGGAATAGTACTCAGCTATATATAGAGGAGAAGATGTGGCATCAGACCACCATCTTCTGACAGCCAAAGTAAAAATGAAATTCAAGAGATATACAAAAATACACAGCTATACACAAAAATTTAATGTAGGACATAAGAAATCAAGAAACAAGAGACAAATTTATGGTCATAATATCCAAGTGCTTCAACAGCTGGAAGATGTAGCTAATACAGAAGACTTCTAGCAGCAAATCAAAACTATATGGAATGAGACATGTGAATAAATACTGAGGATATGACAACAACAACAAACAGTATGGTTAAAAACCATAACCATCAATAAGATAAAAGACAGAAAAAAACAAGAAAGTAGAATTAAACAGAAGCTAAACCAGAAGTGCTAAAACCAAGGCTCAAGAAGTGTACACAGAAGCAAACAAAGAAGTAAGAAGAAGCATCAACAGACAAGAGGAAATATACTGAGGAGTTGGCAAGAGAGGAACAAAATTGCCACATCCAAAGGAGGTATGAGAGAGCTTATAACAGCACAAAGAAGCTAACAGGGAAATACAAGCAAGCTAATTGCCTCATTAAAGGCAAGAATGGAAAACTGCTTATCAATTATACAAGAGCAAATGAAGAGGTGGACGAAACATTTTGAGGACCTTCTCAATAGAGCAGCTCCACGAAACCCCCAGACATCCATCCAGCAGAAGAAGAGCTACTGTTTTCTGAATCGACTGATATTTCGATTTGTCATGATTTTTTGTTTCAAGTCATGGCTTTTCAGGCGGTGGAATCATTGCTTTGGGAGCTGAAAGATGACTTGTATTTGATCAGGAAGATGACGATGGGGTTGAATCAGACGTGGGTAATGAATACGGGCCTGATTTAGATTCCGACAATGATGGAAGTGAATCTAGGGAAAGACTTAGGCTTAATAATTTTGATGACAGATCAAACGTAGGAGGTAGTCAATACAGCATACTTTTGTTAAAATTTGTGACTTTGTAGGAAACCCGCGACCTAAACACACACTAGATCTAGTTTATCTGGTCATGGACTTCAGACATGACAGGTTCACGGCAAAAGTCATAGTGGAGATTATTAAAGGGCCTGAACACTTGGCGGACAGAGGAAACTCTTATGATGACGAGACCGCCTCCTGTTGTAAAGCTCCGTATTGTTTCCTATTATATCCATAGTGAAGAATTGTACCAAATGTAAAATCAAGGAAAACGCAGTAAACAATAACTTAAGCTTTTGCCTGTGTGAAAAAATGCTCTTGTGATTTCTCAAAGAACAAAATGGTCGATGTATGGATCTTTCTCCTTATGGTTCTTTTTTAAATATCTTTTGTAGGCTACAACTTTTTCAGACTCTTGTACAGGACTTTTCGGATTTTTTTGTACAGGTGTTTCATCTCAAGGGTGTGGCATGTATGTATAAATTACTTGGTAATGTCTGGGAGAAGGAAGAAATACCAGCAGAATGGAAGGAAGGATATCTGGCTAAGCTGCCTAAAAAGGGAAACTTACAAGAGTGCACAAATTACAGAGAAATAATGTTACTTTCAGTGCCAGGAAAAGTATTAAACAGAATCATCCATGAGAGATTAAAAGAGTCCATAGACAAGCAACTGAGAGATAAACAAGCAGGTTTTTGACAAAACAGATCCTGTACAGATCAGGTAGCCACAATGAGAATAATAGTGGAACAAAGTCTAGAATGGAACTCACCTCTTTATATTGGATCTGTGGAATATGAAAAGGCATTTGACAGTGTAGACAAAGAATCACTTTGGAAATTGATGAAGCATTATGGAGTTCCCCTGAAGATCATTAATTTAATAAAGAAAACTTATGAAGATATAACATGCAGAGTTCTTCATGAAGGACAACTTACAGAACCGTTTGGGATAAGAACGGGAGTGCGACAGGGGTGCCTCTTGTTTCCATTTCTGTTTTTACTAGCAATAGACTGGGTAATGAAAACATTGACGACACACAACAGAAATGGAATCCAGTGGAATCTGACTAATCAGCTAGATGATCTAGATTTTGCTGATGACTTGACTCTTCTGTCCCATAACCACAACCAGATGTAAGACAAAATGAAAATACTCAATGAGAGGTCACATCAATTGGGTCTAAAAATACACAGGGAAAAGATAAAAATAATGAGAATAAATGCAGGAAATGATAAGAGGTTTGAGCTTGAAGAAATACCACTAAAAGATGTAGAAACGTACATATATCTTGGCAGCAATATAGACAAAGTTGGAGGGTCAGACAGAGATATCAAAATAATAATCCAAAAAGCAAGAGGAGCTTTCACTGCATTGGGAAATATATGGAGATCAAGAGAAATAAAGTCCAACACAAAAATAAGAATCTTCAACTCAAATGTCAGACAGTCCTACTGCATGGCTCTGATGCAGGAAGAACAACAAAAATACCAATTAAGAAGTTTGCTGTACTACATAACTTCACACAGCTACAACCACCATCCTGTTACACTCATGGTTGGCCCTGCACCCTGTGATATACCTGACAGTACTTTCCATGATTACGACAGTTAAATCAGTATGAGCAACAGTACTCGATGTTATGGTTATGATAGTTAATATGGTACAACAATAGTATTTACTCACAAATTTGACCATTAAAATGACAGCATTGATAGTACTCAGCCACAGATAAAATGGTACAAGTGTCAGTACTCACCCACAATTACGACAATTAAAATGGTAGGGGTGATATGCTTCACCTTTCCACTTCAAGTGACCTCCTTCGATAATAGAGCTGAAGCAAACAAAAACAGGGATGGTAGCATCTCAACAAAGATAATAATTACAAAAAAGAAATCAAATACAAACAACATAAACAATACAGGTTACAAATACATTAATATGGCTCATATTTAAAAAAGAAAATGAAGAAAATTGAAAGTCTCCAAATCTTGGCTATATAGATTAAGGGCAACAACTCATAACATTGTTGGTGTATAAAAATCAGGGGTGTATAAAATGTTCACCATTCGACACATGTGTGGAATCAGCAATAAATGTGTGGTGAAATGGATTACTAGACCTGGATAAATACTGATAAAAAATTTCAGAGAAAAAAATTCATGACAAATTTTGTTTTACACTAAAAATGTGTAAAGTGATATTTCCAGTCAGTCCTAAACACTCTGAGGTGTTCTTCCATATATGTGATTCATCAGGCCAATGGAATTCAGATATTCTGCCCAATTTGGACCAGTTGGCCAGACATTTTTTTTTAAATACTGAGCTTCCTTGATTTGTGCTGGACTCTATCTTTTCTTCTTCTTAGATCCTTAACCACCGACCGTCAAAGCAGTCAGTGGCCATCACGCCTAGTGGCGTCTTGTAGGGCAACAACAAATTGATTCCACTTTGCTCAATCGGTGGCCATCCTTCGTACAGTGCCCCAACTCTGGTTCATTCTTTGCATCTCAGCCTCCACAGTCCTCCATCAGGTTGTTTTTGGTCGGCCTCTCTTTTGTTTTCCTTCAGGGGTCCAAAGCATAGCTGTTCTTGTGATGGCATCGGGGTCTCTTCTGAGGATATGGCCAACCCAGCTCCAGCGTCTGCCAGCTATGATGGTGTGCATGTCCTCCTGCTTGCTCCGAGTAAGCAGATCTTGGTTGGTGATGGTATTCAGCCAAAAGATTCGGTGAATTTTTCTTAGGCATGTTGTGTGAAAAGAGGACAATTTCGACATTTCCTTCTCTGTAACTCTCCAGCATTCCGCACCATAGAGAAGCACAGAGAGCACACAGCTCTGATATAATTTTAATTTTGTGCTTGTGCTGTATTGAGAGGACTTCCAGATGTTGTTTAGGCTAAAAAAAAGTATAGAGTGTTTATTGTGCTCCACCCCTTTGGACTCTATAAGCAAGAATAATGCTTGAATAAGGTCATTAAAGATATTTCATAATTATCCCCTATAATCAAAGTAGTCAGGAAACCATCTTTTCTATTTGCACTTGAGTAGCAAATGTATCATGAAATTCATCTCACGTGGCTCAACTCAAAATCCTACTGCCCGCCCCTGGCATAAATAACTGTGGAATAGGAACGACTCACTGGCATTTGAAACAGAAGTATTTTCCTAGTCCTTTAGCCTTTTCCATAGCGTTACAATCTTTGCATAAAGCTCTGTGGAAGAGATGAATATTTCAACATACACAAGATAATATGAAGGAAACCCATATACATATTTTTTCTAAATCAATTTATGCAGCAACATATTTGCAATCAATGCTTATCTTTAATATAAAACTGGAAATAAGGCAGAGACTTTTCTGTGTTATTATGTGACTTTCATTTATTATGGAAAGAAATAAAAATACCTACTTTAGAATTTAGATTTAACCAGATGTTTTTCTCCTGGCTGATACAACTTTTTATGAGAACTATAAACAATTTTATTTTAAGCTTTGTATCTCACTCCGCTTAAATGTCTACAGACTAACAAAATTACTGCCTAAATCGAAATTAACTTTACATCCTGAATATTAACTTAACTTTGTCAAACGTCTACTTTTTGGTAATGTTCACCCTGAGTGCCATCTAAGACTTTCGTTTACTTTGTACTTGGTATCGGAGTTTACAAGAAAGTAGGTATCATGACCATTTGATGCACAAACGACCTCCACCGGCGATGGACACCTATTCTGATGCAGTCGGCTCGGAATTATGTGCTCGATCGGTGTATCCAATAAAGTTAAAACGCTCCGGCGAGGAACATTAAACTCCGATACCAAGTACAAAGTAAACAAAAGTTACGATATGATCTGGACGGCACTCAGGGTGAACATTATCTACTTTTTTTTACTGGCTAAGAACTTAAGTCATGTTAGCTGTACCAAATGTATTTAAGACCACACTACCATTCCGGAAAACTGAACATTAACAGTACGTAACAATACCAATTTACATTTTTATTTTTAAAAACAAAAAAAAAGCTGAAAGTGCTGTAGGGGAGTGAAGTGTTGCAGACTTTATCCTACTAGGTCCAGCTTTATGAGGTGGGGTGACCATTTCCCTTCTTTGCTGACTTGCCTTCCTTAATTCAAGAGCAGAGACAGGTACTCATTTACAGCTGGGTTGGCTGGAACATGACACAATCGCATTTTAATTCTGAAACTCAGTAACTGTACAGTTAAAGAAACATTTGGAATTAATCACACCTACCTTCCTTGGCTCTTAACAAAACCTTCATCAGCCAAGACTTTAGCGCAGACAAAACACTGGAAGCATTCGGGGTGCCAAGAGGCATTCATGGCCTTGATCACACGTCCACTGATAAATTCTCCTAGAAAAAAAAGAAAACATACACAAAATGTTCCACAATAATAAATGTGCACCTGTTGGCTCTGACTTACAAATGTCTGGTCTGCATAAAAAGACATTAAGTCAAAAAACACTAAACCTTTTCCATTAATTTCTTGAGAAAAAAAATGGAAAAAAAAACAATCATAAAGAAAAAGCTAAGCAAAACAAAAAAAAACAAAAGCTGCAACAATCACAGTATCCCTACAGCATTTTCTATATAGTGCAAAAGCATTTATAATAATGCAATGAGAAACAATTGTGCCCACTGTAATTGGAAGTGATACAAAAAGTACTTAATGTATCGGCAACATGATAGAAGTGAACTGACTATTAACTGATGGCAGATGAAGGGCGGTGTCTCTGATAACGATAGTGACTACTACAAGTATATTTTCTACATGATACAATCGTATTTGCTGTATTTTCTAACATAAGTCTGAGTTTGTGATGTGACGCATGGAATGTTTAAGAACTCACCACATTTTCCACAACTTGGAGCAAACAGTACACAGAAATCATGTTCACAATACTTTCTGCCTTCAAACTGGAGAAACCAAATGTTGAAGTATTAAACAGTACCATTAGAAGTCATTGTAGTGAATAGTAATAAAATTTGTCATCACTCATTGTAGTGAAGTTTACTGGAGTAGTAATAAAATTTGTCATCAGTCATTGTAGTGAAGTTTACTGGAGTAGTAATAAAATTTGTCATCGGTCATTGTAGTGAACTTTACAGAAGTAGTAATAAAATTTGTCATCAGTCATTGTAGTGAACTTTACTGAAGTAGTAATAAAATGTGTCATCAGTCTTTGTAGAGAAGTTTACTGAAGTAGTAATAAAATTTGTCATCAGTCATTGTAGTGAAGTTTACTGAAGTAGTAATAAAATTTGTCATCAGTCATTGTAGTGAAGTTTACTGAAGTAGTAATAAAATGTGTCATCAGTCACTGTAGTGAAGTTTACTGAAGTAGTAATAAAATTTTTCATCAGTCATTGCAGTGAAGTTTATTGGAGTTGTAATACAATTTTCATCAGTCATTGCAGTGAAGTTTACTGAAATAGTAATAACAATTTTCATCAGTCATTGTAGTGAAGTTTACTGAAGTAGTAATAAAATTTGTCATCAGTCATTGCACTGAAGTTTATTGGAATAGTAATAAATTTGTTATCAGTCATTGTAGTGAAGTTTATTGGAGTAGTAGTAAAATTTGTCATCAGTCAATGTAGTGAAGTTTATTGGAGTGGTAATAAAATTTGTCATCAGTCACTGAAGTGAAGTTTATTGGAGTAGTAATAAACATTTTCATCAGTCATTGTAGTGAAGTTTCCTAAGTAGTAATCAAATGTGTCACCAGTCACTGTAGTGATGTTTACTGAAGTAGTATAAAATTTGGCATCAGTCATTGTAGTGAAGTTTACTGAAGTAGAAATACAATTTTCATCAGTCACTATAGTGAATTTTACTGGAGTAGTAATAAAAATTTGTATTCAGTCACTGTAGTGAAGTTTATTGGAGTACTAGTAAAATTTGTCATCAGTCACTGTAGTGAATAGTAATAAAATTTGTCATCAGTCACTCTAGTGAAGTTTACTGGAGAAGTAAAAAAAATTGTCACCAATCACTGTAGTAAAGTTTACTGACATAGTAATAAAATTTACTGAAGTAGTAATGAAATTTGTCATCAGTCATTGTAGTGAAGTTTACTGGAATAGTAATAAAATTTGTCATCAGTCACTGTAGTAAAGTTTACTGGAATAGTAATGTAACTGGATGGCCTTCTTCTTCTTCTTTGATCCTTAGCCGCCGACCGTCAAAGCAGTCAGTGGCCATTACACCTGGTGGCGTCTTGTAGGGCAACAACAAATTGATTCCACTTTGTTCGGTCGGCGGCCATCCTTCGTACAGTGCCCCAACTCTGGTTCATTCTTTGCATCTCACCCTCCACAGTCCTCCGCCAAGTTGTTTTTGGTCGGCCTCTCTTTCGTTTTCCTTCAGGGGTCCATAGCATAGCTGTTCTTGTGATGGCAGCGGGGAGAAACTGGATGGCCTACGTTAGCATTATCCGTGCTATTAAAATGACTTAGAATAGGAAAAGCAGTTACGACACTTCATCAAACCAAAGGTTAAGTTACGCTATAATAAAATAAGATTGAAACTGAAACTAGTTCATGTGGTCAGCCCAACGCTTTCCAAGGCAGGAGTTGCCATAGCAAAATAGTGACGTAAATGGGAATAGCTAAGATTGTCTATGGAACAGCGAGGCTAAGCCCAATGAAATAAATTATAAAATATTCAGATAACCAATCAAACGGTGGCGAGATCACGCACCACTTTAGGTGAAAAAAATATTATAAACTAGGAATCAGTTGTACTTAGAGAGCCATAGCACATGGACGTGGTTTTAACTGGTCGATGCAGTAACTTGGTGCTCACCTAGTCTGCCACAAAAGTCCAGCTCCAACGATTAAGACATTTATTCTGAAGATATCGTAACAGTCTTTAAGAAGTTGACAACGAATTTTTACATTAGTGAGAGAAGCGTAGTTATACCTTCTCCAGTGTAAGTACATTCATGATTTAACTCAGAAGTATTCTAGAAAACGTTAGGTAGACTACACATGTCTAGAGAAGTGAGACATACTGATCTCACGATAATAAAGCTACAAGATGAGGTAGAAGCCTATCTTACCATTACGTCCAAGGAGCTCTCAAATGAAAATAGAAAGGCAGACTGTTGTCCAGAAATATTTGTACCACAAGTTATAGAAGTAAAGGAAGGGAAATTAAAGATGTATAAGGATTTTACATTTGCTGCACTGAATATGAAATGTTTGTAAATTGACTTGCCAGTTACAGTTGTTCCTAAATAAAGTTTTAATTGAACATCAGGCATTTGACTCAGTCATTACCCATTGGAGAATTTGTTGAATATAATTACTAAGCTGCCACTATATTAAAGTCACACAACATACCATCACAGAAGGATAAGAACGAACCTGAGTAATTGACCCTTCATCCAAGAATCAACACCTCTGGCAGTATAGGCCAGTGAATGAAAGTCAACTTGGAAGATTTAAGAAAAACAAATTTGATAAAGTATTTGTTAGGTCAGCTACTGACACCTAACACCCATTGACGTACCTCTAAGTGGTGCCGTATCATTTGCTGCATCGTGACATACCTCTAAGTGGTGCTGTATTCTAAGTAGTACCACACCGTCACAGTAATAAAATTTGTAATCAGTCACTGTAGTAAAGTTTATTGGAATAGTAATAAAGTTTGTCATTAGTCACTGTAGTGAAGTTTACTGGAATAGTAATAAAAGAGAGAACTGACCGTTATACTTTAACACCATATGAAAAATCAGTGAAACAGAAAAGTCCTGCGTCAAAAATTGGAAAACTATCACATCCTTTAAGAGTTAATACTCTTTTTTATTTTTATTTTAATACATCCAATTTAATTGTATTTATTCAAAGTAAAGCATATAGAGGCATACACTGCTATTATGACATGTTAGGTTCCAGATTGTTGGCGTAAAGCAAATTTCATCACAAAGCGAATCATTGCCTTTTTTCACTAGTCGATGCATGTGCTGTTCTGGAATCGTCATAAGTGCATAAACGTAAATAAAGCATTTTGTTACGAGTTATTTTGCACACCACAACGGGTTTGCTTGTGGAGAGCGTTATTATGCTCTAACAAATTCATATTATACGGAACTACACCGCAATAGGATATGACGTAGGCTAATGTATGCATGCAGAAAAATATGAAAAGTTGAGAAGTGTAAATCGTCTGCTAGGGTCTTCTCAATGTGTTCTGGTAGAAGGTGGACGTGTCTTGATGAAGCTCCAGTAGTTTATGTGTGTCCGCATGATTTTATTCCTAATTCTTCTTGGAGGTGGCATTGTGCATGTATGCCAGAGAGATGTGATTGAAAGTGAAGTATTCAGATGTATCATTTCAATAAATTTCGCCATGTCGTGCTAAATCGACAGTGTCGCTGACTTTGACGCTCAGACTGATTATTATATCAAAGTATAACGTCCATTATGCCTAGTGGAAAGGCCAATATATAAAGCTATGTCATTGATCAGTGATTATCATATTCAATATAAAGATGGATCTCAGTGATGTCATTAAAAGTGGAGCGTCTATTTGCAGTTATCTTTACTGTTGTCGTTGTGTCTTAGACTTACTTGGTCAAAAATCTACGAGAAAATACATATGAACAACATGATAAAACACAACGCAACACATTTATAATTAAAATAAATACTGTATGCATGCAATTTCATCATACTGTATTCTTAAAGTAGGCACACACACACAAATTTTATCTTCACATTACTTTGCAGAAAAGTGAAAGTTTACAACTGACTTTACTGTACTTGATAAATAAAGCATTTATACGTAGTAATTAAAATAAATACTGTACATACTGTATTGTACCGTACTTACCTTCAGCCTATCTCCTGTTCGAAACACTGTCAACACAAAATTTAATAATGTGGACTTTTGTATTTAATGTAATTGCTTTACGACTTCTTTTTTCACTTTAATATGCCATCATTCATTTATTTTATATTTTATTGACAACAATAAAAGAAAATAATAGTTATAAACAGTTTATAATTTACTAAATCACAGAGATGCAGCACGTACAGTGTTTGTAAACAAACTGAGTCCAGCAGGGAAGCTGGCAGCAATTAGTCGCTAAACCCTTGTATCAGCGAAGCAGCTGTCGGATACTCGGGGTATAGTCACAATTTATTTAAAACCGTCGTATGAGCAAAGCGTCTGAAAGTGAATCACTGCCAAGTGGGGTATGCCTGTTCACAACATTTTTCATGCCTTAATTTTTATTTTATTTTTATATTCAGTACCATTTAGAGACCCTGAACACTTTAATTCTCTTTGACCTACCTCAAAAAATCTTCCCTCGGGAAATGGCTGAAAGCACTGGGCACAACTGAAAGAAAGAAAATCATTAAAGTATGTAGGAAGTACTCAGAAGTTTAAAGGTATGAAAACATTTATGCTTCTTCATGTCCCATGCCTGGTGGTATATGAGATCATGTCTCTCTACAACTCTGTCCCCAGTGCTGCATATCAATTCTGTTGTTAACTTCTTTACATGTCACAATTTTAAACTGTCCATTATGTTCTCTCTTTGTCATCTTGCCTGGCAAACAGTCTCGAAAGGCTGTGTGTGGTGATCCCTGGCAACAGGCCCTCCCAGATCAGGTAGTGAAACTGTGACTTTTTCATGAAAACACCTCTATGATAGAAGACCCTCCAACTCCTGGCATTGCATACCCCGCTGTTAACACAGGCTCGAACCATGGGATCTGCTAAGTTGAAGAAGCACTCTAGGTTTGCAAGCAAGCCCTAGAAACACTACCTTAAATAGGCTGAAGGAAGAAAGGATGAAAACTCGAAATCCAGGGGATAGGAAAACAAACATTTACATCTGTTTTTCCTTCAATCTTTCCTGTTACCACAATATATTCTAGTTTTCAGCTTCTCATAACATGCCCAAAGGAAGTGGACTGCTTCCTTCTAATATGATTAATAAGCCTTGTTGGAAACATGGCTTCAGGACACCCTCATTTACTCTTTTTAGCTGTACAAAGTATTTTTAACATACTCAGGTAAATCTCTATGGTCTCCAGGGTTTTCTTGCTTGTTAAGCAACTGTCCATGACTCACAGGATGGGCTCTACATACCAATGAAGAACTCTCTTTCTTACTCCCAGTGACAGAGATGATTTTTAGATGACATTTATTGATCTTTTAGTACAAACTGTCAGTTGCAGTAAAGCACAAGAACATAGTCATGACCGACTATGGAAATGTGCTCCTGAGGTGATAGCCTTCAGCTGCTTTTGTTCTTGGTGTTCCTTTAGCGTGTTCTTTTCTCTTCTGCTTGTTGTGAGAGCTTCTTTTCGCCCCATCTGACATGGCGCCACAGGGAGCATCGCCACTTGGTGTGATCGGCACTTGCACACATCTTTGAACCTCAGCTGCTGTCCAACTGTTCTTTTGCCATGTGCTAGTTGTCCGTAGAAGATACCTTTAGGGATGTGGACATGGCCAAGCCAGCGTAGTCTGTGCTGTGTAAGCAGTGTATACATGCTCTGAAGACCAGCAATTGACAGCAAGAACATACACAGCACATTTTCATGGTTCATAGTCTTCACCAGGTCTTAAGAAAGGCATTAAGACAACAGGACAGGAAAGCAAGAAAAATAATAATCAAAAGCAAAAGAAATGGTTAATATACAAATAGAAAAGACAAAGATCATCAAAATGTCCTATAGTCTACAAAACTGGGGTGCTGGAAGAGTAGAGCAGAAGAAAAACGATAAGAGGAAGAAGTCAACACTGTTATTAATACTGAAATGTGACAACATCTACAAGTCAACCTCATGAGAATCTAAAATCTGAAGCAAAATTTTACACCGGAGTACTTACACGAACAGCCTAATGTAGTTCTATTGGGTCTTTGAGGAGACAGAAAAAGATCAGCCCTCAAGCATGTCGTACTAGGTGACTAATATGAAGTTGTGCAAAGGGCTGGCAACCACATCTTGTCAAATTGCCACAGAAACCACTGCAGAAAGAGCATTTGACTGCTTGGTGCAAACTTGTTGCACGAGGACAAGCTGTAGTGGTGGCTTCTTGCTCTGTAAGAAGTGTAGCATGGTGAAACAAATGCCTTACCATAAGAAAAATATCGCCCAATCAAATTCACACACCCTCTTGTGTGTGTCGCGCAGATTTGCAAATGGCGTGGTAGCAGAAGGAAATTTTTTGTAAAAGGTACCATGGATTTATATAAATTGCAAACAGATGAAGTGAAGAAAAGTAATAGAACTTATTGCATTTTATGAAGGAGAAGATGATGCTGTTGTCTTCGAAAGGAAATGGTGCTATGTGCTTTAATTTTGAAGATATGCGAGGTACAGTAGGCCAGCATGTTAGAAGATAGTGTGAAATTGGTCTTCCAAAATTTGCTAAAATTCGTAGACAAAATGAGTTAAAGGAAATCAGAGATGCAAAGGAAGCTAAGGGTCGTCCCAGTAAAAGAATATATAGATGAAGGAAGTAGATGCCAGGGTTGAGCAAAATGACTATGTTTTCTGGACCAACCTAACACAACCTTGCTCAAGTCTGCAAATATTACACAGTCTGAACACTGTGACACCAATTGCTCTCCGACACATCCGTTGCCCAGGGGCTAAAAAGGCAAGCAGCAGAAATTTCAAACTTCACACACACACAGCAGAAGACAGATAGACTGAGGGAAAGAGACGCTTGTCAAGGCTAATTTTACCATCTGTTGCCGTGCAGCTCTTCCATCACCAAACCGAGTCTATTCTGTGTTTTTCATCTATCCTAAGATAATGAATTTATGAATAATTAAATTGTTTTATTGCAGCTTATTTAAATAGAATTGTATCAGGATCAGGCCAGAGGACTGAAATGAATTTGAGTTGTGGATGTATAAAGGAATTTGATGCCTACCAGCGTTTAGCATAAATATCAGTAGGAGTGATCTTAGAAACTATTATATTGGAATAATGGACTTGGCACTCCAAAAATGTGAAAGGCGACGGTAACATCATAATCATTTATACATGTATTATATTATTTTAGAATTATTCTGCAGATAGACACCTGTCTTGTCTCGCTATTCCTAACCAGAACTGATCCATGTATCATTCATATACATGCAAACATCTGAACACTCTCATTCATGTACACGTAGGCTTGTGGACTCTATGACCAAAGGCTAGCCACTTGTCACGTATTGTCCCCAGGTTCATTATTGTCATACTACACCAGAAGTCTAGAATACTAGATCAATATGTGCATTCTTGGACCAACACAGGAGCATCAGATATTGTCATCTTGATTTGCGCCTCAGACCCCATCAGTGTTTGGTGGTCTAGTGCAAGACTTTCAACTGCTGCGCATTTGCATAGAGGACAGTCACAGCACTTCAATGTTAAGTACTCTATGTGAAAACATTCTATCAACAATTGAGGGGAGTCAAAGCAAAGTGACTAGTGTGTAGGGATGAGAAAAACAGTTCTGCACTATTAGAATAGACAAAAGATAACTTTAGTAATAAAGGAACATTTGAATGAACATATTATATTATTTTGGAGATTCCAGAAAGGACTTCTTAATTAATTACTGAGTGAAACTCAACTATTAAGTACATTTGTAATTTTATTTTATTCGTTCACTTTTTCATCATTTCATGATCCATACATTGCACAGGAAAGAACCAAAAGATAGATGTAAATAATAAATGATTCCTTAAATGTAATTCTCTGATTTGTCACATTTATAATGTTGCATTTTTGAGTTCTAATGAATTGTTGATTACCATGGGTTAGTTACATAGCAAAGGTGGCAATTTAGGCTCTAACTTTAATCTAAATACTATCTAAAGTAGAGACCTTCACAGCTGTGACTATCCTGTAATACTAGTGCTCTTCTCTGACATTGGGACTATATTCTTGTCAGACAGAATTCCTCTTCTTTTCTTTCAGTAACTACTACTGACTACTACACTCATTAAAAACCTTTCGCTACAAGCAGCGCAAAGGAAAATGATGATGATGATGATGACTTACACAAAGCAGTACGTGTGCCAGACTTGTCCACTAGAACTGACAATCTGTTCATCAATCCTGAAGCCTTCATTACATCGCTGGCAAACAGCGCTGCCCAGCGACATCATTGTGCTAGTTAGGAAGAGAAAATTATAGGGTATTAATTTTTCCTTTCCTCTCAAGTTGGTTACAAATCTTTTAGAAAGTGTAACTCCTCAATCTTTATGGAGCATAATTTATTTCAACTTCTCTCTGCTGAGTCCTTGATTTTAAGTTATGTTGTCTTAACATAATTTGTTTCCTGACACTGCCCTCTTCTTGCATTAATAATGATGAATTTTAGCCCATTCCTTAAATTCTATTCTGTTTGAATTAAGGTACAGTTTAATTTAGATCTATTTTTGCTTCATTTCATTAACAGATAACCTTTTTTACTTTCAGGTTAAAACTGTTCTCATATTTTTTCACATTTTTGTTATTGTTGAGTGTAATGAAAACTTTGTGTTGTAGTTTACTGCTGGGTTGCAATATTTGTGCCTTTCAGCCCCAAACATCTGGGTCAAAATTAGCTCCAAAGAAAATAGTACAGAGATTACCCAGAGTCAGAAATAACAGAAAATACAGCCTTTAACCAGTGTTGCCCCTCTGAATTTTGAAGAAAAAAAAACCTAGATATCGCCGATTTTGGCTATTTTAAGTGATTCTTGGGCTATTTTGGCAGATTCTGAGCGAAATCTAGGTGGCATTTCTCAACTAATAAAGGAAAATGACACCTAAACATGACCAAAAAAACCTAAATCTAGGTGAATCCACCTAGGAGTGGCAACACTGCCGTTAACTACTTCTTACCAAGAAGAAATCAAGTGATAATTTTCAGAACCAGCCACTTCAGACTCAAACACCGTCTGCTCAACAAATTAAACATTGGACAGAGATGTGTTCATGTGGTGAAGACTAGTCAACAGCAGAACATGTCCTCCAACAATGTCAGTTCCATGAGAATAGCTGATTAACTGAATGGACTTCTCTAACATAGCAGAAATATCCCTATAAAATATGGACTCATACATTCAATCTTGGCAGCAATATAGACAAAAGTAGAGCAACAGATAGTGATATAAAAAAAAGAATACAAAAGGTAAGAAGAACCCTCAGTGTATTGGCAATATTCATTCATTCATTCATAACCCTCCCCTCCCAAAGGAGCATAGGCCTTCAACAAAAACATGCCAAGTCCTCCTGTCACGTGCCATCATCTCAAGTTCTTTCCATCGCCATCGTCTTCTTCTAATCTCTTGTTCTACTGGTACTTGTCTGGTTCTTGTCATCAGTTCCACATTGGTAACCTTGTCATACCATTTTAATCCTTCTATTCTATGCAAGCACCCATTTATGAAAGTTTGTAGCTATTTGGTTGTTGTCTTTGTTGTTTTCCATGTTTCAGAGCCATATAATAGTACTGACTTCACATTTGAGTTGAAGTATTGGCAATATATTGAAATTAAAAGGAATCAAGTTCAAAGATGAGAATATGAATCTTCAGCTCAAATGTCAAGACTGTACTATTGTATGGCTGTGTAACATGGACTCAAAGACCCAAAACAGTGCGCATGCGCGCAGCGGGTATTTCAAGTGAAACTTTCGCAGTTGAGTTGCAACCGGTAATTGTTTACATGTCTCTCGACACACTGGTCAAGTAGGTGAAAAAAAAAAGCCATAGGTACTTTCTTTTTGAGTCTTTGTAAGGTATGATTAAAAACTTGCAGAGATTATCTTACTTTTGTGATAGAAAGCATCCTCGTACCACATCATGGGGCCAAGAATAAATTTTTTGAAAAGGGTACAATCTTTTATGGACACCCTGTATACCTCATGCGGGATATAGTTCCTACAACATTTCTGATGTCATCATTTCTCATTCTGTCTCTCCTGGTAATATGAATGGCTCTTCTTAAGCACTTCATCTCTCAAGCTGTGATTTTCCTCTTCTGTGCTCTGGTCGGGGACCACGTTTGACACTGACAGCAAAGTGCAGGTAAGAATATAAAACAATCAATCAATCAATCAAACAATCAATCAATCAACATCCTTTAGCTCCCCCCAAGGAGCATAAGCTTTCAACAAACACTTGCCAAGTCCTCCTGTCACCTGCTATCAGCTCAAGGTCTTTCCATGTCTTCCAGGTGTCAGATCTGGAGATTTCTGTGATTCATCATGTGTCTCTTTACCAGAAGACCTTCTTCTGTCTTGGATGGCTGAGTTTTATTTTCTTTAGTTGACATATCTGTTTTGTTTGTTGAAGTTTTTCAGGCTAAGCATTGTCTGCAGGATGGGGTGGCTGGTACCATGTCCAAACCTCCTCAGTCGCTTCTTATGACATGCATGGTAGGTTACAGCGTTACTGTTCTTTGCTCCATTCTGGGCCCCGGTAACACACTGGTGAATCTGAATATACTACTTATCAATTACTGTTTAGTTACCATACGGATATTGTTACGTCTCCGTACAGATATGTGGATGTTCGAGTAGGTGTGACAGTTGTCTTTTTGACATCTTGTTTCAATGTCTATGACTCCACAGTATTAAATAAAATAACATGCTTATCCAAATTCAACGAAAACATCATAAAAGGCTCTTACATTATAATCCATAATCTACCATCACATGACCGCCATCAGAATGCTACCAACCTGTGCTCCAAATCAGTACTGAGAATCTCCATGCCCTGCCCTATCTCCTCCTCCTGGGCTACCCTACGCCTCAGGAACAGTGGGCTCTGGGATTGTTCATCCAGGGGTTGGAGGTTAAACAGTATTCGTCTTGACCCTAATGTTGTCATGGTGATGGACCAGCTTCTACAAGCGTCATAGACCAATTGCTTTACTTATCTCTTCCGTAGTGAAATGGCCTCTTAGTGAGAAGTAATGAAGCCTGACTATATTGTTTCACGTTCTATAATCACTGTAGTATGTAACAAAACTGCAAATCAGATAACAGCTTCTGCTAAGATTGTATCCATATCAAGTACGCATAAAATCACTGGTATTTCAATTATAGCAGTACACATTTTGTTTAAGATCTCTAGTGAGTCAAGATTGACCTCAGCATCCAGAATGAAACATTAAGATTACATCATCATTTTCCTTATTGGGCATGGAGCAACCAATCAAGCTGGTCCCACAAGAAGCCTGCACAGAGCAGTTACATGCTCTTGGTCTTGCTGTGGTGGTTTCTATGGCAATTTGCTTTACATGATCAGTCTGCCAACCCCATGATAAAACCTCATATTAGTTGCCTTGTACGACATGCCTGCGGGTGCAGTAGTCTTATTATTACTCTGTCTCTTCAGTGGCCCCTGGGGACAACAGGGGGCGCTATTTCAGGGGCCCCAGGGAACAACAGGGGGAACTATTTCAGGGGCCCCCGGGAACAACAGAGGGCACTAAGATTACAGCCCTGCATTAAAAGTTTTTTTCAATACCACGACCTTGATATAAAAGCTGCATCTACAAAACCTTTATTTCTTTTAGGTGATATAACGTGAGAGTGTTGTGTTATTCTGCCAATAACGTGCAGTGATTTTGTCAGAAAGGTACTACAAGTATTAATAACCCCTAAGGCCTCACATATGACCCATCATGTACAGTGACTGTATGTTACAATTTATAATAAAACATTTATTAATGCCAACTGGGACATACAGAGGAGCCACAAAGTCCATGAGCATGCTAGTTTGAAGTTATTTGCATTCTCCGCATAAATTAAAAATGTTTCCCTTGTTGAGGATTGTTGCATGGTTTGCGAGCATTTTGGTTTGGACTTGATTTGGATGGTCGCACCATGTAACACCTCTACTGGATAAAAATAATGGGGTTCGCGCGTGGCGTTGTATGACGCGTTAGGCTAGTAACAGTAGTCTTGTGTGTAGCCTTCGGGCATAGAACAGTGTTTATAAGTGTGTGGTATAACCACTAAATAAATATGTCTAACCGTTAAGATAGAGCTGGTAAAGCAATAAAGTAATAATGTGTAAGGACCATTGAGTCCGAAGTTATATAAGTCGATATTATTAACCGCAATAATTATTAAACGCGAAAGTCGTGAAATACAAACGCAGATAATGTGCAACGGCTGATAGAGCCCGGCTATGAATGCCAAATTGAATTGATATTATTGACAGAGTTTTCGATGGGTGTATTAAGGTCACTCCTTCATGAAACTGCATAAATATAATAATTATACCAAATACTTGGTAAATAGATTTGGTCAAAGACATGAAAGACATGTATAACGGTTACCTGACAGACGTGCAATGTCTGATAAGATACAAGCTCTAAAATGTGATAGCAAGTGGCTTAGTGTGAAATATATTATTGTCAATACTACATTATTAACGATGAATGATTATTAAAAATGTTTAGTCATCGGAACGAGACTTGTTCACTGAAGTCTTCTGCAAGTTTCAATTATGTTATATGACTATTGACCGTTAACCTTCAAGGTTGGTTCAAGAATACAACACTCTGTCAAGCCACTAATAATTCAAAGAATAAAACACTGACAGTCAAATATTTATAAAGTTTAATGAAAGAAACGCTGATACTCAACTATAGAAATAACAAAGATGAATCCCATGTTGCAGCAGAAAGATACTCCGTGATAGACAGATCAGATGAAGTAATAACGCATACAGTGAAACATAATATTAGCCCAACAATCTAAGACGAAAGTCTGCAACATCCCTATGTTCTACTGAACAACCTCTTCCCTGTTGGCAGTTAGAAGTCATTAAAGCAGTCCCTGATAACTAGCTCTTCAGCTCTTGTTAAACAGAAATGACAAATTTTCTCTTTCACAATGTCCGAAAAAGAGCTGTCACGAGTTGTTAAGTCTGGACTTTGATGACAAAATGTACTATTTCAGTAAAAATCTTCATATCATCAGCTATCTAGGAGAAAACAGGTCACCATTTTTCGGCTACGCACTGGACACAACAGGTTGAGATACCATCTATACCACACGTACAAAATTGGTGAAACAGATCTATACAGCTGCGGCACCAGCCCGATGACAGCCGAACACCTGCTGCAGTCCTGCCCAACATACAGTAATGAACGGAGTAGCATATGGCAACAGCCCACTTCTGTCAACAAAAAACTGTTTGGAGATGTCAGGAACCTTGAGCTGACTACCTCCTTTATTAGAGTCATTAATGAAGTCTGAAGGTGAACGAGGAAGAAGAAGAAGAAGTATAAATCTTTATGGTTTTTAAGAGGTTAAAAACATTCAGCTGAAAATAATATAAGGACTATTTTAATAACCAGACCACAAGGTCGTTTATATTTTAGACATGCACCCTAATATAACTGATGGACCTTGGGTGTATGCAGAACAGTACGTGAATCACCAAAACGAGGAAAAAAAATCTAAAACAAAATAACGATCTACAATCAATAATTCAACGTCCTTGGTACTCTTGGGTGCATAAGCTCTGATTACATACTTCCACTAATCTCTTTCTTTCTATCAACCCCCTCCCCCGCTCTCTCTCTCTCTCTCTCTCTCTCTCTCTCTCTCTCTCTCTCTCTCTCTCTCTCTCTCTTCAGGTGTAACCTCTGTCCTTCAGTATCTCTCATTCCCCTGTACTTTCCTCTTATACTTTTCCTCTTTCCCTGTAGATTCCACCTTAACTTCCAGAGAGTTGTACCAAAAGATGATTTCCTCAATGTACTTCCTCTTTCCCTGTAGATTCCACCTTAACTTCCAGAGAGTTGTACCAAAAGATGATTTCCTCAATGTACTTCCGATTCATCTCTAAGAATATTTTCATATCTGTTACTCAACAGAAAGACTTTCTGTTCAGCCACGCGCTCATCAACAGACAGCGATTTTGACAGAATTTCGGTTCTTGCCTTCAGGGAAGTACCCAGTTTTTATTTTATTTAGTTTTTATGTGTCCTATCTAGCCTTCACTTTCTTTCCTTTCCTGACGAAGGCCTTGTGGCCGTAACGTAGACTATTTTCTTTGTCTTTTGTCCTCGTAAGACGAATCACCTTTTTTCGATTTTTTTTCAAACCCATCCCTTGAGAAAGCCTATGTCAAAGCACTTGCTCTTGCTGTAGTGGTATCAGTAGTAATTCGTGCTGCAAGGAGAGGTTTTGTCAGTCCTACCACACAATCTCATATTTGTCGCCTCTTACGACAAGACTGCAGCAGAAGTAGTCATATTTGTGTCACATCAGAGACACTCTGAAACTGCACGGGGCCCAAAGAATAGCACAGGTCGATACCTTTTTACCGAACACCCGAAAACCAAAATATTGGGGGGGGGGGGGGGCTAATTCTTTTCACAATTTGGGCAACTTTTAACTATTTGGGGCGATTTTCAAACACATTTTGATAGACTTAGGTATTTTCAAACACATTTTGGGCGACTTGGGATACTTTTCGAGCATGGTTTTGGCGACATCTGAAAACCGAAAAAAATCCGGTTTCCGAAACAAAGCTGTCCCCGAGGATTTCGGATAACAGGATTCAGATTTTGGATAACAGGATTCAGATTTCAGATAACAGGATTCAGATTTCAGATAACAGGATTCAGATTTCGGATAACAGAATTCAGATTTCGGATAACAGGATTCAGATTTCGGATAACAGGATTCAGATTTCGGATAACAGGATTCAGATTTCGGATAACAGGATTCAGATTTCGGATAACAGGATTCAGATTTCGGATAACAGGATTCAGATTTCGGATAACAAGATTCAGATTTCGGATAACAAGATTCAGATTTCGGATAACAGGATTCAGATTTCGGATAACAGGATTCAGACCTGTAGTGGTATTCATATTTATTTATTTTGTTAAATTAAAAAAAACCAAAGTAAGCATGCGGTCTGCTAAAATCTCCCAGGAATTCGGACTTCTGCACATTCTCTTGACATTTCGCACTACATTGAACATTCCGATGACAAACACGAAAATGGCGATACCAGTCTGTAGTCTAAAACAGCTGAAATTCCTATCTCAGGACGATATTGAGGTGTACGCATACAAGCTGTCCTCGAGGTATGTAGGTCACTATTGTTCTAGCAAACTCGACGACGGCTGGTGCAAAAGCATTAATTGCACACGAAGTGAAATGTAGCGTTTTATAAATGAGACTGCTGGGCACAGTCGCTTGGTATACTATTATTTATTCTGGAGTTTAAAAACAAATACTGCAAATAGGCCATCATTCGTCAAAGTCAGGGACACAGGCTACCACCACACGACAAGAGACATGACAACTCGACAAGTTACACGGGATGAGCTACTTAGAAGCATCTACTTTCTCCATCTACCTCTCTCCTTCACGTTGTTCGTGGGAGAAAGAGTAAGATAGAGAGAGAGAGAGAGAGAGAGAGAGAAAGAGAGAGCGAGAGAGAGAGCGTGTGTGTATGAGAGGCTGACAAATTCAGTTTTTAAGGCACTTGCACACAAATATAACAAACCATGGTTCCAAACTGTAACTGAAATGTGTAATTTTACTGCGAATGAGAATATGTTCTTGTAATCTAACACCCCCCCCCCCCCTTTCCAACCACCACCCTTTCCTCTAAACCGACCGAGCTCACACAAGAGGGTAAAGATGAACGCTTTCTGTTCGTTTCTTCATTACATTTAAGTTTGTTTTTTTTCCCTAAACGGTTGGGGAAGAGAGAGAGAGAGGGGGGGGGGGGGGGAGATTTTAAAACGTGGCTTAAAACAGAAGAGTCGTGAAATGAATTTCCTTCTGTTTTCTGTATTTTCTTGGGGGGGGGGGGGGGGGTGGGGGGGCTAATAGGGAAGAGAACAGGTCTCATGTTGTGTGGAAGAAGCCCGTCGGCTGAAGCGTACGTACGTACGTGAGTGACCTGGGTATAGAGCCTCGTCTGCGCGGGACTGGCTTTATACCTTACAGAAAGTACGTCACATTCCAGTGTTTCTCAATCTGTCTTATGTATCAACCCGTGAGAAATATTCAACAAATACTACACAACAATCAAAATTACTTATGTGGGGGGAGAGAGAAAGAAAACTCACTAAACAATCACATTTTCTGTGCCGGTTAAAACAAAAAATATTCCTTCTTCCTAGGCACTGCTAAAAGACGTTGGGGTGGGGAATACACGTTGAGAATCGCTGTTATAGACAACAGTTACAACCTAAAGGTTTCCAACTGTTTGTTTTTGTTTCTTGCTTTCTATTGTAAATTCTCTTCTTTTTTTTTTTAAATCTTTTTTGAGACAATTTACCAAACCTGCACCTGAAATATTTCTAGACACAGCGCTTACGATAATATTACAGATACCGCATTTCGTAAACTGCAGAAAGCAAAAAAAAAAAAAAATTTTTTAAATTTTTGTTTAAAAATTGCCCCTTCTGGGGTTCAAAGTGAGGTCTAATGACTTTATTGAGTTTAATGTGTTAATTGTGTGTGATCCCGGCCCTGGCTAAGACACTTTGATCTTAGCCAAAAGGCCGAGAAGCGATCGCAGAAAGCAAAATTAGACAACAAAAATCAACAGACAGAGAAAGCAACTATGGTGTGACCGGTGGCTTGGGACTTTAAGAATGAAACAGAGTACAAAATAATGGTTTAAGAAAGTTAAATAGAGCTGTTAATAGACTATATGACTTTGTTAAGGGGAAGTAAAATGATCAGGAGAGTGTTTTGATGAAAGGGAGGTAACTCCGTAAATCCTCTTTTGGGAGATTTAGCTCGGTATTTTGTGTGAGTTCTCAATTATGGTGTAACTGATTTGCATAGTGATGCTTTAGTTATAGGGTTGAAGAACGGTTTATGGGTTTTGAGCTTAATCAGCAAAGGGAGACGACTTTAAATTACGTCCCTTGAAAGGTTTTGGTGAGTGATCAAAATATACACGCACGAGAAAGTTTTGCGAAGGTGAACAAATTTTAGCAGAGAATGGTCATAATGTTAAATCGGGAAAAAGATTAAGGCAGTCTGATTTTTGAGCGCGAAGTAGCGAAGAAAGTAGGCCCAGCGAAAGTTATCGATGTATTTATTAAACTTGTGTGTGGTAGTGAACGCTAGCTTGGATGGTGCACTCAGGCGAATAGGCCACTGGAGGTGGTTGGCTTCTGTGTTGTACAGAAAACTATGTTGCCCAGCCATCAAGCCGTTCCATTTAGCCACCTTGATAGATGTAGGTGCATGTTTCTGCTATGGTGTTTGTTTATTCATGGAGCAAGAAAGGCAGTGTTGCCTGTCAAGTATTTTGATGGTCAGCCCAAGACGAGAATTTACAGGCATGTCAAAACTAGCAAGTAATATACATCGTGTAGAATAAGGTGAACTTTTAGACAGCACAGAAGAAAAGAGACTGTAGAGAATTATAGGAGAAAGAGACTTGTTATAAACTGTCAGCCCTGGTATTAGACCAGTCTGATATAGATACCCCAAGCTACTCTAACAGAGAAAGAAAGAATTTTAGAATTTTATGTCGGACAGGAATGAGATCAGAGGTAGAACAACGAATAATAACCACATTGTAAAGATCAAGCAGTCGATAGACAACAGTGACTTCGCAAGTAGTCATATATTCTAACCACTGACATAACAACTGTAAATCAAGAAGTAGCGACAGACGATAAATGAGAGAAAGGAAAATGCCAGTATCATTATGTACAGATGCCATTATTGTAAAAAGGTGCCACCAAGAGAAGGTCGGCCACCCAGTGTTGGAGTGAATTGACTTTTTATGTAAATAAACCTCAGCCGATGTTAGCGTGAGGTCTATACGTCTGAATGTAACATCATCATCATCCTATGTGTTCGCCAGCACTGTGGAAATCATTAAGTGGTAAATTTAACTCTACATGATCTAACTGACTGCCTACTGTCGGGTAGTGAAACGAACTATACGATAATACAACACTTTATCTCTCAAATATTTGCACATCCGCTGATACGGCCACACAACATTAAACAGCAGATACCAACATTTGACAGCAGAAATCAAAATCAGACAGCATAAGCAAACAGACACAAGAAACCAACATTAGACAACAGAAACCAAGATCAGACAGCAGAAACCATAATCAACATTATTAGGTAGCTGAAACCAAAATCAGACAGCTGAAACCAACATTAGACAGCCTAAACCAACATTAGACAGCAGAAACCAACAGCAGACGGCAGAAACCAACATCAGACGGTAGAAACCAACAGCAGACGGCAGAAACCATTAGCAGACGACAGAAACCAACAGCAGACGGCATAAACCAACGGCAGACAGCAGAAACCAACGGCAGACAGCAGAAACCAGCAGCAGAAACAACAGCAGACAGCAGAAACCAGCAGCAGAAAGCAGAAACCAGCAGCAGAAACCAGCAGCAGACAGAAGAAACCAGCAGCAGACAGCAGAAACCGACAGCAGACAGCAGAAACCGACAGTAGACAGAAGAAACCAGCAGCAGACAGCAGAAACCGACAGCAGACAGCAGAAACCGACAGTAGACAGAAGAAACCAGCAGCAGACAGCAGAAACCAGCAGCAGACAGCAGACACCGACAGCAGAAACCAGCAGCAGACAGCAGAAACACACACTGTTGCATCACTGTATCATCATTTCCCTTTTCACTCCTTTTGGATCATCGGGTCATCACAACTGCTGGTCCTTTTATAGGAGGCTCGCACCAAAGCATTCGTGTACTCCTATCTTTTATATATATATATATATACATATATATATAACTATATATATATATATATATATATATATATATATATATATATATATATATATATATATATCCCAGTCAGATACCTGACTATAACAGACAAATTATTACACAGATAAACTCAGAAAACGGCACAGATATACACCAAGCAAGACAGATCCAGGCAACCAGACACACACACACATACATACATAAAGACAACTACAGACAGCTACATGTAGGAGACGCCACATTTAGCACATAAACGTCAACAACAAAAAACTTACAAGATAACTGAACAATCGTCCTAAAACCGCCCTCCTGCAATCTCCCTGCAAATATCACAACAAGAAATGAACAGCACAAACATGTCCGTTTCGCAGTTCCACACACTAAAGGTCAGAGGTCAGAACTGCGATATGTCGGGACCGGGAAATAGTGTTTCTGGAAATACGGGGCGGGGAGTAAGGATAGAAATGAAAACAAAACATAAGACAAAAAACATAAAAACACACACACACACTGTACGGCGGACAACACTATTGATTGCGCTACCACTGTCATCATCATCATCATGTTCCTCTGCGCTACTTACAGAGCATGCAGCCACCACTGCAGCCGGTCCCCTTGCAGAAAGCCAGCATCAAGCAGGCCCATGCTCATGCAACAGTGGTTTCTGTGGCGATTTGTTTTACATGATGAGATTGACGTTATGGCCGTACATTATACTAAATACAATGTGGATTGAGTTGGCGTTATATCACGCTAAAACTATAACAAGGTAGTCTCATAACAGATAATGCCGTATGGCAGCCAAGTGTTACAGCTTTCTCCATACTAGGTCCAGATTTATGAGGCTGAATGACCAGTTCTCTTCATAGCTACCTTTGCCTTCCTTAAATCAAGAGTGGAGGCAGGTACCCCATTCACAGCTGGGTTTTGAGACCAGAATTTACCACAGTTCATATTCAATACATTCATGCCTCTTTGTGCTCGTGATGCATTTAGATTGGTTCTCACCAGTGGCGCACTACGGGGTGTGCAAGGGGGCGACGCGCCCCGGGTGACAGCCAGTAAGGGGGTGCCATCGGAAACTATTATGATATTTACCGTTAAAAAATGTACTTGCAAGCGTGTTTCTTTAAGGTGAAGGTGTACCAAAGGTAGAATTCGCCCCGGGTGCCAAATGCTTTAAGTACGCCCCTAATTCTCACTTTCTTTTCTGTACTGTTTTCGTTTGTCATGTCCCTGACGAACGCGCATTAATATTGGCTGTTCTTCGTTTTTCACCTTAGTAAGACTCTCCTATTGTCTATTTGCGTTGAGCTCACCATATTTCCCAAACAGCAAAAGTAAAGGCTAACTCATCTGTTTGAAACTGCTATGAAACAATGCTGCATGTATAAACCCTAGCTGCTCCGTGTAATTCCCCCCCCCCCCCGGTGTTTCAAGAGACCAAGAAAGAACAGGCCTGCTGTTAACTCCAGCATGTTGTAAGAGGCAGCTAACACGAGGTTGACCACGGGGCTGCCAATCTCACTGTCCAAAACAAACAGTTGCAGAAACCACAGCTGTAAGAGCACATGTTTTGATGCAGGATTTCTGTAAGGCAATAACCTGCTATGGCTGCCCCATGCTGCCATCAATGGTACCTATACCTTGTAGCGGGATGGCAGCTTGTGTACCCTGACAATCCACAGAGCTATGCCAGTGGGAGTTTTACTCCTGGTAGGTTCAACCAAGCTGGACTGGTCTGCGTGGATAGGGGTCAGACAAAAGCTGGTACCCTGGTCCTCCAGGTTGGGGGTTTTAGCACAGGGCCGACGCCCCTGTCTATGTAAAAAATCGCGCATGTTACGGAAACGGCAACAAATGAAAAAACTTTGATGCGGGACGGACATCCGGAGTCTCAGGCTCGTATGACTGACAGTGGTGAAAGACGAAAGGAAGCCACTGACATGAAAACTGATGCCCTGACCGCAAAACACGAAACCAGAATTGGTTTTTGGAATGTCAGAACTATGAATGAGGCAGGAAAGCTGAGACAGATCACAGCAGAGATGAGGAATTACACACTACATATCGTGGGAATAAGCGAGAGCAGATGGACAGGGATGGGGAGAATAAAAACAGCTACAGGGGAAACAGTACTTTATTCTGGTAGAGAGGATGGTCAGCACAACGAAGGTGTAGCCATTATCCCGAAGAAAGGAATGGAAAGGTCTTTACTGGAATGGAAACCCATTAACAACAGACTAATAAGAGCAAGACTGAGAGGGAGATTCACCAACACCACAATTATACAATGCTACGCACCAACAAACGACAGCGATGAAGAGATCAAGGACGAGTTCTATCAACAGGTACAAAAGGAAATGGAAACTGTACCCAGGTACGATCTTATTATAGTAATGGGAGACCTAAATGTGAAAGTTGGAACACCCAATAATTATAACGAAAGAGTAATGGGGAAATGCGGCAGTGGAACAGTAAATAAGAATGGGGACAAATTAATAAGCTTCTGCAGTATTAACAACCTAGTCATTGGAGGAACACTTTTTCAACACAAAGAAGTGCACAAGTTAACATGGGAATCACCAAACGGACGAGACAAAAACCAGATAGATCACATAATGATCAATGGCAGATGGAGACATGCACTACAAGACGTGAAAGTAAGAAGAGGCGCAGATGTGGGAAGTGATCATCACCTAGTAGTAGCAAGACTGAAGGTGAAACTCAGAGCTGCTGGACCAGTTGTTGTCAAACAGAAAAGATATAACATCACGAAACTCAAGGACCCCGTCATGAGAAAAGCGGTCGTGGTCGACGTAAAGAGAGGATATCAGATTACCAAAAGCCAGGAAAGAACAGAGACCGACGATGTCGACCAGAAATTCAACACCATCTCAACAATATACAAAGAAAGCAGCAAGTCATGCTTGGGATTCCAGGAAAGAAAGAGCCAAGACTGGATAACACCAGAAACGCTAGACACCATAGCGAAGAGAAAGGAAATGAAAAGAAAGAAAACAGAAGCTAAGTCTCCCAGGTTAAAGGCAATATAAAGTGAACAGTACAGTCAGCCGGACAAGGAAGTAAAACGTCAAACCCGTGCTAACTGTGATGGGGCCGTAAAGACACCCCAGAGACCCCCTTCATGTTCATGGCATATTTATCGCCCATATATTTTCGCAGCCCACGTGACTGTCAGCCCACGTGACGGCGCGAGCAAGCATTGCTGGGATGTGAAAAGTCTGACGAAGTAGAAGATTTATTACTAGGCCATAATAAAGCCTACAAATTAGTTGTGTATATTTGTGTTTTTGCTCTAGAAATAGTTGTGTATATTTGTGTTTTCGTGCCTTCTAAAGCAATAATCGCGAGTGTTATTTAAGTGGCCAAATTAATACGCGCAGCGCACTAAAGTCGAGTGATTAGCCTAGTGCCTATATAAAAAAAGCGATGGCCAGCAGCGGCCTTTTTAAGTATCAGTCCAGACAAGAGAAAACGAAACGAGGCGTCCTGTGTGGGTAGCAGAAGAACAAAGACATGACACGTGAGTTTAATTTTAGAGCAGATTAGCTTTAGTGATCTAGTTTTATTATTAGAATTCAGCGTGTCTGTTCTAATGTTTAATGAAATAGATTAAAGGCTGTGTTTCCTAAGGAGATTTCTTCCAGGATATTATAATTTAGTCTTGAAATGATAGATGAGTGAAAATAATGTGTGGATAGGTTTTATCAGGCACGCTAAGCCCAAATCACAGATGTGAGAGTTTAGTAGCAATTATTTCAGTCATCAGACCGGGCAAGAAAGGCAAAGACAGTAGGAAAGTATTTCATTCATGGAACTGGGCAGAGATGTTATCTGGGACTGTAATTTAGATAATATTAACTAGTTGGGAAGATGGCAACCGGGGGGGGGGGGGGGGTGGGGGGGGGGGGGTGGGGGCGGGGGTGGCGGGAACGTGTTGATGACTGTGAATAAAGAAGGCGCCAGCAAGTCTGCATAACACGCATGGTAAGCCTATAATGTTACGCAGTTTTATACTGTGTGAATTGACACGTGGGCCAAGGCAGGATAAGATAATTTTCCCCAGTAATAGAAGAGAGAGGTATCGTGTTAAATTTCCTTTAGGTGATGTATTTAGTTCCAGTTTTGTTAAAGTCAAGAATAATTATATTGTATTCTTTGATGCGATAGTAATTTAGTGGTATTTCACGATTATTGCTTCTTCTTCTTCTTCCGTCCTTAGCCAAAGACCGACCAAGCAGTCAGAGGCCATCACGCCTTGTGGCGTCTTAAGGGCAACAGCAGATTGATTTTCTCTGTTGTAGTTTCCCATCACGCCTAGCGGCGTCTTTAGGGCAACAACAAATAGATCCATCTGCCGTTGTTTCCGTAATCGGTGTGACAAGCCAACGGGTGATCAGCCCATTGGGCACGATTATTGCTTATTCTACTGTATATCTTTAGTGGGTTATCTTGAGTGAGGTGAGAATATGTATTTAGATTTCTGGAGAGCGCGAGGCCACTCCTTGGTGCGTAAGGGACGTCGAGACAAGTGTTTCTCTGTTTGCTCCTTGCGGAGCATAGAAACACCAATGCGGCTGGTGTCCATTACAGCCCCACAAGAAGCATTTTTATGCTATTGCAGTGGTTGTTTCGGTAACGGTAACGATGTGTTTCATGTGATGAGTTCCCAATCTCATCAGGGGTGATATACGACACGCTTGTTGCCAGGCGCACCAGTCGTCACTTACGACATGTTCAGAGTGCAGGAACGAGTATTGATGTGGATCGGTTGAGAGGTAGTAGCTTATTCTCATTAATGAGAGTATTGGTGGTACATATTGGTTAATTCTATGTTATGCATATTTCATGATTATTTAGTTATTGTTAGGTGAAGGATGGTTTGTGAGAGCACGTGGGCTCACTTGGAGATACATATTTCTCTTCTCCGCTCCTGAGGGAGCATGGGGCCACCAGTGTGGTTTGCCTCTGCATGAAGTATTCATATGCTCGGGCAGTAGTGGTTTTAGTAGCAATCTGTGTTACATGGTGAGATTGCCAGCCTCATGCACAACACCATACTAGTCTCATTGGACGACATGCATGAGTATGTGTGATAGCTGAGTGTGTGCTCTTGCAGTAGTGGTTTCGGTAGAAATCTATGTTACATGGTGAGATTGCCAGCCTCATGCACAACAACATACTAGTATCGCTGGACGATATGCATGTGTGTGTGTGCATAATAGTTGAATATTCAGTTTCACGCAGTGTGAAAGGACTGTTTGACAGGTGAGAGCATGGTGTTTCTAATTATTTATCCATGATTTTAACTAGTCGTTGCTTTGTTTGCTTCTTCAGATTAGCAATCGAGCACTGGCTGGGTGTTTGGTGTTTGGTTTGTTAGTTTATTTGTTTAATGTTTGCTTCAGTGTGCTCTTAATGTCACTGATAGGGTTGTAGAAATAAATACAGCCCCTGCCTTAAGAATCAGAGTTTTATTGTTGAATCGGGTCGGTTGCGAGTGTGCAAGAGAGTGATCAAATATCACATCAGCATCATCATCATCTCACCCACCCTATCACACAACAAAATGACATTTCTGGATGACCTTGCAAGACAGGCAGAAGAGGCAGCACTGAGAAATGAAAAAGCACAGTTTATAAAATAACTAAAGCTATCAGTGGAAAACGAGGTGCAAACAACATAACGTTAGTAAGAGACAAGCAAGGAAATCTCATCACCACAGCACAGGGCAGGAAACAAGATGGGCAGAGCACTTCAGAGAAACACTGAATAAGGAACCACCAGAGACTCAGCTGAATGTTCCTGAGGCTGAAAGTGACTTAGACGTAAATACAGACATTCCACGAAAAGAAGAAATCATCACAGCTATCAAAGGGCTAAAAAATGGAAAAGCACCTGGTCACGACAATCTAAATGCTGAACTAGCTGCAGAACTATTAGAACCACTATTTGCAACAACACCAACAGAGTGGAGTAAAGGAATAATTGTCAAATTGCCCAAGAAGGGCGACCTTGCATACTGCAACAACTGGAGAGGAATTACCCTCCTCTCAGTTCCCAGCAAAATACTAGGCAGGATAATCATCCAGAGAATTTCAAAAGCAGTTGACCATAAACTGAGGAAAGAACAAGCGGGCTTCAGAAAGAACAGAAGATGTGCAGATCATATATTTACCCTCAGGAACATTATAGAGCAGTGCTCAGAATGGCAGAGACAGCTGTACATTAACTTTGTTGATTTTGAAAAGGCTTTCGACAGCATACACAGGGACAGCCTATGGAAAATTCTGAGGGCTTATGGAATTCCCAGCCGCATTGTTTCCATCATAAAAAGCCTCTATTCTAACTTTACGTGCAGTGTTGGATTGAGTAATGTAACTTTCGAAGTGAAAACAGGAGTTCGACAGGGATGCCACTTATCAACAACATTATGTTTGACAGTCACAGATTGGGTGATGCGCCAGACAACAGAGGGCAGTCCAAGAGGAATTAGATGGACAACGTTTTCTACACTGGAAGACCTGGAATATGCAGATGACATTGCACTACTCGCGCATTCACATCAACACATTCAAGACAAAACCGATAGACTGAATAAGTATGGCCAGCAGGTTGGCCTGAACATCAATCTGAAGAAGACAGAGGTCATGACACTAAATGTGGGCAATCCTGAGCCAATAACAGTAAGGAGCCAGAAGTTAGAACAGACAGACATATTTACTTACCTAGGATGCATAGTAACACCTGACGGCGGAACAAGCAAAGACATTAACAACAGAATGAATAAAGCGAGAACAGCCTTTGCTATTCTCAACAACATTCGGAAGTCTTCCCAGTACAGCACAAACACCAAATTAAAACTATATGAGAGCTGTGTACTTTCTGTGCTTCTCTATGGTGCGTAATGTTGGAGAGTAACATAGAAGGAAATGTCGAAACTGTCCTCCTTCCACACAATCTGCCTAAGGAAAATTATCCGAATCTTTTAGCCAAACACCATCAGCAACCAAGAACTACTTATTCGGAGTAACCAGGAGGACATGCACACCACCATAGCTGGCAGACGCTAGAGTTGGGTTGGCCACATCCTCAGAAGGGACCCTGATACCATCACAAGAACAGCTATGCTATGGACCGCCGAGGGAAAGCGAAAGAGAGGCCGACCAAAAACAACTTGGCGGAGAACTGTGGAAGCAGAGATGCAAAGAATAAACCACAGTTGGGGCACTGTACGAAGAATGGCCGCCGACCGAGCAAAGTGGAATCAATTTGTTGCTGCCCTACAAGACGCCACCAGGCGTGATGGCCGCTGACTGTTTTGACGGTTGGAGGTTATGGATCAAAGAAGAAAGAAGAAGCTGCCCCATGCTACATAAGGAGCGAACATGGAAAATTATGATGAATGATATTTTCAAGCTATGACTTTCTACCTCTTTGGTCTCCAAATACTAATTATGTGTTAGAATCCTGCGGAATAACTGTTGAGATCGTTTTGAACATCTGAATCGCTGCTATTTCAAATGACAGTGAAGTTAACTACATATGATGCAAAGGCAGCTTTCGTTTACTAAGCAAGGTCATCATGCCACAGTTCAAACACCCACTTCTGTAGCGAGACATGGACAAGTTACGACAGCACGTGTTCGGCATGCTTTTGTGATTGCTGAAGGTGTCAGATGTTTCCTTTCTGTCCATCTCCCATGTTATTTCCATGTTATTTCTGACGTGTTCGGTCCATCACTATCTTCACGTGGGGTTATCTAAGTAGACACACAGTCAACGTTATTACAGACCGAAAGGTATTGTATATCTAGACATGGGACCAAATGCAGGTAGTTCAAATATGACGTCACGCAATTTTTGCCATTTATAACCCCCACACACTATCCTTTCCCCTATGTCACGTTTGTCACACAAAAATAATACTCCCCTCTTATATGACGTCAACAACGTCTTAACCATCCTTCCCCTCCCCAACTTTTGTAATACTGAAAACAAAAAATGTAATCGAAAGTAAATTAGTTAACTAGTGCAGACAAACAATATTTTAAGTAAAACATAACGTGTCATTAATTAGACTTTTTAAGTCACCATTTATATATGTCATTATCAATGTATATTACAAGAACTTCACTAGATCACGTGAGAGATAACATACACCCGTCTCTGTAACAACAATATTTGTTTACGGACCCAGGCAACTAAAAAAGTTACACCCGGCAACACAGCATTAACGAGACAATTTATACACGGTTGTCGCATTCATTATCAGCGTAGGCTTGCTGAACAAGTCTGTAACTCACTCTCTCAATCGTTACGCCAGTGGTTTTCAACCGGTGTGCCGCGGTACACTGGTGTGCCGCGAAAGGTCTACAGATGTGCCGCTGCAGTTTTGGGGAAGAACGAAAAAAAGCGAGGGAAAAAAATGGAGGATTACATAAAAATTGTCCAGTCAAATTTTAGACGTACTAAGAGTGAAAACAATAACAGTTTAATAATAAAAAAAAATTTAAAAAAAAGGTTACTACAGTAAAATTCCGAGAACTTCCGTCCTCATTGTTTCAAATCCCAACATTATCCTGCATTATACTTTTACCACCCTACCTGTTATCTTTGTCAAGCCACCAGTGTCAGTCTTCAGTCAGCTGTTGTTCAGATCAGGTGTGTTATTCCGTGAGAGTTTGCACTAATACATTTTTGGCTCTCTTTAGACATTTGCATTATAATGATCCTCATTTCATTGAGAAGAAGAGAGGGTTGTGACAAATATAGAGAGGAGTGGTAGGGAAAACATGTTGAGGCCAATGGAATACGTCATAGGATTTCTTTATAAATTACATATTTTTCAATGCTATCTCATTTCAATAATTGAAATAACAATTATGAACATAAATTTTAAAAATAAATCTTTTCAAATCCAGTTCAATATTATTTTTTTAAATGACACAATGATTAGAATTTTAGCTATTGAACTTTTAAACGCAATATCTTACTTACTTACTTACTTACTTACGTTCCCCTTCTACCGTGAGGTGTAGAGGTCGCAATATCAATATTGTTTTTTTTTTAATGATAAAATATCTCCGTAAAAAAAAAACTGATAGTGTGCCTTGACAATGTAAGCACCTTGTTCAGTGTGCCGTGAGTTGAAAAGGGATGAACATCGTTGCGTTTTAAGCCATAAATGAGTCACAAACTGTTTACACAGAACATGACAAACGTGCTCCCTGCTAGATACAGTCGACAGCTGTCCTAGATAAGCTTTAAAGATAGTTATCCTTTGTATGTTTTACGAGATCAGATATGTGAATTAAGTACAACTGTATTCTAGGTCACACACGTGACTAAGCACTCGTAGAATATTATCATTCAGGTCAGATATGTACCCCGTGTAGTTCGCGACAATGTTCCCTCTAAGGTGTGCGCCTGTGGGCGCGCGCACATGTTATGTAATCGGCACACATAAGAAATTAAACTGAGCACAACAACAAAATATAAATAAATTCAGACAAATATCATAATATTAAAACAAACAATGTCGTCCATTTCGTAAATAAACTCTTAGTATACGAGCGGCCTTCTAGAGAGGCCGATGATCGATCCCCGTCAATAGCGAAAATTTATAGCTGAATGCATGTTTAAAACCACTGAACAATTTAGTTACGTGCATGATATAGGGGTTTCATTTCTTCACATTTTGATATATAACACATATGTTATCTTTATAAATAAATTATTTATTGCAAAATCTGTAATGGTAGTCATGAAAGGCCGCTCGTATACTAAGAGTAAACATTAGACAAACTTAAAGGTATGTTTTCAGGCACTCGTAAGAAATAAAGAAGTAGAAAACTAGACAACAGAAATACAACAGACGTGAGTGGCTTACCCAGGACTAGAACCCAGGACCTTCCGTGCGACAAACCCGTCTAGCTATGCAAGCGAATCACACTATCCTCCCTGCCATCTAGGCATCACCAAAAAATAAATGCTTCGATAACGGGTCATTAGTGCGACCCGCAATACATAACACCGGAAATTTACCATGGGCAGTCCAGCCTATTAATGAAGCAATCACTTCTGTTGTTCCCCTATTATACAGTATAGGTCACACCACACAAGACAAAGACCTTAATACTGTGTCTAGTAAATGATAGAAGACTAAGAACAGTAAGTACAGGACAGAGGGTAGGTTTTTGGTATTGTATAAACATTTATAACACACATAAGGAAGGGAAACCCGAGGCCTGTAAACAGTAAAAAAATATTAGACAAGTATAAAGGTATGTTTTCGGGCACTCGTAAGAAATAAAGAAGTAGAACACTAGACAACAGAAAAACAACAGACGTGAGTGGCTTACCCAGGACTCGAACCCAGGACCTTCCGTGTGACAACCCCGCCTAGCTGTTCTTAGTCTTCTATCATTGACTAGGTTATCTAAGATTATCACTATTCAATTTCAAAAAGAAAGTATAAGATTTACTTAACTAATAATACACAATGATCATAGTAAACAACTGACGTGGGGAGTGGCATTGGCAATAACAGAAAAGCGCGAATTGTCCGCGGCTATACAAAGTTATACACGTGTTTTTCTGAATCGGCGGGTGGCGGGCGGAAGATGGCGATGCTCGTACGCATGAGCTGTTAATAGTTCTAAAACTGGTATTAACTATCCAGGCGGAAACAATAACAATGCTGCAGTACACTGTTAATCGATTGTTTTACCGCTCACCTTTGGTGACGCATAAGGCATGCATGGTATCAACGCACAGTGGTACACTCTCAATTCGTTCATTACCCGTCTGCTCTATGCTCTATGCATATTTTTCTTTTGAACAAAATAGATTTCGAGTGTTCACTCTTTTACCTTTGCGGCCTTTGGGGATGAGACTGTGGGCTTTCTTGCAACCCAAGAGGACTTCCCCAACTCAGCGGGCACAACTGGTGGGGGTCACACAAGATCTACTAATTGGCGGGTGATGCAATGTCACGAGATGGGATGGTCCTCTACCATGAACGGGAGCCTACAGCTCTATGTGTAATACAGGCCTACCTGCCGTGTGCCAATCGCCCAGGATCTTTCCGTGCCCTTTTTACCCTTTCATATTTGTCCCAGATTCCTTTCTCCGTTTATTTTTTAACCACACAAAAATCGTGTGATCGAAAGCACGTATCTAACATTATTTTAAAATGTTTTAAGATGAGCTACTGCGAAAGCATGTCAACAATGTTTTCATTAATGAAGAACGAAAGTGAGAGGCGAGAAGACGATCAGATACCGTCGTAGTTCTGATCATACACAATGCCGACTAGTGATCCGCAGCAGTCGCTTCGATGACTCTGAGGGCAGCTTCCGGGAAACTAACATGCTTGGGTTTCGGAGAAAGTACGGTTCCAAAGCTGAAACTTAAAGGAACTGACGGAAGGGCACCACCAGGAGTTTCGCAAAGTGGACGCTGCCTCACAAGGCTGTGTGTGGTGTTCCCGGAAACGGGGACTCCTAGCTCGGGTGATAGGGCAGAGATGTATGTGTCGCTCGGGTGACGTACTTGCGCAGGTCGATGCTTTTGACCCTTAAATTGTCTACGAACATTAGGTATATCATATATATATATATATATATATATATATATATATATATATATATATATATATATATATATATATATATATATCTACGGACATAAAGCATAGCATATATAAGTGTTCTGGTGCCAGACTGTATTAGCTGCCGCCGTTCCTCTGGATCCACAAGCTTCGGGGGCATGCTGCATGGGAAACAGCTAGACTTTCTTACTCCAGTGTCCAATATCGCGCTCCGCCGAGACATCGTATAAGGGACGCGCTCCCATAGTCAGCAATGACTGAAGAGGATACTACATACACACAAATATACGCCGATATTATGTCTCAAACACACACACACACAAAATAATTCCAGAAGAAAATATTAAAACCGCAAACACTGGGATGCATGAAGACTTACAGCTGCCCCCTTATATATTTACTTACACTATGCTACATCTATTGCTGCTACTCTGTTTTCGTTTCGCGTTAATTATATTTTGTGCACTTCTTCATTACATTTTTATTTGTCGCTTGTTTGTGACTGTGGCTGACGAACAGTGGAATCCTGAAACGTCCTGTTTTTCGTACATACGTTAAATTGTAAAACTGATTCCACACCATTTTATTTTTTAATTTATATATTACTTAGCAAAATGAACGAATGGTTACTAAAAATAAATTATAAGAAAACAACGAACACAACATTGACGTATTTGTAAAGACAGACACTGTCTTCCGTGCTAAATCATGCTTTATTTATTCATGTATGCATTTATTCCGCATTTATTTACATAGCGTGCCGTATTTGTTATTACAATCACGTAATCGTTGTAATGTATTCTGTATATTTTCACAACACCAACAAACACTCACATATACAATTGCTGTAAAATGAATCATATTAATTTCTAGAGATAATAACCCAGTTAAAATACACGAGAACGATAATTAATGAACGACCACAAGCAATGAAACCAAACTGAAAATATAGAAAATTGTAACTCCTATGTCAAAAAATTAAATTAATGCAGATACTGGCTATACACTGAAGCCTGAAACGGGAGCAAAGAACCAGGGTTGTGGAGTCAGCCAACAAATTTTCCGACTCCGACTTCTGAAATTTTAGAAGTGCCCGACTCCGACTAGTTTTTTTTCCTAGTCATCTAGTATAAAATTCGGAGTCCAGACATTTTTTACATTATTAAATAAAGACCGATTCCACGACTCCGACTCCACAGCCATCAAAGACAGAAGAAGGTCCTCTTGAAAGTTAGCGTTAGAAGCAACTCAGAAAAAAGCTTGTGAACTGTAATTACGTGTGGTCTATGATATGTAATATATCATCTTTATCCTTTAGCTCCCCAAGAAGCATTGGACTTCAACAAACTCATGCCAAGTTCCCCCTGTCCCGTGCCATCCGCTTATTGTCTTTCAAAATCTTCCTCAGCCTTTTCACTTCTGTTTCCAGTTCTTTCTCCGTGTGTGTAATTTTTTTTCCCTCTATCACTCCTACCCTGTGATTTCCAGAACAAGGACTAACTTGTAATGCTTTCACCAATGCGGTTCCCATCCACCGCCAGTACTCCCTCCCATCTCTTGTAACACCGGCACACGTCCGGTTCCCGCCACTAGCCCCACATCGGCAATCCCACAGCGTCATCCCCATCTTTCCATTCTTCGCAAGCACTCATCTATTACATGTACGAACATCTGGCATCAAATGACAGACACGATCCAGCGTTTCATCATCATCATTCTCCCTTGGCCATTGACTGACATGACTAAGCAGTCTCCGGCCATCACACCTTGCGGCGTCATAGGGCAACAAGAAATTATCCGTTGTTCCGTTACACCTAACGGCGTTTATTGGTACAACAGATTATTAATTGTTGTTTCTTTGATCAGTGACAAGCAAGCGGATGATCAGTCCACTGTGCCCCGAACTTGCCCTCGAGTGTACTCTACTTTTGCCGCCATAAAACCATTTCACCATGCCAGCCATACTTCCATCCAGCCAAAATTTTATTCGGGACCGAAGGTCCGCGAAAAAGGACAGTCTGGTACAGGCACAGCTCTCGCTCACTGCCTCCACTATGCTGGGAGGACCCGGCGACCGGGACCACACACAGCCTTGAGAGGACAAAGATCGCCTTAAAGGTGATCCAGCGTTTAGGAACTTCAAAAGGAATCAGGAAAAAAACAGCGCCCTACTGGTGGCGAACCAAGCAGAATGATCAAAGGAATGTCGCAATTTAAATACCCTAATTTATTACTTTCAATATCGTTCCAGCGTGGTCGGTTAGGCTAGAAAAGGGTTTCTTAACCTTTGTTGTACGGAACCCTTAGCGGTCCATGAGCGGATTCTAGGGTGTCCATAAATATAGCCTAAAATGTAAAACGTTTAAGTATGTTTTTATGTACAATTTTATTCCCATAGCCTTCGCTGGACAATCAAAGGGAACCATAGCTTTCATCGGACAATCAAAGGAGTTCGTCACACAAAAAATGAAAGGAAACCCTGGGCTAGAAGAATGCAGATCTAGATAAAGCATAAAGTAACGGTTCAGTTCTCCCAAATGCCACAAGCAGATAACGACAACCTTTAGACTACAGAAATACTGACTTTAAAGGTTGGGGGGAACGAAACCCCCATTAATGTAAGTAGTTGAAAGGGCCCAAACTAATGATCATGAAAATTATTGGATCAATTTAAGATCCGCCGCAAAGTTCCCTGTCTACATGGGCAGAGCAGTCTTCGGTTATCACGCGTGACGCCGTTGAGATTTGAAAGCGGCGATGTCTATAGGCGGTATAAAACGGAAGAGCGCAAACACAAAGAAATAAAAAGGGAGGTTATTGATAATACAAATGAAGGACAAGACAGAAGAACGTAACAAATGGAAAACTGTGCATACATCATTACTCTTCTACTTCCTGTGAAACATAGGCGTTCAACAAGTTAACGCCGAGACTTCCCATACTGTGCCATTCATCAATGTCCTTCAATGTCTTCTTTACATGTGTCTCAGCAATTGTCTTTCAATGAGTTTTATGGCTCCCTCTTTCCCTCCTACCCTGAGGATTACAGGATAAGGACTGAACTGTAAACCTTCAACTGGTTTCCTCAATGAGTACCATATCCAAAGCCGCTGTCTTTCCCTCGCCTCTTCTTCTCCTAGTATTGCTCTGGTACTTTCAATCACTTTCACATTATTATTCTCTTCATACAATTTTAATCCTACTCTGAACAAGCAACCATTTATGAAAGTCTATAACTTCTCTGTTGTAGTTTTTGTTTTCTCCATGTTTCAGAGCATGTTGTTACACAACACAACAGCCTTGACACTTCAACATTTTTATTTTCTGTTGATCTTAACTTCTTTTAATGTCTATATATTTCCAAATGAAAGGAAAGCTCCCACTGCCTTTTGTATTCTTATTTCAATACCACTGTACATTCCTCCAGCTTTATCTACTTTGTTGTCAAGATACATGTAAGAGTTGACATTTTGTTGCAATGTTTCTTCAGATAATAACTGGCTATCACTTGCCGCATTTGTTATCATAGTCTCACAATCTTTGTATTTCTGTGTATTCTCAGAACCAATTGTTGTGACCTCTCATCAAGTATCCACAATGGTATCTTGCATCTGGGACCCAAAGATGCAGCAATAGAGAATGCAGTCAGCGACCCATAGCTTGACTGCTTGCGTCAGGGTCAGCGAACCAGAGCTGACCAAGACCCTACTCCTCCTCCACGTGGTGGTCCTGGAAACAGGCTGCATCACTGCAGTCTGGCTGAGAGAATAGGGATCAAAGAGGGAAAGCAAACCCGGTCCCAAAAAATGCCGTGCTGAAGTCGGATGTGTCGACCGAAAGGTGCAGATATCGCAGCGTTGCTGTAAACAGACACAACGCAACCAACGTCCTTTTCAGGGCGAACGAGGAAGAAGAAGTATCTTGCATCTGGACATGGTTAAGGAACAGAAGCGACAGATGTAATCGGCAAAATCTAGACCAGGATTTCTAAACCTTTTTTGTGCCATGGATATTTTTGACTGTCCAATGGAGCCTTTGGCCTCTTTCTTGAAAAATAAAAAAAGTTAACAAAAGCATAATTACAATTTTAAAATTTTAGATTATGTACAAGGATCCCCAACAAATCTTTCACAGGAATAATAGCGCACAATGGACCACAGGTTAAGAAACCTTAATCTAGAAAGTCATACTTCAAATGACCAAATTACCTTCTCTTGTTATGTTCCGAAAAAGAGTTTCCTATCATTCTGACTAATTACTTCAAATGTTTTCCTTATCATGTTAACGAACTTATTCGGGACTCCATAATGCTTCATAAATTTCCAAAGTGCTTCTATGTCTAAACTGTCGAAGACCTTTTTACAGTCAACAAATCCAGTGTATAATGGTGAGTTCAATTCTAAGCTCTGTTCCGCCATTATGCGCAATGTACACGATTTTGTTTTGTTAAAAACCAGCTTGTTCTTCTCTCAATTGTCTGATCATGGCCACTTTAATCTCGCAAGTATGATCCTTACTTTGTTTTTTGTTTTTTTTCACAGTTAACTTGTAACTCTTTTTCTGCTGGCTGGATGTTCACGTGAATCTTGTGGAACTTGTCTATGTGGAAGTTTTTTCGAAATAACCCGTCAATCTCTTTATTTGCTCTTTTAGGATGCTAAGTAATTTTCCATTCGTGTCCCCTCATAAGTTCAAGCTTATACTTTCCTATTAGCTTCTCTGCATTGTTGCACATGTACTTCATATTTCCCTTGGTCTTTCCTTCGGCTACAGCGTCCCCTCTGCCTCTTGTCGGCTCGTTACTATTTAACTACTTTATCTTCTTGGTATGAGCAAAGTATAGTTCACGAGCCATGGCTCTGAGGTTTGTGCCTTTGCCTCTGTTTAAATCTGCATTCTTACATCATTTTTTTTTAATTTGCTATACTTTATTGATGGTTTCTTCTGTTATCCATGCGCTGTGTTTTCCAGAACTTCATATCTCATTCCGTATATTTTACATATGCTGATCTTCTGTGTCTTCCTACTTGTTGAAGCATTTCGTGCTTATTGGCTAATGTAACCGGGTAACATGGGGTAACGGGCCCCAAGCCGAACAGTTCTATGTCGCATTCTACGACATGCCTTGTGGATGCAGTGTGACTATTCTTTGCTCCCCTTTCGAGTACCGTTAACGGGCGAAAAACGACATATTTAAAATGAAATAACTAATGGTGTTATAATCGGCATAATTCTTAAAAAAATGACAGGACTACAGTTTATAATGTCCTCTATCTTTCATTAATTAAAATTATGACAAATCAGACAGTAGCCTAATTAAAATGCTAAGAGAGAGAGAGAGAGAGAGAGAGAGAGAGAGAGAGAGAGAGGTCTTCTACGAAGTTTTGACAACATCTGTGTACTTCCCGAATTAACACAGGTAAATTTTTTTTAAATGGCCAATCACATGCCATTTTACACGAATTAAGTGGCACACAACACTACTATCACATTTAACCTATATATCCTTCTAATTATCACACTCAGGAATCAACTGATCACACTCGGAACTTAAAAGTCAAGAAGATATCCACTGCAGTGAATAAAAACTCTACCAGGTGCGGTGGTGTTTTCCTTATTTCCTAAACAAATTGTTATGGTAGACCGAATTTCAGCTATCAAGTTTTCTATAACACACACGCGACTGGGTTGTTGGCACTAGTCATACCCTTCACAATAATAGAACCAACAGTAAACCAAAGAACCATAAACCGGTTGCGCGTTACTATTTACAAGAAATATATGGCGTTATCTTTTATGCCGCCTGGCGCGTCGCAAATAGGAGCCGCACAAGGCAAGATGGCTGACACGACGCAAGGATATCTGACACCCTAAGCCGAGCTGTCGCGTACATCCACATTCCTATGTACCCACCTTTAACCCCACCCTGAATTTCCTGTTTCTTATACACAGGTGCGTATACCAAGTGTTTTTTTAACTTTTTTTTAAACACGTGGTAAACAACGACCCTACCTCATTAATGGTCTTTTTTACACGTCATAAAATAAAAGTTACCGCCCAAATGAAGAAAGACAATATTCTTCTTCCTCGTTCGTCCTGAAAAGGACGTTGGTTGCGTTGTGTCTGTTTACACCGGAGCTGCGATATCTGCGCCTTTCGGCCGACACATCCGACTTCAGCACGGCATTTTTGGGGACCGGGTTTGCCTTCCCTCTTCGATCCCTACTCTCTCAGCCAGACTGCAGTGGTGCAGCCTGTTTCCAGGACCACCACGTGGAGGTGGAGTAGGATCTTGGTCAGCTCTGGTTCGCTGACCCTGACGCAAGCAGTCAAGCTGACTGCATTCTCTATTGCTGCATCTTTGGGTCCCGAAAGACAATATTACTGACAATAAAATACATTACACAAACCGTTAGCAGTTTATTTCTTTCTTTCTTTTAATAAGTGTTGGGTGGCTTAGAAGTGTTTTTTTTTTCTCCCGAATGTTTAGCCTTTTTGTGGCGAGGCATTTTCCTTACAACCTAGCAGTAAGTCCGTCGGTTTTATAACTGTGCTATTTGCCATTCAAAAAAAAAAAAGAGAGAGAGAACTCGATTAACTAAAGTATAGTGTTGATAAAATCGAAGCACTGAAGAGGACTACGGTGCTAGGTACAAAATTGGCTGTGCGTCCTTTCACAACAAGGCGATGGAACCGTTTGGATGGTCTGCGGTTCGATTCCCGATAAGCCTATCAGTTATATTCCTTTTTATGTTGTCTGGTGTACTGCTGTATGTCCAACGAGTGCCTGTTAATTGCCTTTATTTATTAACTGTTCACATGACTCATGTTTCCTTCCTTATTTACTAGCTTATATCAGCTAGCCATGAAGTAGCCCTGACTAGGACTGCTAGCTCGTGCTGCAATGATAAGTACTGTCCAGGACTGCTAGCTCGTGCTGCGTTGATAAGTACTGTACTGAAAAGAACTTACAGCATTTATCTCCTAGGATGATGCGGCCCCGAAAAGAACTGCCAGCTATGCCAACGCTGCCCATATCTCCTCAGTGAGAGAAGTGTTTTTTGTGTTGCACTTATAAATGCTGTCTAAGCGGTTAGAGCGTTTTCCTTTCGCGGCACAGTTACTGGGTTCCGAGATCGAAATCTGTTGACCACACGCTCCACACTACCCAGTGTTGCCCCCCCCCCCCCCCCTTAGCTCTGCAGCAGTGGTCCAACAGTGGCCAAAACTCAAGAGTTACTAATGTGGGTCTTCAAAGGTGTCTACCTTCGCACAAGATTACTCTTGGCAGAGTTGTAGGTAGAAGGAAAATGATGCATCTACATCAAGGTAGTTTTAACAATATATTCAAAAAAGCGAAAACAATGCTGCATGAGGCTGAGAAAATGGTAACTCTAGTTTCTACCGTAAACTTTTGTGAAGGATAGCGTTCTCTTATAATGCGCTAGCTCATTCAAGCCCCCAGCTGAGTTAATTCAGCGAAATTCCTCTTATTATTATTGTATAGCTCTGTTTAAGTGTATTTAAGAAATTTTCTGAGACATACAGATGTAGTACATTCAAAATGATTAAATCAACTTTAGATTTGTCTTTATACAAGTAAAAAATGTAATAATTAATTATGTTTTAACAATTTTAAAAATGAATAATTCCTTATAGAAAGAGTTATAATCACTGGGTGATGTTATGGCGTTAATAAAAAATAGTTTAAACACAGGATTTTAATGCACTAAAAAGCCACAAATAATTTTTCAAGGAGTTTATAGCTTGCAGTAAAAAATTGTAACATCAAATTGACAAAAAGCCTGGGGCGCTTAAGCGCTTATCATATATTTTATCCATAAGTGTGTAATGAAGTATAAAGCAGAAGTTAATTTCATGTAGAATCAGCGCCCCAGGCTGTGGTTACAAGACATCAGACTTAAGTACTGAAGTTCCTACGCCACTAGTGTGAGAGAAGAGTATCACCACCAACCGCCTATAGTGGACGAATTATGGGGAGAAGTGTACTCATCACCAAAAAGAAGTGATGAAAACCACAGCTGCAGGACTCATCTGGAGCTAAGTTTTATATAACAGGCTACAGCAAAAATACGGACATTATTATTAACGCCCTACCAAAACCTCAGTGAGGAAACTTTAATTTCAATTTTCACCAAATTTTCCATATTTATTTTCCGATGTTACAGACTAATTGACTATCAAATTTATTGTATGTTATTTTTAACTAAACAATAATAGTTGATTCAATTTGTATGTACGAAAGCAAACGTATGAGCCAGTTCTCCTTTATATATATATATATATATATATATCCATATATGTATATATATATATATATATATATATATATATATATATATATATATATATATATATATAGAGAGAGAGAGAGAGAGAGAGAGAGAGAGAGAGAGAGAGAGCCATTAATTATAAGAGGGCATTCGTTGGATTACTCCAACTGGGGGCTTGACGGGCCAGAATCTTTGCATAACCCCTTCACAAAAGGCGACGGACCAGATAATAAGTTAACAAATTTGCTCAGCCCTTAAGCAGCGTTTGTTCTTGACTTCTGGGAATTTCCTGTGAAGGCTCCCCTAAGGTAGAAACGACATTCATCTTCTATCTATATCTTTGCCAAGAGTAATCTTGCGCGAAGATAGATACCTTGGACGACCTACTTTTAGATACGCATGCGTGGTGACCATTAGTGGATCACTACTGCAAAGCAAGGGAGGCAATCCCGTGACAACATTATCGATCACGTAAGCAAGTATGCTTTGCAGTGGTCAACCTGCCACACGAAAAACAGTTAAGACAAAGATCAAAGAAATCGCCAACGCTACGACCATAGGGTCTTCGTCGGGTACAAGCTAGCGAAAATTACAAAGAAAAGAAAATGAAAACTAAGATAAAACTTTTTTTTTTAAAGTAAATAAAAATGAGTTTCTTCTTCTTTTTACTCCTTCGTCTTCAGACACCACATTAATGACGCTAATAAAAACAGTCGTCAGTTCAAGGTTTCTGACATCTCCAACAAGTTTGTCGTAGAGAGAAGTAAGTTGCTGCCATATGCTACTGCGTTCATTGCTGTATGCAAGGCGGGACTGTAACAGATTTTCGGCTGACTTTAATAAAGATAATAAAAGTATGCAGATGATGATATCTGTCCAATATGCGCAGTATTATTTAAAAGATATTATAATAAAAATGGCCTATAAGTGGAAAGGGAAGAGTGGAACTTCCAAGACTGAGTTATAAGTGCCTCCCACCTGAGTATCACTACTCGAAAAAAAAAAAAACCAAACACTTCACTAGCAACCATGGATAAGCACAAGCATTCAGATATAGGATTTTGTACCTCAATGAAGAGGGAGTGTCACAAAGTGACTAATAATTTTATTTTCCCAACACGTCTCACTTTTCTTACTCTTTTAATGTTTTGGTTTCCTCGATTTTTTTTTGCATTTTTGGGTTTTCTTTTCTTCCAGATTTTACCTACGTAGCCCATTATTCCCCTCTCAGACCCCACCCCGCGGTTTGATTTCGTTCTGGTCTTCATTATAAATTGAACACTTGGTCAGTAGTGGTCAGCTTACGATAATATTACCTAAGCTGCACCTGGTGTCTGTCTGACTAGGGGGAACGCTTGTAGCTCGTAACAGTGTTGATCTAGAGCGAGTAAAAGTTTCTTTGAAGAAGCGAACCGCTAGCGGGAGCAAAGGTGAGACAACCCTTTGAGATCTGAGTACCCGCAATCATCTCCGATTCAAGGGGGACAAAACTCACGTTCGTTCTGAGATGTTGGTTGTGGCCCTTGATAGCTCATAGAATAATATTATGTCTTATCTCGAAACTTTCTCGCGGTTGTTGTCTCTGATGTAGACTATAGAATAACATTTGTCTTACTCATGATTACGTTATACGTCGGACATCTGTGGAAACATGCGATGCCAGGTGGCCGGAGTTGGCGTCTCTGGTAGACTATAAATCTAGAGAGTTTTACTCAGTCAAGCACACTCGTAAATTTTTCCTGCCCGTAGATGACCAAATGAGACAGGCAGATGTGGGCACAAAACTAGATTGTGTTGCCTATTCTCGTCATCTTGGGTTTCAGGATATCCCACTGCTACTGCAGGATTCCAGCCAGGCAAAGAACGTAACATTCTCCTCGATCTAACGGATCCTGAAAGCAATTAGCACCACGAGTTGTCACCTATACCTGAAGTGCAACCCTTTTTCAACGCCCATCCCTCTAATGGGAAATGAGCTCACGCAATGTATAACTGTGGCGAGAGGTTTTGTTTGGCTCTTGGATCAGTATAGTACTGACAATTACAGAAATAGAATTTCTGCAGAAAATGGTGAAGTCCCAGTGTCTGAGAGGACTACTGGTATCACAAATTAGTTACGGCTGTGAATGTTCTGATCTCGAAACAATACTAGAGAGGAGACCGACATAAAGCGCCACCTCCGCTGTGTAACTAACTGTGATATTAATAAACAAGGAAACAGATTTTGCTTAACAATGATAAAATTGACAAGTCTTCAAATACAATTTCCTAAGTATTTATTTCGTATATACACTATCTACTCTTGTGCTGAAGGGTGAATGTTGAAAAAAATGGAATGTACTGAATTTGTAAGTTTACATATGATTTATAAATATTTATATATATATATATATGTAAATAAATATTACAAGTTTTCCAATTATAGGAACAAAAATTATATCAGCTGTGCTGTTAATTAAGGATATAACACTTATCAGCTATGTTGTTATTTTTGTCTCTTGCTATGCTAATTTCACTTTCTCATCACTGACAGTTTCTATGCTCACAATGCTGACAGAAATGGTACTAATGTGTACTCATCTCTTAAAACGTTCTGTTCTCCCTAGTTTGGTTCACACAACTCCTGCTGAGGCTCGTTACTTTAACCCACCCAAGACTGAGGGGGACTAAAGATGTAGCTTCTGTACAATCTCTATGCTCCTGCGAAGTTCCAGGCAGCGGGATTGACTCGAACATACGACCTCAGGTTTTTAGGACACAAATGAAACCTGTAACAAGGAAAAATAGGGGCTAATTTCTGTCCTCAAGCCCACCTATTTCTATTGTATATGATATGAGCGTGTCTCAGTGTCTGCATGTGGGATGAATGACAACATGGCTCAGTATGATTTAGCAATAGCGAGACAAGACAGGTGTCTACTTGCAAAACATTCTTTCTGATAAACTAATGCATGGATACATTCAATAATATAGATTCAATACATGAATACATTTAATACATTAATACATCCCATAATATAAATCAATACATGAATAAATCCAATAATATGTACACCTAGGTGTGATACAACAATGTCCTTCCCCCTATAATCCCAGGCCCCCTCTGACGAGTGCTATACAAGCTGGTAACATATATCCTAACAATAACGTTATGTTCTTATGATAGGAATATATGCGACGAGGACTGTTTGGTTATATATATCAGGTGGGAGTTATAGGAGACAATAGATTGGAGTTAGATGAGACAATAGATTGAGTCCTAACAAGGACTGTTTTGGTTATATTGCAGTTTGGAGTTATAAGAGACAATAGACTGAAGTTATAGAGACAATGACAATAGATTGAGTCCTAACAAGGACTGTTTTGGTTATATTTTTTGCAGTTTGGAGGTTATCAGAGACAATAGACTGAAGTTATAGACTGATCAGAGACAATAGACTGAAGTTATAGACTGACAATAGATTGAAGTATGAGTCCTATTAGTCTTCGTCTATTCAATCATAATAGGAAATACAATCATTATACTAAATTTCCCCAAGATACAATCAGTGAACCAAAATATATTAAATATATACAGGTCTGCTGTAAGCCTCTTTTCCTAAAGGTTATCGTAAATTTATATTTACCCTCCAAGATTTAAAAAAAAGGCCAGTTTGACTCGACTAGTGAAGTAGGTTGCAGGTCGATGCCCTCAGGTAAGCAACAAATCAGGGTGACAGCTTCTTCCTCTTCAGTCAGTATCTCTGGCGTCAAGTTCGGGGTTGCGTGGTTAGCATAAAATCCGCCCGATTATATAGGCAGGTAAATACTTAAGGAAAGCTTTCGGTTGGTTCCTGGCGGAGCAAGTTGATTGGTTTCCTCCGGTTTCGTCTTTTGCTCATACCGCCTAATTTTATTCAGTTTTTTTCGCCGCCATCTTGCGTGAACTGCGTGAACAGTATAATTTATTCTGTCTCAGAGACTGGTGAACGGTGATCGTTGATTGGTTGAAGCAAATCTGTATTTCGACATAGTGATTAACCAAGTAGTGGCTTACACTCGTTTCACGACATAGCCCCCTCCTTTCCTAGCTGTGACTTGTCATAGCTGACGTGTAAACCCCTGCTGTGGTTAATCCTTTTGCGTCTGTCCTTCCAGAGTACTAGGGTGTCGACTTAAAAAATCAGCTCCTACATTGTCTCTTCCCGGAATGTAATTCACGGTAAAGGAATAAGGCGCCAGAAGCAGACTCCACCTTAACAATCTCGAATTTAGCTTTTTAGATGCAGCCAAGAATGTTAAAGGTTGGTGATCGCTTTGGACAATGAAGTGTGTCCCATACAGATAAGGTGAAAATTTGTTGATGGACCAAATTAGAGCTAAACATTCTTTCTCTATGGTCGAGTAATTCAACTCAGCTGCATTCAGCTTCCTACTGGCGTAGGCGACTGGTAAAAGTTCCTCCGGCTGGGCTTTTGATTTCTGCAAGAGAGTTGCACCAATACCTATACTGCTAGCGTCCGTCCTTAATACAAATTCCTGTGTGATATCGGGTAGTGTAAGGATTGGTTTGCTGGTGAGTTTTGCTTTTAGCTCTGTGTAAGCTTTTTCACAATCAGCATTCCATTGGATTTTGTCAGGCTGTCCTTTCTTCGTTAAGTTGGTTAATGGTGCACACAGAGAGTTAAAGTGGGGTATGTACTTCTGATAGAACCCACATAAAGACACGAATGATCTCACATCTTTCTTCGTTTGAGGTCTGGGTGCCTTCTTTAACTTCTCTATATTCTTTGGGTCAGGAGACATATGACCTGTAGAAATAGTGTGACCTAAGAATTCCAACTCCTTACAACCGATATAGCACTTGGTTGGACGTGCAGTCAATCCAGTGGCTCTCAGTCTGTCAAACAACATGGAGAGCGCTACTATATGCTCTTCAAATGTGTTTGTAGCAACAAGAATGTCATCCATAAAGTTAGTGATATGGGGATTTTGTAGAGGTTCCAATAATTTCCTCATCATTCTTGAAAAGATACTGGGAGCATTTTTCAGCCCAAAGGGTAGTACATTAAACTCGTAGTGTCCGTCTGATGTACTAAATGCCAGCATTTTCCTAACTTCTGGTTTCACTGGTATTTGGTAGTATCCCTTGCTTAGATCTACCTTCGATAAATACCTAGCCTTACTCAGTGTAGAGAATAGCTGGTTGGTGTCAGGTAATGGGTCCACCTGAGATTCTGTGATCGCATTAAGCTTCCGGTAGTCAATACATAACCTGTGTTCACCACTCGGTTTTCTCAATAGCACCACACTTGAGCTATAGGGAGAGTCTGACTTCGAGATAATTTTCTCCTTCAACAGATAATCAACTTCCTCCCTTAGTGCTTGGGCTTTCGCATAGGGTATAGGGTATGTTCTCATGCATACTGGGGTAGGGTCGGTAACCTTCATGTCGTACTCTAACAGATTCGTACGACCTGGCTTATCTGTGAGCACATCAGCATGGGTTTCCAACACTTTCTGAACCCTCTTCTTCTGCTCTGGAGTTAAATGTTCACTAATATTTACTTGAACATAATCCTCTGTAGTTGTGAGTGGATACTCCATAGAGTGAAGTGGTTCACCGTGCATTTCTGTTGCAATGGCTAGGGTCATGATATGTGCAACTTCTGATGATTCCTTGTCATAGTATTTTTTAAGAAGATTGACATGATATACCTTCTCCTTTCCTTTCTTGTCAATCTTATAATTGGTCCTGGAAAGTTTCTCCAGTATGACATAGGGTCCCTGCCATCCAATCTGCAATTTATTATTGCTGCTTGGCAACAGTAATAACACCTTTTCCCCCACCTCCAGTTCCCTATCCTTTGCTTTTTTGTTGTAGTAGGCAGCATGCTTCCTCCTGGCCTGTCTTAAGTTATCATTGGCCAGTTTCCAACCTGCTTTCAATCGAGATGTCAACTCGTTGACGTACTGGTATGAGGAAGTCACTGTTTCCTCTGCCTTTTCATCAGTCCATGTCCGCAGCAATGCTTCCAGTGGACCTTTTATTGGTCTTCCAAACAACAATGTAGCTGGAGCCAATCCAGTTGAATTGTGGGGTACTTCCCTATATGCAAATAGTGCAGCGGGTAAGTAGGTATCCCAAGTATCAGGTTTTTCACTCGCCAGCTTTCTAAGGATTGAAATTAGCGTACCATTGAACCGCTCTACTTGACCGTTCCCTTGGGCATGGTAGGGACTACAATGATAGTGCCTGGCTTGAAATATCCTGAATACTTCTTGTGTTAGCTTTCCCTTAAACTGAGACCCATTGTCAGTCAATATCTGATGCGGGAAACCTAATCGGGTAAATATTGTCAACAGGGCCTCTGCCACGTGCTTTGAATCTATAGCTGACATGGCCACTGCTTCTCCCCACATAGAGCAAGTATCAACCAAGGTTAAGATGTAAGCATTTCTCTTCTTGGTCCTAGTGAGGGGTCCAACAATATCTACTGCAACACGTTCAAAAGGGGTTCCCATAATAGGCATTTCTCCCAGTGTTGCTGGTGCAGTCCTATGCTTAGGAGCTACTCTTTGGCATTCTGGACAGGATCTTACATATCTTTTTATGTCCTCTGTAATTCCTGGCCAAAAGTAGTGACAGGCTATCCTTTGTCCAGTGGCCCCTATTCCCATATGTCCACTGAAGGGTATAGCATGTCCTAGCGTCATAACCTTCTCCCTGTAAGATTTTGGCACTACAAGCTGTCCATGCCCTTTAGGTCCTGTTCCAGCTTTTCTGTATAGTAGGCCATTCTTCATATACAAGTCTCCTTTCTCTGGAGGGTTATGGGCTTTTGGCAATTTGCCAAAACAAGGCTTCAACGTGCTGTCTGCTGCTTGAGCCTTTTTCATCTCTTCTGGATGAGTATTGATAGGATTTTCCTCCATTTTCCTGGAGCTTTCCCTGGTCTGGACTGTTGCCATAACTACAGGTTTTATAGGTTCTCCAAGGAAAACATACCTACACCCCAAAATCAAAGGGTAAATAGGGTCGTCCATCACTGCTGCTTTGATTTCTCCTTCCACATAACGAGATCTTATGTTGATTCGAGCTATGGGTAGTGTCATGGTTCTTGCTCCCTTGATCGGTCCTCTGATTTCCACTGTTTCTGTGTTTATCTGGTCAGGACTCACTAGAGAAGAGCACACAACTGAATCAAAGTCCAATCCTGTGTCATATAAACACAGTACTTGAGTGCCATTCACGGTCACTTCCTCACAGACAGGGGGATGATGGAAGTCTTTCTGACTTACTGCCATTTCCTTCCTTCCCTGATTCCCTGTTGTAAGACATGCAGCATGATGAGGAGGATTCTTCCTTCTGCAGTCCGCAGTATTGTGGTTACTCATTAGACAAGTTTTACACCACTTTCCTTCCTTCCGGTAGGTGTCTTATCCGATCTTAGAGGGTTTTTGTCCTTTTGGTCAAATCTTTGTTTATTCCTTGTGGTATAGTCTTTTTGTTCATATTTGGTATAGTTTTGTGATGATTTGAAGTTTTCACCCTGCTTCTTCTTATTTCCTAATAATTCTGCCTGAGCTGCTTGATATCTCTCAGCAACAGTTACAATATCTTCCAATCTCTCTGCTCCTTGTTCCATGATAAACTTCCTCATTTCTTGAGGCATGGACTCTTTCACTTGCTCCATCATTATCATTTCTTTCAGATCCTGACACTTTCCTAAACTACTCCATTTTTCCAAATAGGTTTCCAGTCTAGCAGAGAATTGGTGATAGTTTTCTCCTGGAAGAAGTTTAGCTGTTCGGAATTTCTTTCTATATGATTCTGAGTTCTTTTCATATCTCACAAGCAGTGCCTGCTTCAGGATTTCATAATCTTCCTGGTCATCTCTTGAGAGCTTCAAATACACATCGTAGGCCACACCTCTCAATCCCTGAGATAGTTTAAGACTCCATTTTTCTTTCACTAAGCCATAGGTAGTGGCTAGTCTTTCGTATCTATCCAGGTACGACTCAATGGCGTCTTCTTTCTCAACAAATGGGTCCAGATGAAAATTCATGGCCCCACTTGAGGTGCTCTGGCTGGAGCTACTCTCAGAGTGAGGTGAGCTACCACCATTATTGCCAGTATTTGCCTGAATTTCAAGCTCTTTTAATCTCAACTGATGGTCTCTCTCTGCTTGTAATTTCCTTTCCTCAGCTTCTAACCTTTTAGTTTCTCTTTCAGCTTCCAGTCTTTTGTCTTCTCTCTCAGCTTCCAGTCTTTTGTCTTCTCTCTCAGCTTCCAGTCTTTTGACTTCTCTTTCAGCTTCCAGTCTTTTGACTTCTCTTTCAGCTTGCAACCTCCTTTCTTCAGCCTCAAATTTCTTTGCTTCTCTATCAGCCTCTAATTTCTTTGCTTCAGTCTCTAATTGCAACTTTCTTTCTTCCCTATCCATGTGTTTGTCCACTTCTGTTGTGACATACTGAGTGAGAGCATCACCTGTCAAATTTAATTCCTTACCCATCTGCATGATCGCAGTTCTGAACTTCACTAGATCAGCCATGGCGTTACTTAGATAGGGTATGTATATTTACTATAACCAATTTATTGTAATTAAACTTAATTAATTTAAATGAACAAAAAATTTCCGTGCAACTTTGTGAGCATCAACTATTTACTGAGTACTAAATGGTACTCCTCCTAAGAAAACAATAAAAAAAATCCTATTATAGAATTTTTTTTTTTCAAAAATTTGTTTCTTATGTTATCTATGGGTGGCACAAGATAGAATGTAGATAGATGAATAGACTAAGTATGGCTCAAGATATAGAGAAATATCCCAGGAACGAGCCCCCAGTGTGGCGAGAGGTTTTGTTTGGCTCTTGGATCAGTATAGTACTGACAATTACAGAAATAGAATTTCTGCAGAAAATGGTGAAGTCCCAGTGTCTGAGAGGACTACTGGTATCACAAATTAGTTACGGCTGTGAATGTTCTGATCTCGAAACAATAGTAGAGAGGAGACCGACATAAAGCGCCACCTCCGCTGTGTAACTAACTGTGATATTAATAAACAAGGAAACAGATTTTGCTTAACAATGATAAAATTGACAAGTCTTCAAATACAATTTCCTAAGTATTTATTTCGTATATACACTATCTACTCTTGTGCTGAAGGGTGAATGTTGAAAAAAATGGAATGTACTGAATGTAATGAATTTGTAAGTTTACATATGATTTACAAATATATATATATATATATAATATATATTACATATATATATATATATATATATATATATATATATATATATATATATATATATATATATATATATATATATATATATATATATATACAAGTTTTCCAATTATAGGAACAAAAATTATATCAGCTGTGCTGTTGTGCTGTTAATTAAGGATATAACACTTATCAGCTATGTTGTTATTTTTGTCTCTTGCTATGCTAATTTCACTTTCTCATCACTGACAGTTTCTATGCTCACAATGCTGACAGAAATGGTACTAATGTGTACTCATCTCTTAAAACGTTCTGTTCTCCCTAGTTTGGTTCACACAACTCCTGCTGAGGCTCGTTACTTTAGCCCACCCAAGACTGAGGGGGACTAAAGATGTAGCTTCTGTACAATCTCTATGCTCCTGCGAAGTTCCAGGCAGCGGGATTGACTCGAACATACGACCTCAGGTTTTTAGGACACAAATGAAACCTGTAACAAGGAAAAATAGGGGCTAATTTCTGTCCTCAAGCCCACCTATTTCTATTGTATATGATATGAGCGTGTCTCAGTGTCTGCATGTGGGATGAATGACAACATGGCTCAGTATGATTTAGCAATAGCGAGACAAGACAGGTGTCTACTTGCAAAACATTCTTTCTGATAAACTAATGCATGGATACATTCAATAATATAGATTCAATACATGAATACATTTAATACATTAATACATCCCATAATATAAATCAATACATGAATAAATCCAATAATATGTACACCTAGGTGTGATACAACAATGTCCTTCCCCCTATAATCCCAGGCCCCCTCTGACGAGTGCTATACAAGCTGGTAACATATATCCTAACAATAACGTTATGTTCTTATGATAGGAATATATGCGACGAGGACTGTTTGGTTATATATATCAGGTGGGAGTTATAGGAGACAATAGATTGGAGTTAGATGAGACAATAGATTGAGTCCTAACAAGGACTGTTTTGGTTATATTGCAGTTTGGAGTTATCAGAGACAATAGACTGAAGTTATAGACTGACAATAGATTGAGTCCTAACAAGGACTGTTTTGGTTATATTGCAGTTTGGAGTTATCAGAGACAATAGACTGAAGTTATAGACTGACAATAGATTGAAGTATGAGTCCTATTAGTCTTATGAGTCCTCTATATCAATCATAATAGGAAATACAATCATTATACTAAATTTCCCCAAGATACAATCAGTGAACCAAAATATATTAAATATATACAGGTCTGCTGTAAGCCTCTTTTCCTAAAGGTTATCGTAAATTTATATTTACCCTCCAAGATTTAAAAAAAAGGCCAGTTTGACTCGACTAGTGAAGTAGGTTGCAGGTCGATGCCCTCAGGTAAGCAACAAATCAAGGTGACAGCTTCTTCCTCTTCAGTCAGTATCTCTGGCGTCAAGTTCGGGGTTGCGTGGTTAGCATAAAATCCGCCCGATTATATAGGCAGGTAAATACTTAAGGAAAGCTTTCGGTTGGTTCCTGGCGGAGCAAGTTGATTGGTTTCCTCCGGTTTCGTCTTTTGCTCATACCGCCTAATTTTATTCAGTTTTTCGCCGCCATCTTGCGTGAACTGCGTGAACAGTATAATTTATTCTGTCTCAGAGACTGGTGAACGGTGATCGTTGATTGGTTGAAGCAAATCTGTATTTCGACATAGTGATTAACCAAGTAGTGGCTTACACTCGTTTCACGACATAGCCCCCTCCTTTCCTAGCTGTGACTTGTCATAGCTGACGTGTAAACCCCTGCTGTGGTTAATCCTTTTGCGTCTGTCCTTCCAGAGTACTAGGGTGTCGACTTAAAAAATCAGCTCCTACATTGTCCCTTCCCGGAATGTAATTCACGGTAAAGGAATAAGGCGCCAGAAGCAGACTCCACCTTAACAATCTCGAATTTAGCTTTTTAGATGCAGCCAAGAATGTTAAAGGTTGGTGATCGCTTTGGACAATGAAGTGTGTCCCATACAGATAAGGTGAAAATTTGTTGATGGACCAAATTAGAGCTAAACATTCTTTCTCTATGGTCGAGTAATTCAACTCAGCTGCATTCAGCTTCCTACTGGCGTAGGCGACTGGTAAAAGTTCCTCCGGCTGGGCTTTTGATTTCTGCAAGAGAGTTGCACCAATACCTATACTGCTAGCGTCCGTCCTTAATACAAATGATCATCAGTCAGAGCATAGTGGCTTCCAGCATATCTATCAGCCCAGCGTCTTCAGCAGAATTGAAAGCACCAAGACTGTGTGCTTAAACTGAGTGCTCAGTCACAAATAAAGTCCAAACCAGCCAAACCGGATTTAAACATCAAGTACGCAGGCCTAATTTCACGCGCTGGATAATAGCGCATTGGACCGTTTGTCCTAAATTGACCTCGTCTTGTGTGTGTGTCTGGTCATTCAAAACCTCCGCATGTACTAGCGGTCAGCCGAATATAGACAGAGTAATCTACAGCCTATCTCGTTACTTGTGGGTAACCAACGGTGCATGGATGGCGCCTACAGTGGATTTATAGTGTAATTCATCATCTATTGGAGGATATACATATAAAGACACTAACTGGAGTTTTTGAATTTGGTTCCACAAAAGCGGAAGGATTGGAGCTCTGTTTATTCATTTCTCGGTGTTCTACAGGAGTTGGTGGACTGTTTGTTCGTTGGTGTTTAATTGGATATTTGTTAACTTGATGTGAATATTAAGGCCTTTCTTATGTTGTTGTGCTGATATACTTATTTTCATATGTTTTTTCTTCTTTCAAGAACCTTTAATAAATTTTACTCATTTATTAACACGCTGTTCACGACCCTTCATCCATACTTAATATTGCAAGCTCTTACTATCGTCTCTACTTTGAACAGAGAAAGGAGAGAGAGAACGGGTGGTTCTTAAGACTATATAAGTGTGTTGAGGCATGGAAAGAGAGATAGCTTTAATGAATCCTCTGCCAGATTTGTCTCAAGTTCCCCCTATTTTACACATTATCTGTGTGTTGTCTATAATTCTGTCAGTCCACTCTCATTGTCGATTTCAGTAAAATTGTCTGACTCGACAAATACTCTAAAACCTTAACTCAACCACGACAGGGAGTGTTTTCTGAGAGAAAATATTATGCGGTGTTTATTGTTTCTAATACACAGATATACATTCTATGATGGGTACTTGTCAGGCACTTGACACGTTGCATATTTCTGAGATAAAAAACTCTATTTTTTTTTCTAGGCAATTTTATTTGGGGAACCTAGAATATCTTAACTGCATCTTCATCCAGAAAGTGTTTAATTGTAACTAAATGGTGGAAAGAAAAACAACATATAACATTGTAAGAATACACTCGATACGCTATCATCACACAGCAAGGACATTACTTTTCATCGGCTGCTTCTAAACGCATCACGCACGCCACTCGCCAAAATAGCACTCAAAAGAAAAACAAGCTACATCAAAAAGACTCAAACTTGTCTTAAATTCTTCTTCGTACATTTTCAGACGTAAACTTGAAAAAGTTTAAAGAAAGCGGTGGTCAGTCTGAGGTTGTTATTATCTACACACAGTTTGTCTTAAAATTCCGTCTCCATTGTTGGGTGGTGAAGAAAATTATAATTTGCCTGTTCTTCGTGCAGAAACTGGGATACGTGATGTCTTCCTTGATGACCTTTGATGGCTTCTTGTAGAGACAGAAATTTCTGAGACATTTTAGTTCACAGCTGCCTGATTAATAAACAGTCCTACAAATTTTGGTACTTCTTCTTCTTCTTCCTCGTTCTTCCTGAAAAGGACGTTGGTTGCGTTGTGTCGGTTTACGCCGGAGCTGTGATATCTGCACCTTTCGGTCGACACATCCGACTTCAGCACGGCAGTTTTTTAGGACCGCGTTTGCCTTCCCTCTGCGATCCCTACTCTCTCAGCCAGACTGCAGTGATGCAGACTGTTTCCAGGACCACCACGTGGAGGTGGAGTAGGGTCTTAGTCAGCTCTGGTTCGCTGACTCTGATGCAAGCAGTCAAGCTATGGGTCGCTGACTGCATTCTCTATTGCTGCATCTTTGGGTCCCAAATTTTGGTACAAAGGCATGTCAATGCCCAAGATGTCACAACTCTCCGCCTTCGATCAAAAAGGAAACTGGTTCATATCAGAAAGGCACCTTCGTTGTGAGAAAGGCCTTTATTTGTGTATCTAGAAATCGTATCTACACCACTGTTTGTAACAGGTGTGGTATTGCTTATGTTAGGGAAACAAATAATCGTTTATCCGATAGGAACGTTTAAGTGGCAGAGAGATTAGAGCGCTTGCTTCTCAAGGCAATGGGACACGGATATATATACATATATCTCATTATAAAGTTCTGGTGGCGGGGGACCCCCCCCCCCCCCCCCCCCACTTTTTTTAAAGCAACAAATACAGTTGTTTCTCCGGATGCATCAAATTGTGACTTAAACGTTGCTATTGCCAGGACAGTGTTTGTATTTTTTCGATTAGTGGGGTATACTCTGGCCAAGCCACACCTATTTTTTGCCGGGATAAACACGTGCATTTCCAATGCAACAGAGTGCTGAGTCTGTCATTAAAATCGTCTCACAATCTATTTTTAATAATCTTACTTGCAGTACAGCTGTGAATCTTTTCATATTCACTTCTCATCCACATGACACATCAGGTAACAAAATCCTTCCATTTTTTCCTAAACACCATTCCCTTCTAACTAGTTTCACCACTATTCATCCCACGATCTTTTCATTAGTAATTCTTCTCATATTTTCAAAACGTCATTTTCAAATTATAATGAACGAGATTAATGTTTTTATGGTTTCTATTAACACAGACACCCCGATATTCTCTTCCCCTCTGCGTTCTAGTTAAGGGCATGTATCCGGCTGTTGTGTCCTATCCATGTGCACTTTCTCCCTTTAATCTCCAGGTGTACTAGTTGTTGTCTGGTTCTATTACACGGTTATGTATTTGTTATTACAAGGGGACTGACATAAGTCTTGGGCCTGACCATGAAGGACATGTCACAGAGAGCTGAAATTTTGTATAGTATTTATTCCCTTTAAATATAGCCACCGTCTGAATTGACACACTTTTGCCATCTCTGCTTGACCTTGAAAAGACCTTGGGAGTAGAACACCCTATTTTTCAAACTAAACCAGTCATCACATGCCACTATAACCTCTTCATCGCTGTCAAAATGATTTCCTTTTAGCTGTTTTTAAATTTGGGAATAGAAAAAAGTCTGATGGAGCCAAATCTGGAGAATATGGTGGGTGTGGAAGAATTTCACTATTCAAATCGTTGGCTGCTAGCTGCACAAGCCATGCTTTGTGAGAGGGCGCGTTGTCTTGAAGCAAAGGAAGATTTTGAGTGCGCGTTATCCCTCGTTTCCTGGTCACAACCTTTCTTAGTTTTGCGAGAAGATCTGCATAGTACTGTCCATTAACTGTGTTGCCACGAGGCAGATAATCTTTCAAAAGGAAACCTTTGCCGTCCCAAAAAACAGTCAGCATCACTTTGCCTGCAGATTTATGCGCCCTTGGCTTGACAGGTGTTGGGGAGCCCAGGGTTTTCCATTGCATGCTGGCAATTTTGGATTCGGGGTCATAATGGTGTACCCAAGTCTCCTCTACTGTCACCATGGTCTCCAAAAAATGTAGGTGTTTTTCCCTGAAACATCATAAATTTTATCACAGCTCTGGCCTCCTTCTTTTCCATTGTTTTGTCAAATCTTTGGAGCAGCAGATCCGGTCAATAGGGTACATTGCGCCGTGCACTGTAGCGGGAAAACCCATTGATGAAACAAACGCGTACTTTACACATTTAGTGCAAATATGATGAACTTTAAATGTGCCAAGTTTCATCTTCCTCCTGTGACTCCTTCATGGTCAGGCCCAAGACTTATGTCAATCCCCTTGTACATCTGACTATCTGGAGTTCATACGGGCAGAAATTGGGGGGGGGGGGGGGGGGGGGGGAGGTTATAATAAAATTAATGGATACGTTTCATAGAGTGTGCATAAACAGCTAAAACAAACAAACAGAACGAAAAGATTAATAAACGTGTCCCGAAAGTGAGTGGCGTGCCAAGGAAGATAATTACTAAGTTGCCTCCTTTTGGAGAAGCGCCCCCCCTTCCCCCCCCCCCATTCAACCTAGACACAGGGTCCGTTATATCTGGGTGCATGTCCAACATATAACAGACCTAGTGATCCGCCTTTTTAGGGCTTGTTATGAGAATATGAAAATGACAACAGTGTGAATATGGACTAAACTGAGGGACAACTTACAGCAGCCACCAAAGACAGACAATTCAGGGTAATGTAACAAACACACACAACGGGAACATACTTTGATTAACAACACTATGATCCGAACAATGTGGAGAGACATGATCGCCTGTGCCAGAAGGCAGGGTGCTTCAAGATGAGCATCAGATCTAAAACTTTAGATGAGACGTAAAAGAATGTTTTAAAAATTGGTGTCAAAGTAAGGGGTTGGAGTAAACTGATAGCAAGGGCTTCACACCTTCATTTGAAGTAGCCAACGAGAGAAGCCTGAGACAGACCACCAACTTTACGAGAATGTAGTTGTGAATTGGCCGTGGTGCATCACTTAAATACCAGCGGTCTAACATCAATGATAAGCTCTATCTGGACACAGAAATTGACAGCCGCATTGGCAACGCTGCGACCATCTTTGCCCGCCTCACAACGCATGTTTGGGGTAACTCCAAACTCACAATGAAGGGTATGGTATTTAACGCCCACGTCACCAGCACGCTTCTGTATGGCAGCGAGACATGGACAACCCATTTTAAGCAAGAAAGAAGGCTCAATACCTTCCATCTGTAGCGTGAGGTTTTTATTGGCTCTAGGATCAGTATAGTACTGACAATTACAGAAATATAATTTCTGCAGAAAATGGTGAAGTCCCAGTGTCTGAGAGAACTACTGGTATCACAAATTAGTTACGGCTGTGAATGAGCTGATCTCGAAAAATTAGTAGAGTGGAGACAGTCATAAAATGCCACCCCGCTGTGTAACTAACTGTGATATTAAAACAAGGAAACAGATTCCACTTAACAATTATAAAATTGACAAGTCGTTCAAATACAATTTCCTTATTTATTAAGTATATACACTATCTACTCTTGTGCTGAAGGGTGGATGTTGGAAGATGGAATACAATGGATTTGTAAGTTATATATATTACAACAACTCTTCCAATTATAGGAACAAAATTATAGATATCAGCTGTGCTGTTAATCAATTAAAGAAACTTTATCAGCTGTGCTGTTAATCTAGTCTCTTACTACGCTAAATCCTTTTTTCTTCCTTGACCGTTAAATGCTCACAATTGCCGACGGAAATGGTACTAATGTGTACTCATCTCTTGAAACAGTTCTGTCCTTAATTTCTTGCACACAACACCCGCTGATGATCGTTTCGTTAGCCCACCCAAGACTGAGGGGGACTAAGGATGTAGTTCCGGTGCAATCCCTGTGCTCCTGCGAAGTTTCAGGCAGCTGGGTTGACTCGAACATATGACCTCAGGTTGGATGACACGAATAAAACCTGTAACAAGGAAAAATGGGGGCTAACTTCTGTCATCAAGCCCACCTATTTCTAGTGTATATGAGATGAGCGTGTCTCAGGTGTCTGCATGTAGGATGAATGACAACATGGCTCAGTATGATTTAGCAATAGCGAGACAAGACAGGTGTGTACTTGCAAAACATTCTTTCTGATAATTCAATAATACATGAATACATCCAATAATTTGTACACCGTATGATACAACCGTTTCCTTCCACCTATAATATACCAGGCCATCCCTGATAAGTGCTATACTGGCTGGTAAAATATACCCTAACAATATTGTTGTGGTTATATAGGTTGGAGTCATACCAGGAAATACAATAATTATACCTAATTCCCTAAGATATAATCAGTATACCTGATACATTCACAGTAAAACTAAAATCCTATATGAAATATATACCTGGTTTCCTTCTTCAACAGTCATACACAATCATTACGCATGATACTATAAAATACAATCATTATACAGGATATAGTCATAGGTTATATTCAGGTTGGAGTTTTATATATATATATATATAGTCCTAACAAGGACTGTTTGGTTATATTTCAGGTTGGAGATAGGTTATATTTCAGGTTGGAGTTATATGAGCCCTAAAAAGGACTGATAGGTTATATTTCAGGTTGGTTATAGTCTTCAGCAATCATACCAGGAAAGACAATCATTATACCCGATTCCATAAAATATAATCCTTATACATGATATACATTAATTATATACAAGGTACAGGTGTAGGTATTATAAATGATAAGCTAAACAATACAATCATTTGGTAAAGGTATGATGTAGGCATATTCTCCTACAAGTTTTTAGTAAGTTTACCTACCCTCTAAGATTTATACAAGCCACATTTTCACTCGACTAGTGAAGCAAGTCTGCCCGGTCAATGCAGGTGAGCAATAAATCAGTCTTGACAGTTTCTCTTCTCCAGTCGGTCGCTAGCTGGCCTTCGTGTTGGTGTGTGTGATTTTGAATAAAACGCGCCCGTTTATAAAGGTAAACTCAGGTAAATGCCAGTGTGTAAGGAAACCTTTTGATTGGTTATCTGCGGTTTGGTACATTTTTATTGCCGACAAGCTGATTGGTTATATGCGGTTTGGTACATTCCGTGACCGCGTCCCGAAATTTTAGGCTTAAGTTTTTCCTCTTTTATTTGTCCAATTATTCTGTCTGCCGCCATCTTGGGGGAACACGATGGCGTATACTTCGTGTAATTTATTCTGGCTCAGAGACTGTTCGTTGATTGGCTGTGCATATGTGTTAAAAAAGAAGTGGGTTTACACACACGTTTCACGACACCATCTATGGTGTCTACTCGGTAGTTCGTGGAAGGACAACGTGACAAATTTCGAGGTGCTATCACGTGCTGGCCACCAAAGCGTGTATACACTGCTTAGGCAGCGCAGACTTCGCTGTCTCGGCCATATCCGTTGCTAGGAAGATGATCGCATCCCCACAGATATTTTCTACGAACAACTGGCAGATGGAAAAAGAACAGAAGGGCGACCGCAGCTGATGATCAAAGATGTGTACACGAGAGACATGAAGGCACTGAACATAAATCCAGCAACCTGGGAGGATGAAGCCGCCGATCGCACCAAGTGGCGATGCTCCCTACGGCGCCACCTCAGTTTGGGCGAAAAGAAGCTCTCACAACAGACATAAGAAAAAAGAACACGCCGCAAGGAACATTAGGTAAAAAAGCAGCTGAGGGCTATCATCTCAAGAACACATTCCCATAGTCAGTTATGACTGAAGGAGACTACTAATCCACTAAGATGTAGTTATAGGACAACGAACGAAGATAAAGACTAGAAGTGTTAGAATGTGCGCTACTGTATGTGGAGATATGGGCAATACAAGTACAGACTATCCGCGACTTACGACCACTCGTGTTTACGACGGTCATCCCATTAATCACATTATATTTTTATGATTTTTTTTTTTTACCCACGACGTTCGGTCGTACAACTGTTATTTATTTATTATTTATTACAGTATAGTACACTATCATCATCATGTGACATATTCTTTCCAGAACGTTGTCTCCATTACAGCTGCTCTGAACGCATCACGATTCTGGGCAAGTCGACCTGCATCAGCCAAAGACAAGTTCAGACTCTCTGTGATGTCCTGGGTCCACCGTCGTCTAGGTCGACCCCTTCCCTTTTTTCCAGGGACCATGCCTTCCATCACTGTTTTTTCCAGACTATTATGTCTTTTTATATGACCGAAAAATTTCAGCTTCCTTATTGCGATGGTATTTAGGAGCCAATGTTCCTGTACGTAAGGGATAGTACCTCACGGTGAGAGGCAGTCACTTCCTCTTTTTGAGGATGGCCTGGATCCTATTTGGTTCCCCCACTCCAGTTCAGCTCATGTATGGCTCCTCGAGTCTGCTTGTGTACGGCAGCGCCACCCCCCGGGCAACGGCTTTGACTGGCCGGCCAAACTACATGAGTAAATTGAAAAAGGGAGGTCCCCCTTAAACAGTACACACAACTGCTGGCCGAACGGGCGGATGATCAATAATATTTTGACAACGGCTTCTAGGGCAGGAGTTGGAAAGGCCTGGTATCGGGCTGAGGGCGCACCATGGACTGTAATGGTAAGCGGCCAGAACCATCCAGAAAGCAATGGCAAACTACTGGATGTACAATGCCAAGAAATCCATAATGGCTAATAGTACACGACAGTACAGTAATTTTATGTTTTAATTTTTACATTTTAGCATCCAGGCATGTTAACTGTTAACATATCCTTATGCGTTTACATTATAAAGTGATTTCCGATGTAATGACCATTTCGACTTACGACGGCGTCGTCGGAACGGAACCTCGTCGGAATGGAACCCCGTCGTAAGTCGGACAGTCTGTAGTACATGTACGCTCGTATTATCGAACTAAGGATGAGTGGAGGAAAGCGTAAAGACAGATGATCAGCAACGTATATTAATAAAGAACAGAACGATATATACAGTAAGAAAACGAATAATTGTTTCCATCTTTATCTGGCATATTTTTTGCCGCACCGAATAACAAGTTAGTAATATTCTATAATGGGTGCTTGCGTAGAATAGAAGGATTAAAACAATATAACAAGATCATCATGGAACTGATGACAAGAACCAGACAAGTGCCAGTGGAACAAGAGATGAGAAGAAGACGATGGTGATGGATAGTACACACACTGAGGAAACCTGTTGATAGCATTATAAGGCAGTCCTTGTTCTGGAACCCTCAGGGGAAGAGAGGCAGAGGTAGACCAAGAAGCACATGGAGAAGAGAGCTGGAAACAGAGGTGAAAATGATGTGGAGAACGTGGAAAGAACTTAAGATGATGGCACGTGACAGGAGGACTTGGCATGTGTTTGTTGAAGGCCTTAGCTCCTTTCGGAGTGGAGGGTTATGAATGAATGAATGAATATTCTATTTGAAAAAATTAATAAACTAAAACACAAATTTGAGTATACTGAGCGTCCAATTGGCAGAGTGGTTAGATCGCGTGCCTCGTGGCAAAGATACTGGGTTCCTGGTTGAAAGTCTAATATCGTCATGCTCCAATTTAGGCAGTTGTAAATGGGTAGACCTACCTGACTCTACTATTCAATTGGGGAAGGCAAAGGCAGTGAATCAGCCACCCCATTTCATAAAGCTGGACCTAGTATACTGATCTCTCCAACACTTCACTATCCTACGGCGATACCTGCGCTATGGAACTACCTTTTTAATATTCTATTAACGAGTGACACCTCAACAGACAGCAACTACAGCTTCCTGCGGCGAGCCTTGCATAACTGGAACTGATAACAGTAAGCCTTTCACAAAACTCTTGAATACACTTGTATAAAAGGCATATCCCCTTTAAAGACTAACATGACATGATGACAACTGCAGAAAGGTAAACAGGTTTGTGGCTTAAAAGATCCACTTTTTTGCCCTGGGTGGTTGTTTCCTAAAGGTATGTCTAGTTATAAAGGGTGGTTGTTTCCTGAGTGTACGTTTAGTTATACAGGGTGGTGTATTTTCTGAGGGTATGTCCAATTATATCGGGTTGTTGTTTCCTGAGGTGTGACGACAGTATTATTTCGTTCGTTAATTTTTCTGTGACCTTCTTTGCTTCACTCCACTATGAGAAGTAAATTCCGATACTTATTCTTTTGATTCACTCTTCTATTCACCGGTTATTTTCTCTTTTTGTCTTCATCTGCCGATACTATCTTATCCTCGGAACGGCACAACTCGTCAACCCACACGTTTTGACACGTTATCCTTTTATTGTGGAGAGTCAGCGATTAGCCATACGATTGTATCAGCATTTGGTTTGACCGTTTGTCCCCGGCTTATTGTTTAGACAGACGGGCTATTGATATGTGATGGGCCAGAAAAGCGCCAGTCTCTATGCTTCGTGACTTGGGTTTTTTGGCCCATAACAGATGGAAGCCAGTAATGCTTCCGTCAAGGCTGGGATGTTTGTTAGATAAACTCATACAATAGTCTGGGAGTATTATTATCAGCAACTAAGTGTCTGAAGATCATATTCAGAGTGGCGTATTTTGAGAGATACGAGATTTTATCTTGAAAGTAGCGACCAGCAGATGTGACAACACTCAAGTCTGCCCGGATTAAAACTATATGGAAAATTAAGAAAAAGATGGTAGTTGTAAGATAACTTGTGTCTAATTCGGCAGGCATGGCTTTCCAAGTTTATCTTGATTGTAACAATTTGGACACCTGACATATCCCGTAATGATTTCCGGCAAAGGTCTCTTAACAATCTTGAAGTATTAAGACACGAAGATATTATATAATCAGTTCCGGCAAGATGTCGTAACGTAATAAAGGATGGGAAGAAGAGATAGCAAGATTGTGGAATTAGGACAAGGAATATGACATAAAATGTCCCGTAAATGTAACACTTGGTTGCAATACCACATATGGTCATGTCAATAATTTTCATCATGATGGGTAGTGGGAAATATTTTCTAAAATAAGATGCCTTACCTTGTGGTTCGCTAAAAATTAGAAAATGAAATAAACTAAATTGTTATTGGGTTCCACCCAAGAGAACCTCGCGAGGTTACGTTTTGCCTGGGTAAAATTTTTACTTTAAAACCTACAGTGTTTTTGAGATTTCCCCACTGCATCTTCCATTATTTTCGTCAAAGAGATCATGGACAGCCAGAACAGGAGTTAGTAATAAGGATTCCATTATACGGCAGGCCAAAGTGATTAGAAGTAAAAATTAAATTTTAAGTGTAAAACTCCATTTATAATACTTAGAGGGGAACCGCGCTGGTGTAATGGTTACCACATTGCGCTAGCGATCAGGTGTTCAAGGTTCAAGCCCGGGCGTGGGCATTTGTAGGAGTGTCATCGACCGGGATTTTGACTGAATAACCTGAACGGCTCCTGAGATAAACCCTCTGTGGATGGGAAGGAGCAAAGTCCACAGGCTCCCCAGCCTCGCAATGACATGTCATTGGGCCGAAGGGCTGAAAGCCCAAGTGCCGTTGGTTAAAAAAAATAATAATAATACTTACAGCCCCAAGTCCGAGGAAACCTTCCTTAAGTGTCAAGTTAGGAGTATTCATTAACCAGTAGTCTTAACTAGCTGAGGAAAGGCTGCATGTTAAACAGTTGCAAGATATATTACGGCAAATCTGTGCATCAAAGTCTTGATATTTAACCTATTTGGGGTAAGTTGTAAGATATACATTCTCTTATTTTATATGTAAATTTGACATGCATGAATTGCTTATTTCTGTAAAGTTGTGTATGGGGCTGGCAACCTCATCATATAAAATACCGTGCCACATAAACCCCCACTACAACAGCTGGTGACTGCTTCATGCGGGTTTCCTCACAAGGACACTGAGGGTATGTATGACTATACAAGGTGGTGAATTTCCTTAGCGCATGTCCAATTATATATGGTAATGTCTCGTCTCATCTCAACCCGTAGCCCGTCATGGGTCGTAGGGGTGCCATGGTGGAAGCATCAGCAGACAGGGTCCTCCACTGCTCTCTGTCCTCAGCAATGCGTACAAGTGTGGAAAAACCGTGCCCTGCCCATTCTTTGATGTTATCATCCCATGATTTTCTTTGCCTTCCACTTCTCCGTTTACCTTCGACTGTTCCCTGGAGGGTCGTTTTCGAAAGGGAGTCATGACGAGTTACATGCCCAAACCAGGCAAGCTTTCGACGTTTCCTACTGACAAAAGCGGTTCTTGGTGGCCTGCATACGTGTCCACAGCCAGTAATGTGTCACGAACAGTTAAAAAGTGAGTGTATTTTTGTGAAGCTCACACGATGTTTACATGAGTTATTGTGAACTGTTCGTGGATGATCAAGCGGAGATATGTGACAGTGTGAGCGAATGTCAGATATATGCTTATATCATAATACATGGGAAGATCACCTACAACGATTAAGTTCAGTATTGTCATGCCTTAGATTACACAACCTTACAGCAAAACCTAGCACGATTCAGATTGGTTTTGGAGAGTTGAGTTTTTTGGGTCATGTAGTAGGGAATCATAGCATAAAACCGGTTGATAGAACAGTCAGTAGGATCATGGATTTGCAAACACCAAAGATGAAGAAACAAGTTAGAAGTTTGATGGGTTTGGTTTTGTACAAATTTAGCTATTTCTACTCTTTTTTTCTGTCATCTTTGTCCCTCAACCTGTTGGTAGTTGTCAGTTTTGTGCTTCGTGTTTTCCACCAATATCATTTCACATTGCTGTTGTTGTCCCTATTTTCAGTAATTGGACAAGTGATTGTGAGACAGACAGACAGAGCTATAAGTGACTGTTAAAGAATAAAGGTAATATGTCATAGTATATTGCCACACGCACGCATATAGCCATTGCCATTTGAGGAGATATATCTATTTGTGGTAATGCATGTTTTGCACGATCTTTAACTTGTATTGAACGCCGTATACTTTGATACGTCACCGGTTAGCAAGACATATTTTTCGAGCTTCCGGAGTTGTGGAGAAATTGAGTAATTTTTATGTGGCATTATTATAATCTCGAAGGCCGCCACTTATTTTCAACGATCGTTAGGATGGTCCCGAACTTATGAAGAAGTTCCGCACCTTACAGAGAAGTATTTTTATTCAAGAAACATAATTCACGTTTTTGGTCGCATTACTTGGGTGTCCGTGATTGGCACGCACCTCTTAGCCAGAACGGCCAGAACTGAATAGAGAAGACGAAGATATATATGATTTCAACATGCTTGCTTATTGACTTATGGACTGACCACATTTATTGAGGTGACAGATGTTGAAGATTTTCCACTGCTTGTATTGTGAAGGAATTTAATAAATATGTACTACATGTATATTGTGGACCTGCTAACCGCCGACGAGTTGTTCTGCCAGTATCATGTCCTGTATGACCAAACCCTAATGCATTCTACAACATGGCACGATGAACTCTTTAAGATAAATATCTTCACACATTCTAAAAGAAACAACAGTCGTAACAGTGACAACACCAATTACACCTACAATTTGATTTTTTGTTAGTTTTTTTTTTTTTTTTTTTTATTATACTGTGTGCCTGCAGCCACAGTACACGTTAGTGCAGATCCACTTGAAATATATTGTTACTTTTTTGGATTTTAAAAAGTATTTTGAAGGTTTTTGCTAACATTTCCTTAGAGCATCATTTCTAGCTTTACTAAGTTTCAGAGATCTTAGGTTGTTGTTTCTTTTTTTTTAACAGTTAGACATATTACTATGGCATTTGTTTTAGAGAATTTATTTGAAATGGGTGGTTATTGGACCTCGCCAAGGACACAGTCTGGGAATGTGGTGGGATCCACATTCCCGAACTCTGGGTGCTGCTTGTTGTTGCTGTGATTTGAGATCACAACGTAGCCTATATATTTGATAGACCCGAGGGACAATGCAGGGTCATATACCAGTTGAAGAGAATGAGGAAAGTCCTACTCTGCTGTTTCGGGCCCAGAGGTGGTTGAGGCGGGAGAGGGAAGCTCTCTGTGATAGCGCCAGGTATTATAGTCTATGCAAGGATCGTGGTTCTGGGTAATGAACTATCGCTCTCGGAAGTAGATACAATAATGAAACGAGCCAGGGTCAGTTCTGTGTAAACTGTTGATATCCCGGTAGTGTGACTAGTCTGTTCAGCTTTGGTTCTGGGTAAGAAGCCATCGGTCTGAACGGTGTGGTGTTGGTAGTGTGTTGTGAGTCCCGCACTACATAGGTTGTGGGAGTAGCTTGGCGAAGATGTCCAATTGTGCCATCATATCGTAGATTTTTTTTTTTTTTTTTTTTTTTTTGGGTTATTAAGATCAGTATTATAATTTGTCAACTATAACATTGACGTTTTTTTTGTGCGGCTGCAATGGTAATGTTTTGAGTTTACATAGGCGGCAGATGTTTACTAGAGGTGCAAGGGCTATAGTGGCCCACCCTTTGTGGGAACAACAACGGTTTTTTTTTCTTTCTTTTTTTTTCTTGAGGGCGGGTAGTATCACGAACAGTTAAAGAGTGAGTGTATTTGTGTGAAGCTCACACGATGTTTACATGAGTTGTGAACTGTTCGTGGATGATCAAGCGGAGATATGTGACAGCGTGAGCGAATGTCAGGACATTGCAAGAGGGTGTAGAAAGTGAGACGGGGTAACGAGGTTGTGATGAAGACTTGAGTGGAAATGCAGTGTGTAGAGTCTGCGGATGATGTACTGTTGGGATATGTGAATTTGTGAAGCCATGGGCTATACTGATAGTAGCAGTAGTGCTAGAGAAACAGTAATTTGTGTACAATAACATTTGTATCAGCTATCCATCTATTAGTGTAACGTTTCGGCGTATTAAATTATCTGGAGATTGACTCGCAGTTATAATGTCTGATTATTATTTGTGTGTCTTGATGTCATTGTGATGATAACGAGTCTGACACGGAAGGCATTCAGCTATGTTTGTGCTTGTGTAATCATTATATGCATAAACAGGGACAGCCTATGGAAAATACTGAGGGCTTATGGAATTCCCAGCCGCATTGTTTCCATCAAAAAAGCCTCTATTCTAACTTTACGTGCAGTGTTGGATTGAGTAATGTAACTTTCGAAGTGAAAACAGGAGTACGACAGGGATGCCCCTGATCAACAACATTATTTTTGACTGCCATAGATTGGGTGATGCGCCAGACAACAGAGGGCAGTCCAAAAGGAATTAGATGGACAACATTTTCTACACTGGAAGACCTGGAATATGCAGATGACATTGCACTACTCACGCATTCACATCAACACATTCAAGACAAAACTGATAGACTGAATAAGTATGGCCAGCAGGTTGGCCTGAACATCAATCTGAAGAAGACAGAGGTCATGACACTAAATGTGGGCAGTCCTGAGTCAATAGCAGTAAGGAACCAGAAGTTAGTACATATAGACACATTTACTTACCTAGGATGCATAGTAACACCTGACGGCGGAACAAGCAAGGACATTAACAACAGAATGAATAAAGCGAGAACAGCCTTTGCTATTCTCAATAACATTTGGAAGTCTTCCCAGTACTGCACAAACACCAAATTAGGACTGTATGAGAGCTGTGTACTTTCTGTGCTTCTCTGCGGTGCGGAATGTTGGAGAGTAACTGAGAAGGAAATGTCGAAACTGTCCTCCTTCCACACAATCTGCCTATGGAAAATTCTCCGAATCTTTTGGCCAAACACCATCAGCAACCAAGAACTACTTATTCGGAGTAACCAGGAGGACATGCACACCATCATAGCTGGCAGACGCTGGAGTTGGGTTGGCCACGTCCTCAGAAGGGACCCTGATACCATCACAAGATCAGCTATGCTATGGACCCCCGAGGGAAAGCGAAAGAGAGGCCAACCAAAAACAACTTGGCGGAGAACTGTGGAAGCCGAGATGCAAAGAATGAATCAGAGTTGGGGCACTGTACGTAAGATAGCCGCCGACCGAGCAAGGTAGAATCAATTTGTTGCTGCCCTACATGACGCCACCAGGCGAGCTGTTGGAAAAAAAAAAAAAAACACACACACGCACACACAAATAGTAATACGTCTTACAAGGAGAAGGACAAGAAAAACCTACGTTACGGCCACAAGGCCTTCGTCAGGGACAAACAAACAAGAGACAGGAGGGAAAGAAAATGAGAATTAAGTAGAGAACATGAAACTATAAAAATAAGAGAAAAGAAACTCCCTTAATATTAAGTCCAGTCACATGTGAAGCAAAGCAAGATGGCTGCTACTAAACTGGAAAGAGGAAGTTGATAGTATATAAAAATAAGAAATAATGAAAACAAGGACTGGAAAAGAGTGAGAAAAAAGTAATCAATAAATAATAAATAAAATTAAAATAAATAAATAAAATATAAATAAATAAATAATAATAATAAATAAATTTAAAACAAATAAATAAATAGATAAAAATAAAAACCATGCTATACAGAGCTTCTACAAGTCTTGCAGAAATTATGTGAGGACAGCAAACCATAAGTCAGAAGAGTTCAGGACCACCACTGGTGTAAGACAAGGTGATATCCTATCACCTTACCTCTTCATACTCCTTATGGACGATGTCATCAAGGCATGTAAGGAGAGAACAAGAAAGTATTCAGTGGGGTACTGGAAGATGAGACAGGTCTATACATTTCTGCAAGACTTGTAGAAGCTCTGTATAGCATGGTTTTTATTTTTATCTATTTATTTATTTGTTTTAAATTTATTTATTATTATTATTTTTATTTATATTTTATATTTATTTATTTTTAATTTTATTTATTATTTATTGATTACTTTTTTCTCACTCTTTTCCAGTCCTTGTTTTCATTATTTCTTATTTTTATATACTATCAACTTCCTCTTTCCAGTTTAGTAGCAGCCATCTTGCTTTGCTTCACATGTGACTGGACTTAATATTAAGGGAGTTTCTTTTCTCTTATTTTTATAGTTTCATGTTCTCTACTTAATTCTCATTTTCTTTCCCTCCTGTCTCTTGTTTGTTTGTCCCTGACGAAGGCCTTGTGGCCGTAACGTAGGTTTTTCTTGTCCTTCTCCTTGTAAGACGTATTACTATTTGTGTGTGCGTGTGTGTGTTTTTTTTTTTTTTTCAACTGTTTTACCCCGTCTTACGGCAGTTCTCCCCATATACTAATTATATAAGCTGGTGTATTTCCTTAACCAGCGCGATGCTGACCGCGTTACCCCTAGTGTGCCGATGGTCAAGAAAATATGGGCCTAACACCATATTCCCAATATGTCTCTGTCGTGAAACGAGTGTAACCCACTACTTTGTTAATCACTATGTCGAGATACAGATTTGCTTCAACCAATCAACGAGCACCGTTCAGCAGTCTCTGAGACAGAATAAATTAACGGCCATCATGTTCACGCAAGATGGCGGATTAAAACTGAATAAAATTAGGCTGTACGAGCAAAAGACAAAACCGGAGGAAACCAATCAGCTTGCTCCGCCAGGAACCAACCGAAAGCCTTGCTTAAGAATTCACCTACCTATATAATCGGGCGAAATGTTATGCTAAGCCCGCAACCAGACACGAAGCCAGAGATACCGACTGACTGAAGAGGAGAGAAGCTGTCACGATTTATTGCTTACCTGAGGGCATCGACCTGCAGCCTACTTCACTAGTCGAGTCAAACTGGCCTTTTAAATCTTGGAGGGTAAATATAAATTTACGATAACCTTTAGGAAAATAGGCCTTCAGCAGGTATATAATGGTGGTATTTGTTGTGTGTCATTATACTACCTACACCTATATATATATATATATATATATATATATATATATAATATATATATATATATATATATATATATATATATATATATATATATATATATATATATATATATATATATATATAATATATTTAACATATATTGTTTTAATATGAATATATCAAGTTACTGATTGTATCTTGGGGGAATTAGGTATAATGATTTTATTTCCTAATATGATTGAATAGACGAAGGCTAATAGGACTCATACTTCAACCTATTGTCTCCTATACTTCAATCTATTGTCTCATCTAACTCCAACTGCCATATAACCAAAACAGTCCTTGTTAGGACTCAATCTATTGTTTCACATGATTTCAGTCTATTGTCTCAGATAAGACCAACTGCCATATAACCAAAACAGTCCTTGTTAGGACTCAACCTATTGTCTCCTATAACTTGTCTATTATCTCAGATAAGACCAACTGCCATATAACCAAAACAGTCCTTGTTAGGACTCAACCTATTGTCTCCTATAACTTGTCAATTATCTCAGATAAAATTAACTGCAATATAACCAAAACAGTCCTTGTTAGGACTCAATCTATTGTCGCATCTAACTCCAATCTATTGTCTCCTATAACTCCAACCTGATATATCACCAAACAGTCCTCGTCTCATATACTCCTATCATAAGAACATAACGGTATTGTTAGGATATATGTTACCAGCTTGTATAGCACTCGTCAGAGAGGGCCTGGTATATTATAGAGGGAAGGAAAGGGGTGTATCACCTAAATGTACATATTATTGGATGTCTTGAATTTATATTATGGGATGTATTCATGTATTGAATGTATTCATGTATTGAATTTATATTATTGATGCATTGAATTTATATTATTGACTGTATCCATGTATTAGTTTATCAGAAAGAATGCTTTGCAAGTAGACACCTGTCTTGTCTCGCTATTGCTAAATCATACTGAGCCATGTTGTCATTCATCCTACATGCAAACACTGAGGCACACGCTCATTTCATCCACATTAGAAATAGGTGGGCTTGAGGACAGAAATTAGCCCCTATTTTTGCTTTGTTACAGGTTTATTCGTGTCCTAAAAACTGAGGTCGTATGTTCGAGTCAATCCCGCTGCCTGGAACTTCGCAGGAGCATAGAGATTGTACAGAAGCTACATCTTTAGTCCCCCTCAGTCTTGGGTGGGCTAAAGTAACGAGCCTCAGCAGGAGTTGTGTGACCCAAACTAAGGAGAACAGAACGTTTTAAGAGATGAGTACCCCGTAGTACCATTTCTGTCGGCATTGTGAGCATAGAAACTGTCAGTGATGAGAAAGTGAAATTAGCATAGCAAGAGACAAAATTAACAGCATAGCTGATAAGTGTTATATCCTTAATTAACAGCACAGCTGATATAATTTTTTTGTTCCTATAATTGGAAAACTTGTTGTAAAATATTTATATATATAAAATAAATATTTGTAAATCACATGTAAACTTACAATTCCATTACATTCCATTTTTCAACATTCACCCTTCAGCACAAGAGTAGATAGTGTATATACTAAATAAATAAGAAGGAAATTGTATTTGAACGACTTGTCAATTTTATCAGTGTTAAGTAAAATCTGTTTCCTTGGTTTTTTAATATCACAGTTAGTTACACAGCGGAGGTGGCGCTTTATGTCGGTCTCCTCTCTACTATTGTTTCGAGATCAGAACATTCACAGCCGTAACTAATTTGTGATACCAGTAGTCCTCTCAGACACTGGGACTTCACCATTTTCTGCAGAAATTCTATTTCTGTAATTTTCAGTACTATACTGATCCTACAGCCAAATAAAACCTCTCGCCACAGTCTCAATGGGCGTGTAACGGGATCCTTATTTCCTTAGCGTTATGTCCAATTATATATGGTAATGTATTTCCTTAGGGTATGTCCAATTATATAAGCTGGTGTATTTCCCTAAGTTATGCCAATTATATAGGGTGGCGTATTTCTTTAGGTTATGTCCAATTATATAAGCTGGTTATTTCCTGAGGGTATGTCCAATTACACAGGCTGGTTATTTCCTAAGGGTATGTCCAATTACATAGGCTGGTTATTTCCTGAGGGTATGTCCAATTATACAGTGTCATTGTTTCCTAAAGGAATGCCCAATTATACAAGGGTGTTGTTTCCTAAAGGAATGCCCAATTATACAAGGGTGTTGTTTCCTAAAGGAATGCCCAATTATACAAGGGTGTTGTTTCCTAAAGGAATGCCCAATTATACAAGGGTGTTGTTTCCTAAAGGAATGTCCAATTACACAGGCTGGTTATTTCCTAAGGGTATGTCCAATTACATAGGCTGGTTATTTCCTGAGGGTATGTCCAATTACACAGGCTGATTATTTCCCAAGGGTATGTCCAATTACATAGTGAAAAGGTCGTCGTTATTCGGGGTCGTGTACTGGTCATCAGTGAAGAAGGTCTTCTTTGGGTTACCACTGCATAAGTGAATCAACCGGTCATGTTGACACAGAGTGGAAGTGTCAGGTAACGCGAATGGTGGAATGGTTCTGTGTAGTTGACCACTTGATAATATTACACTCACACACTCTTATGCAAGCCAATGATGACTGGAACTACAGCTGACATTTCACAGTTTAATAAGGACGCACACATCTGGACAGCACGGAACATAGTCATAGGAACATGTTGACATGTACATCATTAAGCATTTGAATAGTAGATCATATTTCATGCAGCATTCAAATATGATGGGCGATATAAGGTAATCATTCAATGTTCTGGCAGACTATTGCCATATCCCCTAACTGACTGAACGCATCAGTGGGTGTGGGTGTGTAAACATATAAAGAGTTCACTGGACGAACTTTTTCCTTGGCTAAGTTCTCCAGCGGCATATATCAAATGTTTATGTAACAAAGTTAAACCACGATAGGGGTTTTCATATTAATAAGATCTCCATATCACTGTCCGATAATAAGTTTGATATACTGTTCTCTTGACAGTGATCCATAACGATGACAAGAATACAAGATGGCTACCTTCCTGAGTTTTGCTCACTCACCCAGAAGAAGGATAATGATAAGCCAAAGTTAATTCACAATTTGAATATCAATAATTTCATAGAGTTTCCCTACAGTTCCACATTAATAAGGTTGCTTCATGTAGACATAAGCTCTGTTGGGAAACCTGTCATCTTCAACTGTATATATAAACGACCAACGATGCTCGAAACACGATGTCCATCTAGGTCTAACCAAATAGAGATCATCAAAAAGAAGGGTCTGGTATTACCTGGAGTCCGAATTAATAATAAAGTGCATGAGGAGAATCTCTGACAATAGAATCTCGCAGAGACACTATCTCCTTCTGAAAAAACATTCACAAATCACTTTTCAACCTTTAAAAGGACCAGCCCAAAAAAATACACACGGCCATTCTCAGCCGGCTTTGTCGAGACTCAGTACGCCTCCGTAGGACAACGAATACCTGCCCCAGAGTTCGGCACAAAGAATATAGTCCGACCTAAACATACGAAGATATACAATATAAGACTGAATCTTCTTGCACTAGACAAGTAATACATATGAATTCAGGCCATAAACATTCTAAGCAAAATCAATCTATTTTCTGGCCCTAACAAATGAGAAATGACATAAATTCGGTATTCATACGCTAAATCAATATTCAAGGGAGATCATCCACATAATCAAAAGTATAAACCAATCATGGATTATCTAGCTTTACAAAGGAAAGCATTTTCGTACACTCAATAAATACAAATATATATTTTTCCATATTAAATAGACATACAGGATGAATTGTATGCCTCACTGAAGTAATCCGTGCATCACACAATTCCATACAACAGAATATGTGCGCAACACATAGGCTGGTTATTTCCTGAGGGTATGTCCAATTATACAGTGTCGTTGTTTCCTAAAGGAATGCCCAATTATACAAGGGTGTTGTTTCCTAAAGGAATGCCCAATTATACAAGGGTGTTGTTTCCTAAAGGAATGTCCAATTATACAAGGGTGTTGTTTCCTAAAGGAATGTCCAATTATACAAGGGTGTTGTTTCCTAAAGGAATGTCTAATTATACAAGGGTGTTGTTTCCTAAAGGAATGTCCAATTATACAAGGGTGTTGTTTCCTGAGAGTATTTTTATGTTATACAGGCTGGCTGTTTACTGAGGGTATTGTTATGTTATACAGGCTGGCTGTTTACTGAGGGTATTTTTATGTTATACAGGCTGGCTGTTTACTGAGGGTATTTTTATGTTATACAGGCTGGCTGTTTACTGAGGGTATTTTTATGTTATACAGGTTGGCTGTTTACTGAGGGTATTGTTATGTTATACAGGCTGGCTGTTTACTGAGGGTATTGTTATGTTATACAGGCTGGCTGTTTACTGAGGGTATTGTTATGTTATACAGGCTGGCTGTTTACTGAGGGAATTTTTATGTTATACAGGCTGGCTGTTTACTGAGGGTATTTTTATGTTATACAGGCTGGCTGTTTACTGAGGGTATTTTTATGTTATACAGGCTGGCTGTTTCCTGAGGGTATTTTTATGTTATACAGGCTGGCTGTTTACTGAGGGTATTTTTATGTTATACAGGCTGGCTGTTTACTGAGGGTATTGTTATGTTATACAAGCTGGCTGTTTACTGAGGGTATTGTTATGTTATACAGGCTGGCTGTTTACTGAGGGTATTGTTATGTTATACAGCCTGGCTGTTTACTGAGGGTATTGTTATGTTATACAGGCTGGCTGTTTACTGAGGGTATTGTTATGTTATACAGGCTGGCTGTTTACTGAGGGTATTGTTATGTTATACAGGCTGGCTGTTTACTGAGGGTATTGTTATGTTATACAGCCTGGCTGTTTACTGAGGGTATTGTTATGTTATACAGGCTGGCTGTTTACTGAGGGTATTGTTATGTTATACAGCCATGCTGTTTACTGAGTGTATTGTTATGTTATACAGGCTGGCTGTTTACTGAGGGTATTGTTATGTTATACAGGCTGGCTGTTTACTGAGGGTATTGTTATGTTATACAGGCTGGCTGTTTACTGAGGGTATTGTTATGTTATACAGCCTGGCTGTTTACTGAGAGTATTGTTATGTTATACAGGCTGGCTGTTTAATGAGGGTATTGTTATGTTATACAGCCTGGCTGTTTACTGAGGGTATTGTTATGTTATACAGCCTGGCTGTTTACAGAGGGTATTGTTATGTTATACAGGCTGGCTGTTTACTGAGGGTATTGTTATGTTATACAGGCTGGCTGTTTACTGAGGGTAGCGACTGACTGACACAGGGGCTAGAGCACTGGTCTCTCACCGCAAAGGTGCCGGAGTTGGGTTCAATTCACTGTAGCCTCACATTCCAGTCTACCCAGTTGTAAATGGGTACCTGACTTTGCTTTTGAGTTAGGAAAGGAAAAGACAGAAGAAGGGAACTGGTCAACTCATCTCTCGATGCTGGGCCTAGTATAGTGAAGTCTCTAACACTTCACTCCTCTACAGTAGCATCTGCTATGGGACTACCTTTACCATTACCTAATGTTTAGTTATAAGGGCTGGTTGTTAACTGAGGGTATGTTTAGTTATAAGGGCTGGTTGTTAACTGAGGGTATGTTTAGTTATAAGGGCTGGTTGTTAACTGAGGGTATGTTTAGTTATAAGGGCTGGTTGTTAACTGAGGGTATGTTTAGTTATAAGGGCTGGTTGTTAACTGAGGGTATGTTTAGTTATAAGGGCTGGTTGTTAACTGAGGGTATGTTTAGTTATAAGGGCTGGTTGTTAACTGAGGGTATGTTTAGTTATACAGACTGGTTGTTTCCGTGGATATATCCATTTATGTGATAGAGGATTCCCATGGTGAATACCAGCAGCTTGGATGTGACATTTTTGTGTGTGCTGGGCCATGTTTTCCAATCATAAGCTAGGACACAATGTGACATTTGCGTTGAACAGCCTATTATTATTTTCAGGGGAAAAACTGCAGAAATCCATACTGGTCAGAGAAAGTCAAGGGAAAACATGGTTTTGTTAATTCATGGCACTGAAATTCTGACTTGCGTCTCCTTTGTCATTGTTATTTTCTAAATAGGTATAGATGTGCACATCTTCGATTATCTGGCCACTAGTATGTACTGATCTGTTTGTTTGTTATTAATTCACATTTTCTTTGTTTTGTTTAATGACATTGATAAGAAGCCCTTTCATTATGCATCTTTTTGCGTGTTTTGTTGTTTAAGTAATATAAGACATGTCATCATTTGAGAATTATCAATAATGAGAATTCGTGCCTGAGCAATAAGGATGGAATTATACAGGAGAAATAACAACTGTACATTAATAACTATGTGTGATTATACTCTATAAGATAAGAAGTTAGGTAGGTGCGCGCTTACCCCTCCTGTATGTGTGAGTTTGTGTGGTTAAAAAAAAATAATAATAATAGAGCGAACAGAGACACTTATTATTTAACAAAAAATAATACAATAGCTCTCCCTTGCATGCACATGTGATCACACCCTTCTCAGAGCTCAGGATATGTTCTTAGAAAATTTAGTGCTAAATGAGATTCTACGGAGTCCGTGTATATACCTTACAAATGTGAATTTTATTGTCACTAAAATTTTTACTAGGAAAATTATAATAGATTTGTGCATTTAAAGAGATTCATCCTGTTACAGATTGTTTTTATATTTCATTATGACTCTATGTAAGCTTAAAGATTTTTGTTTGTAATAAAATCTATTACTTGTATGCACACATTTTATTTATATGCCTGTGTACTTTTTTCTAAGAAAAGGTGCATTGCCTTCACTGGATAATCAAAGGGGTCTGTAGCCTTAACCGGATAATCAAAGAGGTCCGAAGCCTTTACCGGACAATCAAAGGGGTCCGTAGCCTTCACTGGATAATCAAAGGGGTCTGTAGCTTTTACCAGACAATCAAAGAGGTCTGTAGCCCTTACTGGATAATCAACGGGGCCCATAGCTTTCACCAGATAGTCATCGGGGTTGGTGATAGCCTTTACCAGTTAATCAAAGTGTCTGTAGCCTCCACCAGATTTTCAAAGGGGTCTGTAGCCATTATAGGGCAATCAAAGGGGTCTGTAGCCTTCACCGGATAATCAAAGGCGTGTATAGACTTCACCAGATAATCAAAGGGGTCTGTAGCCTTCATTGGGCAATCAAAGGGGTTGTCATGAAATATTCTAATCCACATATATAAATTATTAGGTAAATATGAAGCCTAACAAATAAAATTAATAAAGAGAAGAGCAATGGTAAAATAACAGTGCTGTCACAAAGAATGTACTCGAAATCCCCCTTGTTTTCTGCTTCGTCTGCAAATTGTAACGCTTTCACGTTGATATAAAAGCTTACTGTATTATTACCCGCCTTCTTCAATGAAACGTGTGCTGCATTTCTAAGAAAAACATTGAGACGTACTGCGTAATGACCTAAATTAATCCTAACATTAATTATACTGCGTTACCAAAACGAACGAACAGTTGGACTAAAGGATAAAAAGAGAAGGGAGAGGCAGAAAGCCGAACACTAAACACGCTTCGCGCGATACATAAATGCTGCCATCACGCGTGTAAGACTACAAGCACTAACTTTTTTTCAGACGGACAGTGATAAAATACACTACCCTTTCCCAGAGTTAGGTTTTAAAATCATAAAAAACGCTTATTAGGAAAGATAACAATAGATGGGTTTACGGTTTAAAAACATTACAGTACCCAGACAGCACATCTTCGAAACAGGTGGTAGAAGAAATTGCATATTTTGAACGCAGCCACGTAGCTCCTTTAAATTTGTATTTTTGGGTTCCTTAGGGCTTGCTGACAAATAATATGTAAAACGTTACGCAAATAGTCCAGGAATTAATAAATTATACCCAAAATAAAATATTGGGGGTGCCTGACAGCATAAAACCATTTCTGCTCATAAGATTTTTTTTTAACGTGTTTGAAAAAAATTTACGTTACAGAAATAGCCTACCATGTAAACTCCAAATTGATTGGAGCGCAACAAATGAAAGCCTAACCACGATTGGTCGGGCTATAAATACTATCTTGGTTGTTAGGGGAAACGGGGAAAGGTAACATTTTTTCAAACACTTGTCGAAACGGGGCTCATTGGTCAGACTCGCTGATATACACACTTGGGAGCGTTAGTTCGAAACCACTTGTTTAAAATAGCTTGATAAAGCATCAGTGCGTTGAAGCCAGCATATATTTGGCTAAATAAAAGCCTGGAAGATAAGCAGAAGGAAATTTGTGCCAGTTTGTGCCAGAATTCATTGCTAATCAACGTATCTGTGTTTATTCGTATGAATTGTGGTAAGCTTGAACCATTCAATATCTTTTAATGAAAATTGAATGTGAATTGTGATTTATGCCTGTATATATATGTGTAGTTCAGTGGCCAACGTGAGGTAAAGCCTGTAATGCTCCAGCCTGAACAGAGGGTGTCGGAGAGAAGTAAAACGGCATGGAATGGCCAAACAGTACACTGACACCTGGATGATTGACTAGAAAGAAATAATGCTGGAAGTGCAGAGGCGTAGTAACCATTAAGAAGGGTAATACTGGAATAAAGTATTTCAAATGAAGCTGACAGTTGGCCTAATGCTCTGAACTCAATGTTTGTGCTGTGTTGTGATCAATGTAACAAGAAAATATAAATTAGTTATGAAGTAGAAGGTACATCCTTCTTGATTTCAGGGACAGTGGTCTTGATGGTACTGAGCAGCACCTGGTCAGAGCTTTGCTGAATCCAGTGTCGGACAGCATACTCCTTGGTCCTTTTAGCTATCAGTGAGGTGTCTCCAGAGCCCAGAGGAGAATTCGAGCAGAGGAGTCCTTTCCTGCCGCCATCACGCCAGATAAGCTAACTTGGCCAGCTGAGCTCAACATTATGTCCCCTCATCTTGAACTGACTTTTTAAAATTAACATTAAGAGGGGAATTTACTTGTCTTAAAATCAGGAACTGTGAACATCTCCAATACTGGTCCCTAAAGACAAACTATTGAAGTCATGATGACAAATACCAACAGAGCTTGAACAAAACAAAACCAGTTTTACCTCATTTTACTACTACACAACTGACACACATAGAACATTTGTAATAATATATGTCACTACAATATTCATATTAAATACATTCTGTACATAACTTGTAATTTAAATTGATTGTGATTCCTGGTTCCCTTGTAGTTGAATCAGGACACATATTCATTCATGCCAGTAATGAATACATATTGTTATTTGAAAGTTTATCAGTGACTCTTTTAAGATATCTTTGTAGAGTGTTATATGTATGTGAGTGTCACAGTGTTGTCAAGAGTAGTGGATTAAATTAAATTGTTTATCTGTCTGTTGTTGTGACTTACACTTCATCATACTCATACCCTAGACACATAAAGTAGCATCACACTATTCCAGAATAATTCTGACTGAGATATATAGATATGTGGTAGCAAGTAAGGTTATCTATAATACACTACTCTTAATAGATATAGATACCTTCACAGCTGATCTCAGTCAGTACACTAAGTTCCCTATAAGTATTTATAACATCCCACTTCACCACATATATTGGGGGCTCGTCCGGGATTTTGAATCTTTAACTATTAAAAATATTGGGGGTAATTCACTTCAGGGAATATAAGAATTAAAAGGTATCCTTGGGTGGAATTAAATAAGGTTGAGCTCACGGTGCCTGTGTTGTCCATTAGATATATAGTTAGAAATTGAATTGTTGGGTAGACATTATAAAAATTTACCTGATAGACAATGGCGGACCTGGCCAAATTTCGATCTGCTGCGGTTCAGACTGCAAAAGAGTTAGGATTAGATGGGCAAGTTATGGTTGCCTATGTCACAACGGAATGTGACAAATTTATTGAACGCGAAGAAAGAAGATTAGAAAAAGAAGCCGAAAGAAGGTTAGAGGCTGAAAGGGAAATTAAGAAGTTACAATTTGAAGCTGAGGCTGAGACTAAGAGGTTGCAAGCTGAGGCTGAGACTAAGAGGTTGCAGATTGAGGCTGACAAAGAGGCTAAAGCATTGGAAGCCGAGGAAAGAAGACAAGCTGCAGAAAGAGAAGAGAAGAAATTAGCTGCAGAAGAAGAAGATTGACTGCAGAGAGGGAAGCAGAAAAGGAGGAGAAAAGATTACAAAGGGAACATGAGTTACGACTAAGGGAGTTTGAGTTTCAAGGCCATGCTCCTGAAAATGGTGCCAGTCCCTTTGCCTCTGATGCTACGGTTACTCAAGGAGCCTCAACCTCAGCTATGAACTTTCATTTAGATCATTTTGTTGAGAAAGACGATGATATTGAGAGCTATATAAATAGGTACGAACTATTAGCTACCACGTATGGGTTAGAGAGAGAAAGGTGGAGCTTAAAGTTATCTCAGGGACTTCGTGGGGCAGCTTATGAAGTTTTTGCAAAAATGAGCAGAGGTGATCAGGAAAATTATGACATGCTAAAGCAGGCTCTTTTGTTAAGGTATGAAAAGAATGCAGAGTTTTACAGGAAAAAATTTAGGAATGCTAAACTACTGTCAGGTGAAACCTATCACCAGTTCTCTGCACGAATCGAGACATACTTGGAGAAATGGACTTCTCTGGGGAAAACCCAAGATCTTAAGGAAATGGTCCTTATAGAGCAACTAAGAGAGTCCATGGCTCCAGACCTGAGAAAGTTTCTCATGGAACAAGGTGCAGAGAGGCTGGGTGAGTTGCTAAATGTTGCTGAAAGGTATCAAGCAGCTCAAGCAGAGGTAACAGGTAATAAAAAGAAACAGGTGGATAACTTTAGGGCATCACAGAACTTTAATAAATTTGATCCTAGGGATCAAAAATAAAGGTAAGCACCAATTTGATAGGCCACGGTATGAAAATAAAAATAAATTCCCACAATTCGATGAAAGGAAATATAATGAAAGAAAATCTTTCAACCAAGGAAAAAGGTGGTGTAAGAATTGTCAGATGGACAATCATGACACTGACCGTTGCAGAAGGAAACCTGTGTATATGGCAACCCTTCAGGTCAGGTCGACCTCAAGACAGGAGGAGGATATTATGTTAGATACCACTCCAGAAGAGATGAGGAAGGCACAGGCTGGGGATAAAACACTCAAGCCTTGTTTCAGAAAATTGTCAACTTGTCATACAACTCCAGGCAAGGGAGATTTTTACATGAAAAACAAGTTGATGTATAGGAAGGCCGGAACTAGATCCCATGGTCACGGACAGCTGGTTCTTCCAAAGAGATACAGGACAGAATTAATAAGGAGCATACATGTGAAACCAGATGGGGACCATGAGAAGATAGGTACCATCATTCAAAAGGTGGCTCACAATTATTATTGGCCCAAAGCAAGATGGGACATTGAGAATTTTATAGAAAGGTGTAGCATAGCACATGAGGGAACACCCACAAGTGGGAACATGGATCAGGACCTGGACACGCCCCGGAGCAAAATCAGGCCTAACAATACAAGGAAAAATAAATTTGATAAAGTGGACCAAATGGAATGGGAAGCCCCTTTTCACGGACAAGCTTCACTTAACTGTTTTACAATGGCCACTATGCGGAGAGTGCAAAAAGATGTCTTACCCCAGGATAAGCCGAAAATCCCTCAATCGGACTTAAACAAACTGGAGGAAGAGGATGTAGGGAGGAAATCTCTCATCAAGAATTTTAAGTGGGAGAAAGCCCCAAGAAAAAAATTGGTAGCGGTCGTTTTGTGAATGATAATTCTGGGAGGAAAAATCATCACTATAAAGCTTCGAGTGGAAGAGACCATACCGGTGCATGGACAAATAGGTCCACACAATTAAAGGTCCACATGTAGCTATGTTAAGAACGTGGACTGATGAAAAGGCAGAGGAAAACATTACATCTTCATACCAGTATGTGAATGAGCTGACCACTCGGTTAAAAACTGGCTGGAAACTTGCCAATGAAAATTTGAAACAAGCCAGGAAGAAATATGCTGCCTATTATAACAGGAAGGCGAAAGACAGAAATTTGGCTGTGGGAGAGAAAGTACTGCTTCTTTTGCCCGGGAGTCAGAATAAGTTACAAATTGGATGGCAAGGTCCATATACAGTTTTAGAGAAGGTGTCTAGAACAAATTATAAGATAGATAAGAAGGGGAAAGAAAAAATCTATCATGTGAATCTCCTGAAGAAATATTTGGAAAGAGAACATCAGGAAGAGACACACTTGTTGACATTGTCCATCGCCATGGAGATGAAAAAGGAACCACTTTCATCATTTGAATATCCATTACACCCCTGTGAGACAGCAGCACAGGTGAAAATCAGTACACATTTAACGAAAACTCAGAAAGAGAGAGTGCAACAGGTTCTAAATAATCATGCAGAGGTGTTAACAGACCGACCAGGGCATACAAACCTATTGGAATATGATATGAAACTCATAGACTCCACACCTGTCTGTATGAAACCATATTCGATTCCGTTTGCTAAGGAAAAAGCTTTGAAGGAAGAGATAGACTATCTGTTGAAGGAAGGAATTATTTCGCACAGTGAGTCTTCGTATAGTTCCGGGGTGGTACTCTTAAGGAAGCCCTCTGGAGAACATAGACTCTGTATAGATTACAGGAGACTGAATGCTATTACAGAAGGACAGGTGGATCCATTGCCGGATACAAATCAGCTGTTTGCCAGACTAAATAAAGCTAAATATTTCTCAAAAGTGGATCTGAGTAAAGGATACTATCAGATTCCAGTAAAGCCTGAGGTTAGACCATACCTAGCTTTTAGTACCTCAGAAGGACACTATGAGTTTAATAGATTGCCATTTGGATTGAAGAATGCGCCTAGTGTCTTCTCTAGAATGATGAGAAAATTATTGGATCCTCTGAATAATCCCTGTAAAACAAATTTTATGGATGATATCCTTATAGCAACAGAAACATTTGAGGAACACATTGACTCTCTGAACATGCTGTTTGATCGACTTAGGGAGGCAAATTTAACAGCCCGACCAACCAAATGTTGCGTTGGATGTAAAGAATTGGAATTTTTGGGACACACAGTTTATCAGGGAAACATGACCCCTGACCCAAAGAACTTAGAGAAACTACAGAAAGCCCCGAGACCACAAACCAAGAAGGACGTGAGATCCTTTGTCTCCTTATGTGGTTTCTACCAGAAGTATATCAAAAACTTTAATTCCATATGTGCACCGTTAACTGAATTGACACGTAAAGGACATCCAGATCGCATTACATGGACTCCACAATGTGAAATGACTTACCAAGAATTGAAGGAAAAGCTCACAAGTAAACCCATTTTGAAATTACCTGACTTAAGTCAAGAATTCATAGTAAGGACGGATGCAAGTAATATTGGGCTGGGTGCAACTCTTCTACAGAAATCAGATGCATTGGATGGGGAATTAAGCCCAGTGGCATATGCTAGCAGAAAGTTGAATAAAGCTGAAATCAACTACTCAACTAGCGAAAAAGAATGTCTTGCAGTAATATGGGCGATAAAGAAATTCAATATTTATCTATATGGGAAGGCATTTAAGTTGCAAACAGATCACAAACCTTTATCGTTTTTAGCACAGGCTAAGCATGAGAACTCTAGGTTACTCCGATGGTCTTTGCTTCTGGCTCCATATAATTTTAGCATTGAGTATATATCTGGAAAAACCAATTTGGGAGCTGATTTTTTAAGCCGCCATCCGTGTGATGAGAATCACCGTAAACCCCAGAAATAATAATAAATTTCTCTATGTGTATATAGAATAAAGGACTGACATATAATGTCTGTTTTTAGAGGGGAGTGTCATGAAATATTCTAATCCACATATATAAATTATTAGGTAAATATGAAGCCTAACAAATAAAATTAATAAAGAGAAGAGCAATGGTAAAATAACAGTGCTGTCACAAAGAATGTACTCGAAATCCCCCTTGTTTTCTGCTTCGTCTGCAAATTGTAACGCTTTCACGTTGATATAAAAGCTTACTGTATTATTACCCGCCTTCTTCAATGAAACGTGTGCTGCATTTCTAAGAAAAACATTGAGACGTACTGCGTAATGACCTAAATTAATCCTAACATTAATTATACTGCGTTACCAAAACGAACGAACAGTTGGACTAAAGGATAAAAAGAGAAGGGAGAGGCAGAAAGCCGAACACTAAACACGCTTCGCGCGATACATAAATGCTGCCATCACGCGTGTAAGACTACAAGCACTAACTTTTTTTTTTTCAGACGGACAGTGATAAAATACACTACCCTTTCCCAGAGTTAGGTTTTAAAATCATAAAAAACGCTTATTAGGAAAGATAACAATAGATGGGTTTACGGTTTAAAAACATTACAGTACCCAGACAGCACATCTTCGAAACAGGTGGTAGAAGAAATTGCATATTTTGAACGCAGCCACGTAGCTCCTTTAAATTTGTATTTTTGGGTTCCTTAGGGCTTGCTGACAAATAATATGTAAAACGTTACGCAAATAGTCCAGGAATTAATAAATTATACCCAAAATAAAATATTGGGGGTGCCTGACAGCATAAAATCATTTCTGCTCATAAGATTTTTTTTAACGTGTTTGAAAAAAATTTACGTTACAGAAATAGCCTACCATGTAAACTCCAAATTGATTGGAGCGCAACAAATGAAAGCCTAACCACGATTGGTCGGGCTATAAATACTATCTTGTTTGTTAGGGGAAACGGGGAAAGGTAACATTTTTTCAAACACTTGTCGAAACGGGGCTCATTGGTCAGACTCGCTGATATACACACTTGGGAGCGTTAGTTCGAAACCACTTGTTTAAAATAGCTTGATAAAGCATCAGTGCGTTGAAGCCAGCATATATTTGGCTAAATAAAAGCCTGGAAGATAAGCAGATGGGAATTTGTGCCAGTTTGTGCCAGAATTCATTGCTAATCAACGTATCTGTGTTTATTCGTATGAATTGTGGTAAGCTTGAACCATTCAATATCTTTTAATGAAAATTGAATGTGAATTGTGATTTATGCCTGTATATATATGTGTAGTTCAGTGGCCAACGTGAGGTAAAGCCTGTAATGCTCCAGCCTGAACAGAGGGTGTCGGAGAGAAGTAAAACGGCATGGAATGGCCAAACAGTACACTGACCCCTGGATGATTGACTAGAAAGAAATAATGCTGGAAGTGCAGAGGCGTAGTAACCATTAAGAAGGGTAATACTGGATAAAGTATTTCAAATGAAGCTGACAGTTGGCCTAATGCTCTGAACTCAATGTTTGTGCTGTGTTGTGATCAATGTAACAAGAAAATATAAATTAGTTATGAAGTAGAAGGTACATCCTTCTTGATTTCAGGGACCGTGGTCTTGATGGTACTGAGCAGCACCTGGTCAGAGCTTTGCTGAATCCAGTGTCGGACAGCATACTCCTTGGTCCTTTTAGCTATCAGTGAGGTGTCTCCAGAGCCCAGAGGAGAATTCGAGCAGAGGAGTCCTTTCCTGCCGCCATCACGCCAGATAAGCTAACTTGGCCAGCTGAGCTCAACATTATGTCCCCTCATCTTGAACTGACTTTTTTAAAATTAACATTAAGAGGGGAATTTACTTGTCTTAAAATCAGGAACTGTGAACATCTCCAATACTGGTCCCTAAAGACAAACTATTGAAGTCATGATGACAAATACCAACAGAGCTTGAACAAAACAAAACCAGTATTGCCTCATTTTACTACTACACAACTGACACACATAGAACATTTGTAATAATATATGTCACTACAATATTCATATTAAATACATTCTGTACATAACTTGTAATTTAAATTGATTGTGATTCCTGGTTCCCTTGTAGTTGAATCAGGACACATATTCATTCATGCCAGTAATGAATACATATTGTTATTTGAAAGTTTATCAGTGACTCTTTTAAGATATCTTTGTAGAGTGTTATATGTATGTGAGTGTCACAGTGTTGTCAAGAGTAGTGGATTAAATTAAATTGTTTATCTGTCTGTTGTTGTGACTTACACTTCACCATACTCATACCCTAGACACATAACGTAGCATCACACTATTCCAGAATAATTCTGACTGAGATATATAGATATGTGGTAGCAAGTAAGGTTATCTATAATACACTACTCTTAATAGATATAGATACCTTCACAGCTGATCTCAGTCAGTACACTAAGTTCCCTATAAGTATTTATAACATCCCACTTCACCACAGGGGTACATGGCACAAGAAAGGTTAAGAATCATGGTTTCTACAGGGTCATTATACTTTAGCACAGTGTTTCCCAACCTTTCAACTAAGGTGGTGCCCACAAAGTGAGTTTTCATAGCTACTTGGCTAGAATTTTAGACAGGCACTAAAGAACATACATAGACACAGTCTTGTTAAAGCGCTAATAACAAACACACATAAAGTTGACAAATCTTCCAAATAGCCTTCCCCAATAAAAGTATACACCAAATGAGCAAACAAATAAGAAATTAGGGAGAACTAAGAAATTAATCCCAAGCAAGAGGACATGCACACCATCATAGCTGGCAGACGCTAGAGCTGGGTTGGCCATGTCCTCAGAAGAGACCCCGATGCCATCACAAGAACAGCTATGCTATGGACCCCTGAAGGAAAATGAAAGAGAGGCCGACCAAAAACAACTTGGCGGAGGACTGTGGAGGCTGAGATGCAAAGAATGAACCAGAGTTGGGGCACTGTACGAAGGATGGCTGCCGACCGAGCAAAGTGGAATCAATTTGTTGTTGCCCTACAAGACGCCACCAGGCGTAATGGCCACTGACTGCTTTGACGGCCGGCGGCTAAGGATCAAAGAGGAAGAAGAAATTAATCCAGTACTGATAATTGGTGGACAAAATATTCCCTCACTGTTTCACATATTTATTTATTTATTTATATTACTAATAATTAATGTAAAATGTAGAATATTTAACATTATAATCACCATCATCTGAGGATTGTTCGAAGGTGCTAATTTCACCAACTTGTATGGACTTTCAGTTTAAGAAAAAAGTCCTTCAAAATTAAACAACCATATAGTGAAGCAGTGCTATATAGGTTAACACTAACTGGAGTGTTGGTGTACTTCAGTGAATATTATTTTCCTGCCCCTGTCTCTTCTGCTCAAATTACTTTGTCCAATAAGTAGTTAAGCTGTAGCATCCCTTCCTATGTGTTTAACAGCCTTCTAATCTTCCTTTTTCTCTCTTACACATAGTAGAACAAGTTTGGCTAAACACCATCACTATTAACAATGCAAAGCTAGTGGCAGAAACAGTGCTGCTGCCACTAATGACAGAAGTTCAGGAACTGTAGAGGATAATCTGGATGCCATGCCTAGGTGGATTCCCCTAGATCTAGGAATTTTGGGTACTGTCTAGGTGTCATTTTCCTACATTAGTTGAAGAATGCCACCTATATTTCGCCCAAAATCACCTATATCTAGTTTTTTGTTGTTGCAAAATTCAGTGGCAACGCTGAGGATAACGCTGGATAAGACATCTATGGATTCCAAGAGATTCTACCACTAGAAGTAGCCAAAGATGGGACAATAGCAAGGAAAACAACATAGAGGATAGTCCAAAGAAACAAAATGATTAGTTGATAACAATCCTTTATCTGTACTGGGAATCAGCTGCACACGACATCAGACGACAACAATGGAGGACCCTTGCATAGATTTCAAGTAGGCCCTATCATGAGCTTGCTGGATCTTGAGTCCGGAATGAACTGACACTCTCGCATATCGGTAATTGAACATATTATTTGAACTTAAAACACTATATATCTTAATTATAACCCCTCAGAGGTTTAACTGGATAATTTTCGTCATCAATTAAAAAAAGAAACACTATTGCTCTGGCCCATAGGTCTATAACTTGGACTTCAAGTGCTTCACCTTGCGCATACATTATTCCACTGTTATGATATGAACAGGACACCATACCAGGAAATTAGTTTTGCATTGACGAAAAAAAAACACACACACACACAAAATTAATTAACTGCCTAACAATTTTCATTGCACTGCTAAAGGTCATCTGTTCGAAGATTCTTTTCAATGGATGAAGGGAAACAACCACTTTGTTGACATCAACCGCCGCGAAACATTAAGACTATGTTGATACGACAATTAAAAAAAAAAAAAGAAAGACAAGCAAAGTAATGAAGGATATAAATGCTCAAACATTATCCAGAGGCGCATATAGTAAGTGTGACTCATTATTTCTCAATTAACTCACCTCGACTGATTTTACTCGCGCTTCTTGTCACAAAAATGATGCTTTTTCTTAGTATGTTGAGTCGCAGTTCAAAACACGCACTTAAATTTCTGGGGTTTTGCACTTGGGCTACCTGTTACATTTAACACTCATCTACGCATCGTTTAAAATACACAGACATTAAAATATCTTGCACAACTTACCTCCCAGTCATTAATATGGAATCCCACGTCATCAAGAGAAATTCAAATATCACTAATTATCACTGTAAACAGCAGTCGACATGCAATGGCGGAGTGTTTATGTTATCAACTTCCGGTCGACAAATTTGGTCATCTCAAATCATCGGTATTTTTTCAAAAGTTATAGGTCACTGGTTATTTTTTAAAGGTATTGCCTCAAGTTTGAAAAAAAAAAAATCCTGATAATCCCTTTGTGGTAATTTCCTATCTTTCGTACCTTTTTGCTCCGCAGTGAATATGTATAGTTAGGTGTTGTTTCGTAGCGGTTAGGATTAGGGTTAGAATTAGGGTTAGGTTTAGGGTTAGGACTAGGGTTTGTGTTAACCATAATACTAACCCTAATCCTAACCGCTACGAAACAACACCTAACTACATATATTCACTGCGGACCAAAAAGGTACGAAAGATAGGAAATTACCCCCTTTGTTCTTTTTCTGGAAATCCAGTTGAGATGAAGCGAGGTTAAATAGAGAATGAATATACACAGATTGATCCAAAGGAAACGATGGCAAATTGGGGATAGGAATACGTATTCCAATATGGAAAATGACAAAAGAGTATAGTATCACGGAAAATACATCAATTTTCACTGCAGAGATGGTGGCAATACTAAAAGCACTAGAAATATTCTCTAATAACCCTCCCAAGAAGCTAACAATTTTAACTGCCTCTCTTTCAACAATTCAAGAACTTAGAAACTTAAGATAACGCAGTAGACCTGAAATAGCAGAGGATGTAGGATAAAGAGAGAGGGATAATACCTCACGGCGAGAGACAGCCATATCCTTAATGGATAGTCAGAATCCTATTTGGTTCTCCTCTCTTTATCTAGCTCATGTATGGCCCCACGAATACCGCTTGTGTACGACGGTGGCCACATCCCGGGCAACAGTCTTGGCTGACTGGCTAAACTACATGAGCGAAGTAGGAGCAATCTTGCTCAAGGGAATGTCCATCCCTAGTACACAAAGACTGAGACGGTGAGTGACACGGAAGAGTCTAAAAAGATCAACGGCTCACAAAGCGAAACAGCAAAGTGTGTGGCGCACTAGAGGCGTGTCGGACATAGAAAAAGACAGCGGCTAGCCACCGTGGAAGAGATTGTGACGTTACCACGTACGTCCTAAAGAATGTAATGGAATCACAACAAAAAGATAAGAAACGATATGTAGAGAACTCTTGGTCCTCTGGGGAGAAATCTACTGCACAAAACAACAGGGAAGAGGCATCTCTTCTAATGAGTAAGGAAGTACATAATGACGAGTGTTCCTCAAATTCTTTTGACAGTGTGACGTACGTCTAGTTTGACAAGTGAATTTTCCCTGATATGATGGATGATTTAAAGGGACTTTTAGCTTTTCATAACATTAGAACCCCTGAACATTTGTTGTAACTTTTCGTTTGCCAGAACTCATTCCACCGGGACTCATTTAGTACGCGGCACGAGATCAAAGAGACAGACTGAGGGATTTCAGGGGAGACTATCGGCGTTATCAAAGACAGTAGTGGTCCCTGATACGAGACGCAGTTGCTTGCCGCTAATTTCGCGTCTCGGTGTCAATCGCAACCGAGCGAACGGGGGAAAGCCGAAACGGGAAGCAGCGAGCGAAGATACGAGAGACCAGGGGGCGGCTTCTCTCTTTGGATTTGGCGGTCAGATCCCCCAAAGTTCATGAGATCAAATAAGCTGTCAAGTTTATCATGTCCCACTCAACTTACATTCCATTTTAGCTAAATAGACCATGAAGACTAGACACGTTATCATTCGCTGGCCAGAACTTGATAGTAGCACTAGCGATATTTGAAATCTTGCTAGATTATCCCCTGGATTTTCATTTTATTTGCAGTGAATTCTATTTCTGTGCAAAGCGATTGATCACATTTTGCAATCCCAGCAATAACGAAATCTTTCAGAGTTTCCATACTCGGTTCTTAAACTTCCAGACAGTTTGATGAGACATTTTTTTTAAAGTAAATCTTGTGGTGGTCCGGTACGGCCTAGCTAACATAATTACATGAAAGAAAGCCTACCCAAGATCATTTGATTATTATCATCAAATTAAATCTGTAAGATAAACTGGAAGATGAACAGCGCCAGTAGCGATATCATATTTACTGTTTACTGTGAGAGAGTACATATTTTCCTGACTGTGAATGAGCCTAGTTTTTTCCTCAATTGGATTTAATAAAACTATCATCACGCATTGAAGGAATTTTACCATAGCGGAGGATTAAAAGAGACCACTTCATTTTCACCCCTGTGCCGAACTGTGTTAGTACCATCCCATAGACTCCTTTTATATATATAATAAAAACACGAGAACTCTTAGTCTTCAAGTCTTGCGATAAGTGAGAATATTTGTTACCAACAAACCCTCGCAAACATCTGGGGCGGGACATCGAAGGACTAGACAGTTCATATCTCGAAAGAGTACTTGCTGTTTTTATATACTTTTTATGGATCGTCTGAGGCTGCATTCGGTAAGTGTGTGAGTATATGAGTGTGGATCCTCACGCGTGTGTATGAATGACAGGAAATTTAATCGTTGTAAGTTTTCAGAGTAATTAACTTCACTGTTAGGTTAACGTACCTCTGTTCCTGATATTATCTTTGTTTGTCTAATAAGCGGGAAGGGCTTAGTCGATACCAATCTTCTTCACCCCTCCCAAATTTGTTATTTGCATTTGTGTACTTATGATAATTTATGTAATACCTGATATTTGTTAGTGATTGATGTTTAAAGTGAATAAAATCACATAAACTCATTTAGGTCTGTGTGTTGGATATACCCAAAGCCCAACTTTTCCCCTATTCGTTTAATATAGTTTGTATCTACATCGTCTGTGTGTGTGAAAAACACCAAATCGGTGTGCGCGCAGATGCGAGTCTGGAAAACTGGCAAATAATTGTTTGACCAGGAGAGCGGAAGAGAAGATTGAGAGAAGCGATTTGTCGTAAATAAGTCTGTCTTTACTCTCCTCCAGCACGCTGTGAAGCAACTATTTAATATCTACATTTTCTATCACTGAGCTTTCCATCATCATTCTCCACTCTAAACCGGACCACTATTTCTACGACTCTTTTCTCTCAAAATAAATTTACGACAGACAGCGAGCATTCTGAGAAAGACCCCATAAAAACTAGAAAGAGGAGCCTAAAAATAGGAACATGGAACGTTAGAACTCTAAACGGATGAGGAAAGCTAGATAATCTAATTTTAGAGGCAACAAATATGAAACTTGACATACTGGGAGTTGCAGAGGCAAGATTATTGGGTACAAGCTACATAAAAAGAGACCAATACACGCTTTTACACTCAGGAGGAGAAAAACACGAAAGAGGAGTAGGAATGTTAATGAAGAAAAACATGTACTGGACATACAATGACAGAATGATGTTACTGAAAATGACAGCAAAGCCATTTGACATATCAATCTTACAAACATACGCGCCTACTAAAGAACACAGTGAAGAAGAAATAGAGGAATACTATGAAGAGCTACAACACACACTTAAACCAGTAAAATCTACAGATGTGTTGATAGTAATGGGTGATATTTATGCAAAAATACTAAAAGGAAAATAGTAGGACAGTAGGACTAGAGAAAAGAAATGATAGAGGAGACAGACTTATCCAGTTCTGTGAAGAAAACCAACTGGTTATATGTAATACCTTTCTTTTAACACCACCCAAGGAAACTATACACATGAAAAAGCCCATGCGATGTAACAAGACATCAAATTGATTTTATCATGATAAAACATTGATTTAAAAACAGTGTCACAAGCGCAAAGACACATCCTGGCGCTGACATAAATTCGGATCACAATCCGGTCGTCATGAAAGTGAATATAAAGCTAAAATGAGCAGGAAACAGAAGAAAGGAGGAACCTCAGATAGAAATATCAGCACTGAAACAACCAGATATAAAACAAAAATATCTTATCGATGTCAAAAATAAGTATGAACAGTTATTGACAGAAAGCATGGAACAGTACAGAAGAGAAAACCCAGAAGAAAAAGTAGCCGCAAAATGGGAATGTTTAAAACAAGCATACAATCAGCAAATGCAAATTTACTTAAAAAGGAGCCAAAGAAAAATCAAATTTGGATGACAGATGATATCTTGAATAAATTGGAAGGAAGAAAGAGAGCAAAAAACACTCCAGAATATAAAACAATTGACATACGTACTATGTGTAGACAAGCAAAAGAACGGTGGATAGTCAAAAAATGCAAGGAAATAGAAGACATGGAAGCAAAGCACATGACAAGAGATATGCATGAAGAAATAAAGAAATGACCAAATAAGTTGCAGTTTGCCCAAGGAGGAGGCTGTATCAAGAACAAAAATGATGTAATCTTACTTGATGAGAAAGACATATCAAACAGATGGGCATAGTACGTAAAAGAACTATTCGAGGACAACAGAGGTAAAAACACCATCAAATTAATATGAGACAAATATAAAGGTATGTTATCAGGCACTCGTAGAAAATAAAGAAGTAGAACACTAGACAACAGAAAAACAACAGACATGAGTGACTTACCCAGGATTTTTATATTTGTCTCATATTAATTTACTGTTTACAGGCCTCGGGTTTCCCTTCCTTATGTGTTATAAAAACACCATCACCAGATTCTAATGAAGGCCCAAACATTCTCAGATCAGAAGTAGAGAATAAGATGCAAAAAGGAAAATCAGCAAGCATGGACTGTCGTAGATTTCTGATAGGGGAATTAAGACGTGGGTTGGTCCCTTCTGAATAGATTAGAATGAGTGATAGCCACAGTGAGAGATGATAGTAGAAAAAGATTTCCACGAGTGAGATGGTAGAAATCAATAGAGGCTGTCTCTGAAATCGAGAATCTTTTCTCTCTTTTAGCCTATCTTCTACAACAGATCTAGAGGAGTCAGACAATCTATTGACTACATATATTAATATATATATATTACCACTCACGTGCACACACACAATTGACGACATGTACACGCACACACGTGGGAAAAACTATAACAATGATTATATAGATATTTTGGAACGAGCTGACCCGACACACTGATTAAGTTTAAATGAAGTTTTAATTATCAAAATAAACTTCCATCACAACATATAAAATTACATCAAGCATATACAAATAGGCAAAAAAATCAATGAATTTCTAAAAAAAATGATAGACCCACAGTATGACCCTTTCCCTCGATGTTTAGCCCACAGTCCTGTTAGCAGAAAAGATGATAGCCCCAAAGAGTCACGGATACATCTGCTTTAGTCTAATGATTTTCCCTTTTAAAGGTATGAACAGACTTTGATATTAGTATGATCTATCCTAAGGGAAAAAAAATATACCTGCAGTAGCAACAATTTTGCATAAATGGAATTACAAAGTGGGTGAATAAATAGTTATCATAAAAAACATCACTCAGTCTACTTTCACTCGGTTCTTTCATCAGGGTACCCTCACTCACTTTCTTACCTAATAGCTTGCGGGTGTTCGCCGTCTGGCGCACTGTATGACGCACCGTTTAAACCTGTCTATCTTTTGCTGAAGCGGATTCCCAGCTCTGCAGATCGTGGTTTCCTTCACGGGGTCCGGGGAGCGTCCTCTTCGTGCGATAGTTTTCTTTACAGATTTAAGTTAGTGTCACTTCACTCCGTTCAGGTAAGAATTAGTTTTAAGCGGGCACACCGTGTCAGAATCACGAGGTTTCCCTTATTTAGGAAGATGACCAGTTGGTAAATTTTTTCAATAGATAATTATTGTTCACAACCACAGTTCGTCAAAATGTCAGAAGGTCAATGATTTGTAATGTTTTACTTGCCACAAGGGCTGAAAGGTACTATGAGGTTTTTCTCTGGAAGAGTTAAATCAGGCTCGATGGGCCCGTTACTTCATTTAACCTTTAAAGTTCTTGTAAAGGTTATACACCAAGTCTTTAAGGAAAATGTTTTAGTTCTTCACAGATATTTCTCGTGTACTCAAACGCTGGCAAAGTTGGGTCATCCCAGTTTTCACTGAATAAAGAAAAACAACATATCAAATACTTATACCTACTATGTACTTCGGTTATAACTTACATTATCAACTGCAAACGGAGGCTTGACTTATCGTTTACAACCTTCCCGTGAAATAAGTTATATTCATAAAATCAATCATCATGAATTAGAAATACCTACGTATTTCGTCAATACACAGTGATGAATCTATGCAGTTATAAGTTTAGTTTAAATATTCTCGACTGGTTATTCGCAGTAAAATTAAATTCATTATAGCTACATGATTTTAAGCTAGAAATTATCATTTATTCTGCTTTCCACTGAATATAACAGACTTATAGATTATTCACTCTGCACAAAAGAAACTAGTTAAAATGAAATAGGCGATTTATCCCTGAAATCACTCACAAATAATACTAGATATCTGATATAATATTTACCTCAACACAGAACTACTAAGAACTTAAACCACTTCGACCAACTAATTGCTATCTACTATCAACAGAGATTCTTAGGAATCGAACGAGGTTGTTCTCGTCTTGACTGCGGAGTTACTAAGTGAATGAAATCTCAAACTCTGGTTTATAACTTAAACAGACCAAGGATGCGCGCTATTTCAGAACACCCCCCGTCTCCCCTCTCCTCTCAACACTTACGTAAACCAAGAGATGGCCATAAACTGCCACTTCGCGTCTTGACACCTCACGCCCAGGACTGAACGTAGAGCCGTGAGTGTCATGGAAAAACCAGACGAATGTCTGCCATTCGGTCTCTCGAGAACACATTTCTCACACTATTTTGTCTATTGCGGGCCTGACACCGAGAAACTTAACCGTAGAGCGCCAGATATGTCTGCCCTCCCATGTCTATCGAGACGAATCTCACCCTTTACGCTCACCTCCAGGGGACTGACACGATCATGCAATTAATGCGTTCCCAGTGTATGGGAAAAACGGTAAAGTCAGAATGGGAAAGAAATATATTTTTCGCAAACGAACGAATGCGAAAAATACAGGGAAAGGATAAAAGAGCGATAATAAAGTAGAGGACACGGGTAGAAAAGAAAAGAAATATAGAAAATTTATTGATCATAAATCTCTATGCGACATGGACAACATAAAAATTGAAATGATAGAAGCCCTGGAGAGCTTTGGTATAGATACAATCACAGATCTATGCAAAGATATATACTATACAGGATATATACCACATGACATGAAGACATCAGTCTTTATAACTTTGCCCAAAAAACATAATGCAACAGATTGTTCAGACTTCAGAACGATCAGCCTGAAGAGTCATGCAATTAAAATACTGCTCAAAATCATACAGGAAAGAATAAAAAGTAAGGTAGACAGCGAAATCCAAGAAGAACAGTTTGGTTTTAGGCGGAACAGCGGAACAAGTTAGGCAATATTTTGCCTAAGAATATTAGCAAGAAAATATACAAAGGTCCAAAAAAAGTATGTACATGTGCTTCATTGACTATAAGAAGGCTTTTGACAGAATCCATCATGAGAAAATAATTGAATGCCTCGAAGACATAGGTATTGATGGAAAAGACATAAGAATACTCAGTAACCTTTATTGGGAGCACACTGCTACAGTAAGATCTGGAAGGAATTATTCACCAAACATAGACATTAAAAGAGATGTCAGACAAGGTTGTGTGCTGTCTACCTGCCTATTTAGTCTTCTTCTTCTTTGATCCTTAGCCGCCGACCGTCAAAGCAGTCAGTGGCCATTACGCCTGGTGGCGTCTTGTAGGGCAACAACAAATTGATTCCACTTTGCTCGGTCGGCGGCCATCCTTCGTACAGTGCCCCAACTCTGGTTCATTCTTTGCATCTCAGCCTCCACAGTCCTCCGCCAAGTTGTTTTTGGTCGGCCTCTCTTTCGTTTTCCTTCAGGGGTCCATAGCATAGCTGTTCTTGTGATGGCATCGGGATCTCTTCTGAGGACATGGCCAACCCAGCTCCAGCGTCTGCCAGCTATGATGGTGTGCATGTCCTCTTGCTTGCTCCGAGTAAGTAGATCTTGGTTGGTGATGATATTCGGCCAAAAGATTCGGAGAATTTTTCTTAGGCATGTTGTGTGAAAAGAGGACAATTTCGACATTTCCTTCTCTGTAACTCTCCAGCTCTCCTCGCCATAGAGAAGCACAGAAAGCACACAGCTCTGATATAATCCTAATTTTGTGCTTGTGCTGTACTGAGAGGACTTCCAGATGTTGTTTAGACTAAAAAAGGCTGTTCTTGCTTTGTTCATTCTGTTGTTGATGTCTTTGCTTGCTCCGCCGTCTGGTGTTACTATGCATCCTAGGTATGTGAAGGCATCTGTCTGTTCCAGTTGCTGATTCCTTACTGATATGGGCTCAGGGTTGCTCACATTGAGCGTCATGACCTCTGTCTTCTTTAGGTTGATGTTCAAGCCCACCTGCTGGCTATACTTATTAAGTCTGTCCGTTTTTTCCTGGATGTGTTGATGTGAATGTGCTAGCAGTGCAATGTCATCTGCATATTCCAGATCTTCCAATGTAGAAAATGTAGTCCATCTTATTCCACTTGGATTGCCCTCTGTTGTCTGGCGCATCACCCAGTCTATGACAGTTAAAAATAGAGTGGTTGATAAGGGGCATCCCTGTCGTACTCCTGTCTTCACTTCAAAGGTTAGGTTGCTCTGCCCAATGCTGCACGTAAAGTTGGCATAAAGGCTTTTTATGATTGACACTATGCAGCTTGGAATTCCATAAGCCCTCAGTATTTTCCATAAACTGTCCCTATGTATACTGTCAAAAGCCTTTTCAAAATCAACGAAATTAATGTACAACTGTCTTTGCCATTCTGAGCACTGCTCTATGATGTTCCTGAGGGTAAATATATGATCTACACATCTTCTGTTCTTTCTAAATCCTGCTTGTTCTTTCCTCAGTTTGTGGTCTACTGCTTTTGAGATTCTCTGTATAATTATCCTGCCTAGTATTTTGCTGGGAACTGAGAGAAGAGTGATTCCTCTCCAATTATTGCAGTCTGCAAGATCTCCCTTCTTGGGCAATTTGACAATTATTCCTTTTCTCCACTCTGTTGGTATTGTCCCTGTTTTCCAGACTTGTGCAAATAGTGGTTCTAATAGTTCTGCTGCTAGCTCTGTGTCTGTCTTAAATAGCTCTGCATTTAAGTTATCATGACCAGGAGCTTTTCCATTCTTTAACCCTTTGATTGCTGTGATGATTTCTTCTTTTCGTGGGATGTCTGTATTAACATCTAGATCATTTTCAGCCTCAGGAACATTCAATTGTGTCTCTGGTGGTTCCTTATTCAGAGTTTCTCTGAAATGCTCTGCCCATCTTGTTTCCTGTCCCTCTACTGTTGTGATGAGATTTCTTTGCTTATCTCTTACTAATGTAATATTGTTTGCACCTCGTTTTCCACTGATGATTTTAGTTATTTTGTATACTGTGCTTTGTTCATTTCTCAGTGCTGCCTCTTCTGCCAATCTTGCAAGGTCATCCAGAAATGTCCTTTTGTTAGCACGGGTTTGACGTTTAACTTCCTTGTCCAGCTGACTGTACTGTTCACTATATATTGCCTTTAATCTGGGAGACTTAGCTTCTGTTTTCTTTCTTTTCATTTCCTTTGTCTTCGCTATGGTGTTTAGCGTACCTGGTGTTATCCAGTCTTGGCTCTTTCTTTCCTGGAATCCCAAGCATGACTTGCTGCTTTCCTTGTATAGTGTTGATATGGTGTTGAATCTCTGGTCAACATCGTCGGTCTCTGTTCTTTCCTGGCTTTTGATAATCTCATATCTTCTCTTTACGTCGACCACGAAAGCTTTTCTGGTGAGGGGATCCTTCAGTTTCGTGATGTTGTATCTTTTCTGTTTGACTGCAACTGGTCCAGCAGCTCTGAGTTTCACTTTCAGTCTTGCTACTACTAGGGGATGATCACTTCCCACATCTGCGCCTCTTCTTACTTTCACGTCTTGTAGTGCATGTCTCCATCTGCCAATGATCATTATGTGATCTATCTGGTTTCTGTCTCGTCCGTTTGGTGATTCCCATGTTAACTTGTGCACTTCCTTGTGTGGAAAAAGTGTTCCTCCAATGACCAGATTGTTAATACTGCAGAAGCTTATTAATTTGTCCCCATTCTCATTTGCTGTTCCACTGCCGCATTTCCCCATTACTCTTTCGTTATAATTATTGTGTGCTCCCACTTTCGCATTTAGGTCTCCCATTACTATAATGAGATCGTACCTGGGTGTAGTTTCCATTTCTTTTTGTACCTGTTGATAGAACTCGTCCTTGATCTCTTCATCGCTGTCGTTTGTTGGTGTATAGCATTGTATAATTGTGGTGTTGGTGAACCTCCCTCTTAGTCTTGCTCTTATCAGTCTGTTGTTGATGGGTTTCCATTCCAGTAAAGACCTTTCCATTCCTTTCTTCAGGATAATGGCTACACCTTCGTTGTGCTGACCATCCTCTCTGCCAGAATAAAGTACTGTTTCCCCTGTAGCTGTTTTTATTCTCCCCCTACCTGTCCATCTGCTCTCGCTTATTCCCAGGATATGTATCTTGTAGTTCCTCATCTCTGCTGTGATTTGTCTCAGCTTTCCTGCCTCATTCATAGTTCTGACGTTCCAAAAACCAATTCTGGTTTCGTGTTGTTTCCGTAACGTGCGATTTTTTTACATAGACAGGGGTGTCGGCCCTGTGCTAAAACCCCCAACCTGGAGGACCAGAGTACCAGCTTTTGTCTGACCCCTACCCACGCAGACCAGTCCAGCTTGGTTGAACCTACCAGGAGTAAATCTCCTACTGGCATAGCTCTGGGGATTGTCAGGGTACACAAGCTGCCATACCGCTACAAGGTTTAGGTACCATTGATAGCAGTATTTAGTCTATACACCGAAAAAAATGTTCAAACAGATAAAGGAAATGCCAGGACTGAACATCAATGGAAGGTCAATAAACAACCTTAGATATGCAGATGATACCATGTTGTTAGCCGAAAGTGAACAGGATTTGCAAGAACTAGTGAAGCAAGTGAACAGTATAAGTCATGAATATGGATTGGACATTAATATTGAGAAAACAAAAACTATGATAATTAGCAAAACAGACGATAAGCCCACATTAAAGATAAGCATAAATGGGAAAATCCTGGAACAAGTCAAGAGATACCGTATTCATATCGTGGTCATATAATAACATAAGATGGCAGATGTGAAACAGAAATCAAGAAGAGAATTGGAATGGCCAAAGCTCCATTCAACAACATGACACATATACCGACATCTAAACAGTTAACTCACAAATTAAAACTGAGAATCATAAAGTGTTATATATATTCTGCATTTCTGTATGGTGTAGAAACATGGACGATGAATAAGCAATGCGAAGAACGAATTGAGACTCTTGAGATCTGGATATATAGAAGAATGGGGCACATATCATGGAAAGAGAAGAAAACATAAGGAGGTCCTACAAAATCTAGGTATGTGTCACAAATCGTCTGTACGTGTTCTTTTGGTGGCTCTCTCACACCTTCAGCCCTACGACAGTATCGTTTATTCTTCTTCATTTTTCTCTCCGATCGCTTATTATTTGGCAATTTTTTGCCCTTCCATTAATTATTTTGCTCTATGCTGAATTTATAGGGGGAAGTCTCTAACACTCCACTACGGAAGTATCTGATATAGGACTATCTTTATCTCTTACATTTTTGCTTTACCACTCCTCAGATTTATTTATGTTCCGCCAGGTGAACTGTGGTATTATCGTAACAATACCCGGTCATTATCACCGGTCAGCGGTAATACGTTTGTCGCTTTGAGTCGCCTAGCCAATCTTTGATAATAGACGATCCTCGTTGGACAACCATATTGTTTGTCTGAGCGGCCGGCGACCCTTTTGTTTGACTGTCTGAAGAAGGCACGAACACACAGGCGATATTGAGATAATAGTTTCACGGGCCCATCACAGTGTGTGATTAGCGCAGATAATCTGTCTGGGTAGACATCTTGGCGGAAGACATTACGTCAGGCAAACAAGTTCACACATTTGTTTGTGAGAGTGCACAAGATGTCTTACTTACTTACTTAGTCGTTCCCCTTCTACCGTGAGGTGTAGAGGTTTGGAAGAGAGAGCGCCAGACTATCCTATCGGCTGTCTTCCTCCTGGTCTGGTTCCATTCTAGTCCTCGATCCTTCAAAGATTGTCTAATGTTGTCCTCCCAGCGGACTCTGGGTCGTCCTCGGGGTCTGGATCCTTGGCTCTTTGTTTCCCATGCTTGTCGTGGTATCCGATCTTCTCCCTTCTTCTTCTTCTTCTTGCGATCGCATCTTTGATGATTACACCGTCAGACGAGTTCTCATGATGAATTCGACTGTTGTTTGAAGTTTCTCTTTAACTCCATATAGCTTTGAGTTTAGTGTTGAGTCATTGGGCCAGTATATCTTTCTTAACTGGTCATACAGAGGACAGTCCTGTAGAACATGCTCAGCAGTTTGTTCGTTTAATCCACATGTGCACAGTGGTGAAGCAGACAATCGTAGCTTGTGCATGTGTTTATTCAGTTTGTTATGCCCTGTCCTGAGTCGAAAAATAGTTGTCTGTCCCTGCCGGTCGAGAGTGTGATAGTCGTCTTTGGGTTGGTTCTGTTCTCTTCTGATAGTCTGGATAGCTCTCTTTTTCTCAAAGTATGTGACTTCATTATCTTCTTGTTCACATTCTCCTCCCTTTTTTGCAAGTTTATCTGCCTTTTCATTTCCGGGTACACCACAATGAGATGGTACCCACTGAAGTATGGTTCTCTTTTTGGCAGCTACCTTGTTTAGTTCATTTCTCAGATGCGGGAGTTTACCACCCTTGAGAGCTTGCAGGACAGACAGTGCATCTGTGAGGATGACTACCTGGTGGCAGTCAGAGTTGGTGTTATAAATCATATTTGCAGCTTGCTCTAGAGCTTGAACCTCAGCTGTATAGTTGGAACAGAATTTACCAGTGGGAATGTGCCTAGTCTCATAGTGGTTGTCAGGATATGAGATAAAGATACCGGCACCTCCATTCCTAACAGCATTAGTTGCTGATCCATCTGTATAGGCATGTATCCATGATTGATCGGGATAGCTTTCTTGGATCATACTCAATGTAGCAGTTCGTTTTTTGCAGATCATTATACTCACATCCACTTGTGAGACCACTGACTGTTGTATTAATTTGGAGGGCACTGCTGGCCTGCTCCCATGGTACAGGGTATAGGGTGGGCTTCAGTGGTGTTGTCTTCATGGATAGGTCTTCTTGATGCTGTCTTATAAGTCTTTTCCCCCGATGCACAAAGCTGCTACGCTTTAGACGTCCCAATGCCAGATCATCTAGTCTTGCCTTCATTGGGTGCATTGGCATACTGTTGTACTTTTCCATCTGGATCATGGTTTTTGTGTCTCTTCTATGGGACAATGTCTGTAATCCAGCAACCTTCTGCATCTCTGTTATTGGTGTAGTTTTCATGGCTCCTGTAATGAGCCTGAGAGCTTGATTTTGCACCTTGTCCAAAGACTGCAGATGTGAGTTAGCAGCTGATGACCATGCTGCTGAGCTAAACTCTAAGTGTGGTCTTATTACTCCATTATAAATCTTCTTTAGATTTCGTTCATTTGCTCCCCAGTTGGTACCTGCTAATTTTCTGAGTATGCCTAGTCGTCTTCGGGCCTTTCCTTCTGCATTTTCAATATGCTTATTCCATGTAAGCCTTTGGTCAAATGTCACCCCAAGATAGGTGGGGTAGCTTTCTTCCTTGATCACGGTTGTCCCTAGGTGTATGTTAGCTGATTTGTCCTTGGGGGCGAGGGAGAACAGTGTTGTGGAGGTTTTGTCTGTGTTTATTGTGATAAGCCATTTCTCTGCCCATGACACTAGCATGTCTGCTGCCCGCTGCATTCTATAATTTGCTGTGGTGACATTTTCATCAGCACACCAGAGTACTAGGTCATCTGCATATAAGGCAGCTTTAACTCCTGCAGGGAGATCTTTCACCAGGTCATTGATGTAAACAAGGAAGAGTGTTGGGGAAATTACTCCTCCTTGAGGTACCCCCTGATGGAGCAACACTTTTCTGCTCTGCAGACCGTCAAGAGTGACTCTAGTTCTCCTGTTATGCAAGTATGACTGGATCCATTTCATCATGTTGCCTTGGATTCCACTTCTCCTAAGTTTTGCAATGAGGCCATCTTTCCACACCTTGTCAAAGGCCTGCTTGAAGTCGACCCAGATCGTTAGGACCTTTTTCTTCTCCTGGAAGGCATCTTCTATTGCTTGAGACAAGTAAGTAACTTGGTCTTCTATACTGTAGCATTCTCTAAATCCAGCTTGTTCCGGCACCAGGATCTGCTCAGACTCTAAATACCATTTCAATCTGTGGTTGACTATTCGCTCCATAGTCTTCCCAACACAGCTTGTGAGACTGATTGGCCGGTAACTTGCAGCCTCGGTCTTACATTTCCCTTTCTTTAGTATGGGTATTGTGATGGCTTCTCTCCATACTTGGGGTACCGTTCCTTTCAACCAGCTGTGGTTGAATATCTCAAGCAGTTTTGTCTTTGCTGCTGAGCTCAGATTTACTAGCATTTCGTTGCTGATTTTGTCTGGGCCGGGTGACTTTTGAAACTTAAGCTTGGAAATAGCCTTCTGTAGTTCTCCTAGTGTGATGGGTTCCCTCATTGGGGCAGGAGTATCTGTCTGTCCCATGGTTGCCAGTATTTCTTTTCTTATCTCTCTCTGATGGTCTATGTTAATGGGTAAGTTGCTTTCTGAACTGTATCTTCTAGCAAACAAGTCTGCAGCTTGTTTTCCTCTGAAAAGTTTGCCACCTTCATCCAATGTGATAGTCTGCCTTGGTGAGGAATGCTCTTCATTTAGAGACTTGACTAATCTCCAAAGTTTCCTGCCGTCTTTCTCAAGGTTCAGCGATGCCGTTTTAGTTCTCCAGCTTTTCCGCTTTTCTTCTAGCTTTGTTCTCTGAAACTCTGCTACAGCCTTTTTCCATTTGTTGTGAGTTTCAAGTGAAGGCTGAGACTCTGCGTCCTTTCTAGCCTTGTCCATAGCTTCCTGACGTTCTTGGAGTGTGCTGGACCAGTATGGTATGTAGTTACGCCGGCATCCTTTGGGAATGGTTTCTTTTGCAGCTTGTAGTATGCATCTGTTGAAGTCTTTTACCACTTCATTAATGTCTCTGTTCTGTACCTTGAGGGTAGACAGCAGCGTGTTCACCTGATGCCTGAATAAACCCCAGTTGGCTTTTTTGTAGTTCCATCTTGTAATGGCTGGGCCTGTACTGAGTGTTGCACTCTGGACAGTAAGAAAGATTGGGCGATGGTCGCTTCCCCCTAGTTGGTCTCCTACTTCTCTACTAATAGATCCAGCTATATCTGGTGTGGAGAAGGCAAGATCTGGTGTTGAGGTTGTGTGCCATCCTCTGGAGTAGAAGGTAGGAGTATCTGTGGCATTATTGACTAGGATTAGGGAGTGATCATCTTGCCAAGTTTCAACCTCTTCACCTCTGTGATCCAGATGGTTATAGCCCCAGCTCTGGGAGTGGCTATTAAAGTCTCCAACTGCTATAAAGTTGGTGGCTGGTACCTGTATAGAGCTGAGACTCAGGGGTTTGTTGTTCGGACAGTAATAGTTCAGGAGTTCTATTTCCATCTTGTCTACCTTTATCTGCAGCAGCTGATATTCTGCTCCATCCATGAAGGTTTTCCTTTCGTGTGCAGGAATGTTATTCCTTACAAGAGTAAGTACTCCTCCTTTTCGTCTATCTTGTCTGTCGGATCTGAAGCATTGATATCCCCTTATTTTAAAGGTTTGATCTGCTTTCAAGTGAGTCTCTTGGATACAGCAAACACTGACTTGCTTCTCATACAAGATGTTTTCCAGCTCTGTCTTTTTGCTGTATCCAGCCTGCTTGCTGTTCACTCCCTCTGCATTCCAGTGCATCATGACAAGTGGCACTCTGGGTTTCTCTTTTTCTGTTTTGTTTTGGTCAGTAGTTCTCCTCCGCCGTCTGTTGACTCCACAAGACGGTCTAGAGGGTCCTCCAGTAGCTGAGGGTGGGCTCTGTCGAGGCTCAGAGCCCGGCACTGCACCTGCCTGGTGGAGCTCCACAGGGCGAGCACCAGAACGAGATTTATTTGACGGTGTACTCTCCATAGAAAAAAAAAAAGCGAGTTGCATGATACTGTGGTTTCCGGTGCGCCTTCTGGCCCAGTATCTACGACTTTAGCACCTGTTCAACGGGAGAGTGGGCTCATCCCTAATCTGTTTATGTTCCCAGTAGTAGACTATTCGCAAGCAGCCTGGGGGTGTCACTGCTCTGCGCGGACCTTGTTTACCGAGGCGGCGTCCGAGCTCGTATGGTGAAAATATGGTTGCGTTATCTTCAAAATAGCCCTGTCTTTCCCGTGGCTTTTCTGCCATCCTGCAACTTTGAGTTAGGGAGTTCTGAGCTCCAGTCTCTTTCCCAGGCATTTTATCCTGGCCTGGCACGCATACAGAGGACCCCACTTCTGGTTCTAAGTTAGCAGTTGGGGATAGGTGGGGTAGCACACTGTGCATTCCCCGTCATCCAGGGGGCTCTCCAACTATGCAGAGCTTGCACAATGCTGTGCTCTGGTTCGGGGCTCTCCCAAGGAATCCTCACGTCCTGCACAGAGCCACTTCCCGATACCCACCACCTGCCAACCCTCCATTGTAGAAATCTCCTGCATGCGGCCATCCAGTCAAGAGCCAGTATTAAGTCTGGTGCCCAAGTGATCCCCCCAAGCTCAGTGTGCAATGCTGGGTTCTCATCATGCTGCAACACAGGAGGGATTGTGATGCTCAGCCATCTCTCTCAATTCTGCACCGATAAGTGACATCGGGGACTTAACTTTGCCTCAGTACTGGGAGGCCCCGTTTCCGGGTACACCACACACAGCCAATTGAGGCAACGGTCGCCATGGGCGTGATAGACGACAAACAGTGAAGAATGAGGCAAGAAAGCATTTAACCCATGAAGTGGGGGTGGATTGGTGCAGACCAGAGCATGTACCACTCGCCGGTGGGTTCTGCATCTACACCTATAGGGTTCCACCCACTCCTCAGCCCATTTAGTCTGGCCCCTCACCCAGGACCTGTCCGGCTTGGGTGACCCTGCCAGGAGTAAAACTCCCGCCGGCATAGCTCCCGGGATCATTGAGGCGCTCAAGCTCTCCAACCACGGCAAGGTAGGCTTACATGTGGAGAGCGATCTTCTCCCATTCTGCAGACATGGCCAAACCATCTTAATTGGGGCACAAGATGTCACCAGAAGATATTACGTCTTATTATAAAGAGGTCACGCGTTGGATATTAAAATTAATATTTTAAACACGTGGGGGATATTTTGAATTTAAACACCCCAACCCACATAGTGCGAAAAAGAGCTAACGATTGGATTGAAGTGAGATGAATCTCATTGGCAAGTTTGCCGGGAAGTACAATCTCTGATGTGAACTGGAAACTGAAAATAAAATCTAGTGAACTCAGAGACACAGAACAGACAGCTTCGCAACTTCAAACGAGCAATTACCAAAAAGCCAGAAAGAGAAGGATCGGACCTAGAATTCCATATTTATAAGCGACAGATCGAAGTATTTGGGAAACTTAAAACCTTAAAAAGTAAGCCCGCCTTTATAAATACAGAGACTGGAAACCTAGGAATAGGATCATCAGTCATAAGAGAAACAATATCCCAGACCAAGTGATTCATAGAATGCCGTCATAAGATGAATTTCTCAGACGAAATTGATTCGAGAGCATACGCACCGAAATTGCTCGTTGTGACAGAGATTATGTAAATATATTACATATATCAACACGTTTTTGCTCCCACCTGGATTCCACCTTGTTTCCTTATTAGTATGCACGATTGGTTAACGCAGAACCCCTACACTTCGATGTCTGTCTCACTCATAATTTAGCCACGCCTATTTTTCTTTTCTCTATTTCTTACAGGCACTAGGAATGTTTACAATCAGACTGATTAAATAAGCCCACGACGGGACAGGTAAAACAGCTAGCGAGTAGAGCCATTAACTGAATTATAACGCCAGCGATTGGGCAACCGTTGTAATAGTGACAGGCTAGACTGAACGCGTGTAGAGAGAGGGGACGGGTCGTATATTTGTAGAATAAAGTGCACTTTCTCAGGGGGAATTAAGCGATTGTAGAATAAGGGGTGATAACCAAGTTACCGACCGCATCGTTCGTTCGTGAACGCAATTAGCTACAGACGAGATCAAAAGACCTGTTGTTCGTTGGAGATGTCTGCGGTCGGCAAAAGTGTAAAAATTAGCTTTCATTCAGAAATCGACCGCAGATTTCCCCAAAAATACGGGCTAGACGTGAAATCTCGCGCTGGCTAACGATTTTCTACCAATTTATTATATATACCGCATCCTTCAAACTCAGTTTATCTAGTCGCCTCAGATTTGTCGGAACATCTAGCTTTGAATTCTATAGACAATTGTTAAAGTGGAATTACTTAGTTTTTCGATTGGAGATGTTCTGGGCCTCGCTGTGTTTTTTTTGGTGAATTTGTTCTAAATCTAGTCGCCTCAGATTTGTCGGAACATCTAGCTTTGAATTCTATAGACAATTGTTAAAGTGGAATTACTTAGTTTTTCGATTGGAGATGTTTTAATTTCTGTGTGGCGGTAAATATATTTATACTACCATTCTTGAGTGATTTAATTGTTAAAGTCCGTCATTCTATATTTCACAAGGATTTACTGTGTTTATTAAATAGCGTATTAAATAAATTATAGCTAAATTTTCCGGCTGTAAAGTTAATTTAATTACTCGGTATCATCCAGATAAGAGATATTTTAATTGACTAGTAAATGCACTAGATGTAGTGCTGACGAAATATATATTTATCTCTAATCCATTATGTAATAATAATAGCCCCTTCAGTCATAACTGACTATGGGAATGCGCCCCTGAGGTGACATCCCTCAGCTGCTTATTTTCCTGGTGCTCCTTTCGACGTTTTCTCCTCACCTCTGCTTCTTGTGTGAGCCTCTCTTCGCCCAATCTGAGGTGGCGCCGTAAATAGCATCGCCACTTAGTGCGATCGGCAGCTTCATCCTCCCATGTTGCTGGATCCATGTCCAGTGCCCTCATATCTCTCTTGCACACACCTTTGAACCTCAGCTGTGGTCGCCCAACTGTTCTCTTGCCATCTGCTAATTGTCCGTAGAAGATATCTTTTGGGATGCGACCATCTTCCATGCGGCGAACATGGCCAAGCCAGCGAAGTCTGCGTTGTCTAAGAAGCATATACATACTTTGAAGGCCAGCACGTGACAACACCTCCACATTTGTCACTTTATCTTTCCACGAGATGCCGAGGATGCGGCGTAGACACCGCAAATGGAAGGTATTGAGCCTTCTTTCTTGCTTAGCATAGGTCGTCCAGGTCTCGCTGCCATATAGGAGTGTGCTGGTGACGCAGGCATTATATACCGCAGCTTTGGTCTTCATTGTGAGTTTAGAGTTTCCCCAAACACGCGATGTGAGGCGGGCAAAGGTAGCTGCAGCTTTGCCAATGCGGCTGTCGATTTCTGTATCCAGTGAGAGTTTGTCATTGATGGTAGACCCTAGGTATGTGAAGTGGTGCACCACTGCCAATTCATAGTTATCGATAGTGATAACTGGTGCAGCACCCACATCCTGACTCAGCACATTCGTTTTCTTTAGACTTATTGTGAGGCCAAAGTCCTTGCATGCTTTAGTGAAGCGATTCATCAAGCTCTGAAGCTCCTGTTGGCTTTGAGTGACGACTGCAGCATCATCAGCGAACAACAAGTCTCTTATAGTGACCCTTCTGATTTTTGTTTTTGCCTTCAGCCTTGAAAGATTAAACAGACGGCCATCTGACCTAGTGTGAAGGCATATTCCTTCAGTTGCATCTCTGAATGCATGTTTCAAGAGTAAGGCAAAGAAGATTCCGAAGAGGGTCGGAGCCAGAACACAGCCTTGTTTAACGCCACTTCGTATATCAAAGGGCTGTGACGTGCTTCCAGCATATTGGACTGTTCCCTTCATGCCGTCATGGAATGACTTTATCATTTCCAGCATTTTAGAAGGACAGCCTATTTTCAGGAGGATTTTAAAGAGTCCATCCCTACTAACCAGGTCGAATGCTTTTGTGAGGTCTATAAAGGCGATATATAATGGTCTTTTCTGCTCTCTTGATTTTTCCTGAAGCTGGCGGAGAGAGAAGATCATGTCTGTTGTTGATCTGCCAGCTCGGAATCCACACTGTGACTCTGGATATATGCGCTCAGCTAACTTGTGTAGTCGCATTAAGATGACTTTGGCAAAAACCTTACCAACAATACTAAGAAGAGAGATCCCTCTGTAGTTATTGCAATCACTTCTGTCTCCTTTATTTTTATACAGTGTTACAATCTTGGCATCTCGCATGTCTTGAGGAATAGTTGTCTCTTCCCAGCACTGGCACAGCATCCTATGCAGGGGATGTAATAGCGTGCTCTTACAGCATTTGATTAAATCAGGAGGAATCCCATCACTGCCTGGTGCTTTGCCAGAGGCCAAGCTATCAATGGCCTTGCTGAGTTCCTCTAATGTTGGTTCGGCATCCAGCTCCTCCATAGTTGGCAGACTGTTGACACCATCAAGGGCTGCAGGCGTAACGGTATTGCCTCTAGCGTAAAGCTCAGAGTAGTGCTCGACCCACCTCTCCATCTGCTTACCCTTATCGGTTAGCTTCTCTCCGCTGATGGTTTTTAGCGGTGCCGTCTTACTTTTATGGGGGCCAAGTGCTTTCTTTATACCGTCATACATTTGTCTAATGTTGCCTGTTTGCGCTGCGATCTGGATGCTCTCACTGAGCTGGAGCCAGTAGTCATTTGCACAGCGTCGAGCAGTTTGTTGAACTTTGCTTCTCGTAGCCCTCAGGATCTGTAGGGTTCTGGCACTCGGTGAACGTTTGTATTCATTCATAGCACTGCGCTTAGCTTCGATGACAGGTGCCATCACATCTGATGAAGCATCAAACCAGTCATTTGACTGGCTGTTTTCTTACCAAAGGTGGCAAGTGCAGTACTTTGAATGGTGTTCCGTAGATGCTCCCAGTTCTCTGTAATAGTATCACCATGCTGAGGGCTACTGAGCACTTTCTCGAAGGTCGCAGTGAATTGAGCGATCATGAAAGGGTCTGACATCTTGCTGGTATCAATGCGTGGTTTACCTTCATGTCTGACACGATAGAGTTTTCTTGGTTGTGCTCTGATTTTGCAGCAAACCAAGGAGTGATCTGTATCACAGTCTGCACTATGGTACGAGCGCGTGGAGAACACAGACCTGAGGAGTGGCCTTCTGACGAGAATCAGGTCAAGTTGGTGCCAGTGCTTGGATCGTGGGTGTCTCCATGACACCTTATGCTGGGGTTTTGTCTGAAAGTAGGTGTTGGTCACGCAGAGGTCATGGTGGACGCACAACTCTAACAGCCGTTGTCCATTTTCATTCATCTTGCCAATACCAAACCTGCCCAGACATGAAGGCCATGAAACATTATCGGCACCCACTCTAGCGTTAAAGTCACCAAGGAGAACAAGCTGTTCTTGCCTAGGTATGCTTTTGATAATTGCTGTTAGATTTTCGTAGAACTCATCTTTAGCTTCTGAGGCAGAGTACAGAGTAGGAGCATACACACTGACAAGGGTGATGGGACCTGTGCTAGTTTGCAGGCGGAGCGTTAACAGGCGTTCTGATCCATTCTCGCCTGGTTCAACCATTTTAGTTAGCGATTTTTTTACCGCAAAACCTACTCCGTGTTCTCTAGCTTTATTAAGATCTTTCCCTTGCCAATAAAATGTGTAGTCCTTCTCGCTCACCGTTCCAGAGCCCGCCAGGCGCGTTTCCTGAAGTGCAGCTATATCCACCTGAAGTCGTTTAAGCTCATCATTAATTATGGCTGTCTTCCTTACATCGTTTACATCCTGTAGGTTTTCGGATAGTCCAGTCAACATAGTCCCGACGTTCCAGCATCCCAATCTGAGAGTTTGCTTATTTCTATTTTTTCGATAATTGCTTGGTGCAAAATTTTCTGTCCACAGTTCGGGTTTGACCCTAATCCCATGCACCCAATGGGGAAAGCAGACAGTGGCGGGACAACACCTTATTGACTGGGGGCTGCCCAGCTTGAAGCGGGCGGTAGCTGTCCAGTGAGATCCTAGAACCTCTCCCACTGTCGGAAGTAGCCCCTGGCGCCATGCCCTACGCCAATTGGGCAAAAAGCTTATAACCGGTAACTGCTACTTCCCGTGTTTTACCGACACCTATAGGGTGAAGCTGGAGTGTCCTCTCCAGGGCGCGAGCTTGGGCACAGTTATATGGAGATCAAGCTGTTGCCCATGCAGCATGTTCCCCCTCTCCACACAGCCGGTAGATCCAAAGGAACGGCAGTAGCCGATACAGTTTGGTACCAGCCATGTCGCAGGAGTTGCCAGAATAATGTCGAATCGACATTAGACTGCCTTAGGGACTCCGACTCCGGATTTATCCTCAGGGTTTACTCCCGAAGCCAATTCCATAAATGGATATTCCCGCAAGGCAGCGGTGGTTTGAATTCAGAGTTCCTTCTCTTAGATAAGCTACCAACCAAGGATCACGAGCCCTATCTGCCCGAAGCTGCTGGTTTTAAGGCGCCAGTCGCTCGCCTTTGCCCCTTCTCCCGTCAGTGGAAACAGTTCCGCCGGGCTCAAATTGAGCCACACGTGAAGGCCGGGAGCTGGACTTGGTTGTCAGAGGCTGTTTGAGATCCATTATGTGTAAACTTGTAAATGACTAGAATTTATTTCACGGGTTAATAAGAACGATAAGATAAGCTAACACTGGTGTTTTCTAATCAATTTAATAACCGAATGGATAATAAATAATACCTTCTCGCGGGTTAGGATAGATACTGATATTGTGATTAAATGTTTTGTTCTTTCTTCCTAAAAATATAGTACGGGTCACAAACCCAAAACCTACCAGCGGCCTAAATCAGAGAAAGCGGGTCTAAGTCCAACAGTACAAAAGAACATTCTTATATTAATATCGGGTCTTCGAGGTTGACCTGTTTGGCCCTCTTTTGTTTTACCCAGAAAGAGAGAGAGTACCAATAAAAGACTATAAGAATTAATTTAACTGGACAGATAGCTACCCAGCTTTCTTTTTTCCATTTTTTTACATTCAGCCCGCTGTGGCGAAGTTATCAAATTTAACATTACCCGACTACCGACCAATGTGTTGTGAAGAGCATTTACCCAGAAAAGATTTATCTACCTGACATTCTATTTAACTATCAAATATTTCAAGCTACTGTACACTGTGAACATTAGATCTCGAAAGTGTTTTTCTACCTGACTAATTGTTGTGACATGAACAGATTCAATAAACAGTAACAAAGCAAGCGTTCCCCAAATAAGAGGATTAATCAGTAAATTTGAGGAACTGGGGCTTGTTTTGCCAATACTCAACACTGGATTTGGTGTGTGTACCAAGGAGTTCTGTTCCAGACGTTGTAAATCAGCAATTAGGTAAGCGAGATTGAAATGTGGCCACATGTTTGTAAGAGCGAGAGAAAGCAGGAGTGAATAATTCTTCTATTGTATAATCATTGTACTCACTTTGTTTTTTTTTTTTCTTATGTTTGCTAATACTGTTCATTTCAGGACAGATTAATTAGAACCTCTGTTCTTTACAATACAGGCAAATTTTATACCATAGCGCAAATCTTTTGACCTTTTGGGGGTTAATAACTTCTTCTAACGGGATCTTGTCTCACCAGAGGAGGGATTGCACTTACTGGGTTTAATTCTTAGTATTTCTGTAACCTATGATTTTTCTATTGCTATTGATATTGGATGTTGTGGAGTTTTTTCCTATGATAAATAAACTTAACATAAAACTTAATTACCTGTGTTGGTCAGCTCGGCCCAATATCCCTACTCCATTAATATAGTTTCACGTTTGTGCGTCAAGTTGTCGTCACTTATCTGTGTGTGTGTGTGTGTATGTGAGTGGTTATAGTGTATATGTTAATATATACAGAGAGGTATACTGTCTGATCAACAAATTTTAGTCGTAAACGATAGGCTGGACTAGAGTATTTTCTCAATCCAGGGACAGACTCTACCTTTCACCATTTCACTCGTGAAATATATTTCTTTACCTTATCTCTCACTGAGTACCACCTTTTTCAGTTCTATTCAGACGGGACCAGAATCTATCTTAATCACCTATCTAAAGTTTACGACACTCATGTCCATCCGAAACCTGTGAAAGGAGATTGTGTATAACCCAAAAATTTGAAGTACTGTAAGTTGTGCACCACCAAGACAAGAGACAGAAGACGTTGGAGATCCATTACATCCAACCTTCATTGTGGAGATGGCAACTGATGATGATGATGAAGTTGTGAACATTTCTTTTGCAAATGTGAATTAACATGTTTTCTTGCTAAGTGGTTATATATGAGGCTGACAGCCTCAACATACGAAAATAGTATATACATAACCCACTACAGCAAGCGCTGGTGATTGTTTCTGGCTAGTCGTGTGGAAAATCCGACAGCAGAGGTGACCCCAGACTCCGACTGGAGCAGTGATGAGTGATGATTACATCACATGTGCCTCAAGTGTATCATATCATTTGGTGAGATATATGTAGCTTGTTAATGTTAGTTCAAGCACAAATCATTATTCGCGCTGTCCAGACACATTTTCCCAGTTAATACCCAGAGGAATATTGGTGAATTTTAATCATCTTTCTTAAGCAACGTTGTGTACTCAAGAATTTATTTCTTCTGAGAGATTAACATTGGTGGTGATACGCCTGTTAAGCTTCCAACTCAGTGTACTTAGCAGAGGCATTTGTTTGTCTATTTTTCAATAAGTACGTGGTTACAAGTTATCAGACGGTTCGAAGTACTGAAGTTACTAAGCCACTCGTGTGAGAGAAGTACACTTATCACCAAGAAGTGACGAAAACCACAGCTGCAGGACTCCCTTATAAAAGTTATGTGCTTATAAAAAGGCACCGGCAAAACGGACTTTGATAAATCCTCACCTACGTCTCAGTGACGAAAACTTGTATTTACAGCAAAATTTCACCAATCTTTCCAAATTTATTTTAACTGTTAAAGACTAATTCATTATTTAAATTGTTACATGTTTTTTTTTAAACTAAACAATCATAGTCGCTTCAGTTTTTATATGTATGAAAGCAAACGTATGCGCCAGAATATTTAATATACTGTATGTATATATATCACAGCAATCAAAGGGTTAAAGAACGGAAAAGCTCCGGGCCATGATAACTTAAATGCAGAGCTATTTAAGACAGACCCTGAGCTAGCAGCAGAACTATTAGAACCACTATTTGCACAAGTCTGGAAAACGGGGACAACACCATCAGAGTGGAACAAAGGAATAATTGTCAAATTGCCCAAGAAGGGAGATCTTGCAGAATGCAATAATTGGAGAGGAATCACTCTTCTCTCAGTTCCCAGCAAAATACTAGGCAGGATAATTATACAGAGAATTTCAAAGGCAGTAGACCACAAACTGAGGAAAGAACAAGCAGGATTTAGAAAGAACAGGAGATGTGTAGATCATATATTCACTCTCAGGAACATTATAGAGCAGTGCTCAGAATGGCAAAGACAGCTTTACATTAATTTTGTTGATTTTGAAAAGGCTTTCGACAGTATACATAGGGCCAGTTTATGGAAAATACTGAGGGCTTATGGAATTCCAAGCTGCATAGTGTCAATCATAAAAAGCCTCTATGCCAACTTTACGTGTAGTGTTGGTCAGAGCAACCTAACCTTTGAGGTGAAGACAGGAGTACGACAGGGATGCCCTTTATCAACCACTCTATTTTTAACAGTCATAGACTGGGTGATGCGCCAGACAACAGAGGGCAGTCCAAGAGGAATAAGATGGACAACATTTTCTACATTGGAAGATCTGGAATATGCAGATGACATTGCACTACTAGCACATTCACATCAACACATCCAGGAAAAACGGATAGACTTAATAAGTTTAGCCAGCAGGTGGGCTTGAATATCAATTTAAAGAAGTCTGAAGTCATGACGCTCAATGTGAGCAGCCCTGAGCCCATATCAGTAAGGAATCAGCAATTGGTACAGACAGATACCTTCACATACCTAGGAAGCATAGTAACACCAGACGGCGGGGCAGGCAAAGACATCAACATCAGAATGAATAAGGCAAGAACAGCCTTCTTTAGCCTAAACAACATCTGGAAGTCCTCCCAGTACAGCACAAGCACAAAATTAAGATTATATCAGAGCTGTGTGCTTTCTGTGCTTCTCTATGGTGCGGAATGCTGGAGAGTTACAGAGAAGGAAATGTCGAAATTGTCCTCTTTTCACACAACATGCCTAAGAAAAATTCTCCGAATCTTTTGGCCAAATACCATCACTAACCAAGATCTGCTTACTCGTAGCAAGCAAGAGGACATGCACACCATCATAGCTGGCAGACGCTGGAGCTGGGTTGCTCATGTCCTCAGAAGAGACCCCGATGCCATCACAAGAACAGCTATGCTTTGGACCCCTGAAGGAAAACGAAAGAGAGGCCGACCAAAAACAACTTGGCGGAGGACTGTGGAGGCTGAGATGCAAAGAATGAACCAGAGTTGGGGCACTGTACCAAGGATGGCCACCGACCGAGCAAAGTGGAATCAATTTGTTGTTGCCCTACAAGACGCCACTAGGCGTGATGGCCACTGACTGCTTTGACGGTCGGCGGCTAAGGATCAAAGAAGAAGAAGAAGTATATATATACATATATATATATATATATATATATATATATATATATATATATATATATATATATATATATATATATATATATATATATATATATATATATATATATATATATATATATATATATATATATATATATATATATATATATATATATCCTTGTAAGAGGAATTCGCTGAATTAACTCAGCTGGGGACTTGAACGGTCTAAAAACCATTGCTTAAATCCTTCACAAAAGGCGACGGACAGATATAAGTTAACCATTGCTCAGCGCTGTGCCGCATAGTTCTTGACTTCTGAATTATCTTGTGAAGGCTCCCTTCGGATAGAAGCGCCATTACACTTATATCCACATCTCTGCCAAGAGTAATCTTGTGCGAAGGTAAACAGCTTTGACGAACCATATTGATAGTCTTGAGTTTTGGCCATTGTTGGATTATTACTGTAAACCAGGGGAGGCAATCTGTGACAGTATGAAAAGAGAACTAATGAGGGAGATCAAAGTTCGGCAGCTAAAATACTCTGGCCACATAAAAAGGCATAACACCTTGCAGAAGACCATAACAGAAGGCAAAGTTGAAGGCAAACGTGCAAGGGGAAGACAGCGCTACAAGTGGGAAGATAACATCAAGAGATGGACAGGAAAGAGTCTGTCAGAGTGCACCACCAAGACAAGAGACAGAAGACGTTGGAGATCCATTACAGCCAACCTTCGTTGTGGAGATGGCAGCTGATGATGATGAGCAGAGGAGATATTTCTGGCTACTACATATTTATATTCCAGAGGATGTTCAGTCTTAATCGCGGTGTCACCCCCATGGACCTCCTCCCGTACCAGACCATACAGAATCCTTAGTAATGTTTTTTGTACTAATGTTACTCGTAAATAGTAATTCCCGTATATCACTAAATGTAATGGCAATAGTAGTGACATAAACAGCTAGCAAAATTAAAATTACACCTGTAAATTACAATATCATACGCACAGCCTAAATGTTTTTACATTTACATAGTTTTATGTGGTTAAAATTAAAATTCGGTAAGAAAACAATAGAATTCGAAGTAAAAATGTAGGTATATTGATACAGTACATGTAAGCTGGGCTTACGAAAAATGTTTTTGTGGTTATAACTAACTACAGGGATATTTTAAAAAAAAAATAAATAAATATCTGCTGAAACAATGCTCAAAAATTTTATAGACAGTCATTTTGGTGTCACCCCATCTGATGGTGTCACCCGGTGTGGTCCGCACCCCCCTTGTGACGCCACTGAGTACAGTAAATATCTATTAAAGTCAGTTATATAACTGGGAACACCCTTAATATTATTTTTGTTTGGTGTTTTTGTTTGGTTAGGTTAGATCAGGTTTTATCTCGTTTTTGTTTGTTTGGTTGTTTTTTTTAACGTACAAGCATAATTGGTAATTATGATTAGCCCTATTTACAATGATTTGACTGGTGTTATGCCACTTTCCCATATCGGCAGTTGTTCATATCATCTGGAATTGAAAACAATATGTATCCTAATTATAACCCATCGGAGGTTGAACGGAATATTTTTCATCATGAAATTAAACAAAAAGAGAGAGAGAATGAAAGAAAAGAAAAAGATGTCAATTTCTAACTACGGAAAAAGTCATCTTCCAAATGGGTGCACTAAAATCTGTAGAAAACTATGGCGTTTTGGCGATGAGAGAAGTCTGCGATCGCTTTATGAGAGAAATGGACGCTGTTATTTGAAAGTGACCAAGAAGTTGAAACCTAGGGGCATATGAAACTTAGCGATCATGTGGTTTTTTTTATTGTTTGTTTTGTTTTTTTTGTTTTTAAATTAATGATGAAAAAATCCCGTTCAACCTCTGAAAGGTTATAATTAGGATATACGCATATAGTGTTTTCAAGTTCAAATAATGTGTTCAGTTGCTGATATGCGTACGGTAAGTGGCATCATATATCCTGTCCAGTTATTGTAAATAGAGCCAATAAAAATTATCAAATCGGGTGTATTTAGGGTGACTGTCTGTCCTCTTTTCCCCGAATTTGTCGTCCTTTTCACCTTACAATTGGGTGTCCGGGCGGCTTCTTTTTTATTTATTTTTTTATTTTATAAAAGTGCAATTTGACCGGAGTTTTCCCTTTGGAGACTGAACATGACTTTGAAGAGGTCTATCTTATGCAATTATATTCTTCAAGGAGCATTTTTCAAGTAAACAGACTGTGATAAACATTCTTAAGCAGCGCTTGTGTCAAGAGTCTGTGCCCAAGAAGATTCCGAAAATGCTTCTTGATAACGAAGACTCGGACTTGATAGTTGGTGTAACAAGTTTCACGAGGATAATAAATTTAAGTAGGGCCTACATCAATTGTTTAGAAGAGATATCAATAATACCATTAGATTTTACATATTTTTCATGGATGACCTTATATGAAGCACCAACATGGGAAGATGTACGAGCTTATGGGCAATACAAGGGGCTTGACATAAGTCTTGGGCCTTGTCGTAGATTTTTGATAGGGAAATTGACTTGGGTTGGTCCCTTCTGAATAGGTTAGAATGAGTGATAGCCACAGGGAGATGTGATAATAGAAATAGAGTTCCACGAGTGAGATGGTAGAAATTTATAGAGGCTGTCCCGGAAATCGAGAATCTCTCTCTCTCTTTCCGCCTATCTTCTACAACAGATCCAAAGGAGTCAGACAGTCTATAAAAAATATATATATTAATATATCTCTATCCACTCACGTGCACGCACATACAAGTGACGACAGTTAGACACACAGAAGTGGGAAAACTATAACAATGATTATATAGATATTATGGGAACGAACTGACCACCACACTGTAATAAATGTAGGTATAGTTTAATTGTCATAGTAAACTTACATCACAACATATAAAATACATCAAAAGCATACACATAGTCATAAAAAATCAAGGAATGCTACAATAGTGATAGACCCGTTGGTATGGTCCTTCCCCTGGATATATAGCTCACAGTCCTGTTAGAAGAAAGTGATAACCCCAAAGAGTTACAGATACATATGATTGAGTCTATGGTTTCCCCCCTTTTAAGGTATGGACAGACTTGATACTCTGCTTTTCTAAGGGTAAATATTGTTAGCAATAAATTTCATAAAGGAAGTTACAACAATTAAGAAATCACTCAGTCCTGCATTCACTCTCTTCATTCAGCAGTGATCACGTGCATTTGCTCATACTCACAGCTTTGGTAGCCACTTCTGGAAAATACAATTTTTCAGGACAGTTACCTACAGAATCGTCAATGGCAGCCTTGACCAAGAAATCCCCAGTTCCAAAAAAGACGGGTTGAATTCTCTGCTTTCGGGAATGATTCCTTGGGGGTGCTTATTTGTCGAATGTCTGTTTAAGTCACATAAAATTGTCCAGGTACGAACGTTAATAGCAAGCACAGTGTCACTAGCTTAGTTTCTAGAAATACGGAATGTCAGGTCGGTGGGTTCTTTCAGGATAGGACTATAATCGGTCACCACATCACTTGTCAAACTCCGTCGGAATGTTACTGACGTTAATAAGTTACTTGCCACACAGGCTAAAAAAAAAATGTATTAGAGTTTTTCTCAGGAAGAATTTAATATGACGCGATAGGCCTGTTTCTTCATTTATCCTTTAAAGTGCCCGTAAAAATTTTGCACCAAGTCACTCTAAGGAAAATGGGTTAGTTCTTCACAGGTATTTACTCTGTACTAACGCCGGCAAAGTTTGGGTCACCCCAGTATTCACTGAATAAAGAAAAAACCACATATGAAATATGTTACATATTATGTACTCAATATAACTTACGTTTTTTTTAAGTATTAGCGGGGCGTAAAATGCAAGCGTACAGCTTGACTTATCATTTAAAACTTCCCGTGCAATAAGTGCAATAAGGTATATTTAAAAATCATCAATCCTCATGAATTAGGAATACATGCGTATTCCGTCAACACTCATGAGGCTTCTAGCATTTATAAGTTAGTTTAGAAAAAATTGTTCTCGTCTGATTATTTAGCAGTTAAATTAAATTCGTTATAGCTACATTGTTGTTTAAGCTAGAAATTATAATTTATTCTGCTTTCCACTGAAACACGTCACTATAAAATAATACAGACTATATAAATTAAGCACTCTGCACCAAATCTAACTAGTGAAATATGAAATAAGCGATTATCACTTTAAACACTTCACAAAATACTAGATATTTAATATAATATATTTACCTCCATACAGAACTACAGACTAAACCATGAACTAGAATACTGCAATCTAATGGTAGTCTAGAGCTCGGCAAAATGGCCAAGAAACTCAGACTTCGCCAAAACACAGATATATTTGGATCTAGCACAGCGATCTGTCTACTGCAAAATTTAGGAGCAAGAATGAAAATCTAGTTTCAAACTCTGGTTAATATCTATCAAACAGACAAAGAGGTGAACGTTTATTTCGCAAAACGAAATAATCACCCCTTTCCGTCTATAACACTTACGTAACTAGAAGACTACCATGAACTGACACTCGTGCGTTTTCACACCTCGCGCGGACCAGGCCAACCGTGAGTGCCTTGTCAGCTGGGATTTCCAGACAAATGTCTCAAACTGCGCCGAGGAGATGTCGGCTATCGCGCCTCACTGAGCGTTCAGCCGATGCAACTCCGTTGTGACAGGTGAAATTGCAGACAAATTTGTCGCCTATAGGTCTGGCGAAAGCGAATATTCACGGTGTATTTCGTCTGGTGCAGGGAAGGCTGTAGACATATGTCTGCTCCTATATCCGGCCAGACGAATATGTTCACAGTTTGGTCCACTGACACCTAATGCCATAAAATGAATTTAACGCTTTCTGTCTCTCTGACACGTTATGTCATAAATGCGTTTACCAGTATGAGAAAGAAAACGGTAAAGTTGAGAACGGGGAAGAAAATATTTTTCGCAAACGAATGGATGCGAAAAATACAGGAAAAAGGTAAAGCGTGATAATAAAATAGAGGATACGGGTGGAAGAAAAAGAAGAGGATATAGGCAATTCAATGATCATAAAACCTCTGTGACAGGCCTGACCATGAAGGACATGTCACAGAGAGCTGAAATTTTGTATAGTGTTTATCCCTTTTCAATATAGCCACCGTCTGAATTGACACACTTCTGCCATCTCTGCTTGACCTTGAAAAGATCTTTTGAGTAAAGCACCCTATTTTTCCAACTAAACCAGTCATCACATGCCAGTATAACTTCTTCATCGCTGTCAAAATGATTTCCTTTTAGCTGTTTTTTAAGATTTGGGAATAGAAAAAAGTCTGATGGAGCCAAATCTGGAGAATATGGTGGGTGTGGAAGAATTTCAATATTCAAATCGTTGGCTGCTAGCTGCATAAGCCGTGCTTTGTGAGAGGGCGCGTTGTCTTGAAGCAAAGGAAGATTTTGAGTGCGCGTTATCCCTCGTGTCCTGGTCACAACCTTTCTTAGTTTGGTGAGAAGATCTGCATAGTACTGTCCATTAACTGTGTTGCCACGAGGCAGATAATCTTTCAACAGGACACCTTTGCCGTCCCAAAAAACAGTCAGCATCACTTTTCCTGCAGATTTCTACGCTCTCGGCTTGACAGGTGTTGGGGAGCCCGGGGTTTTCCATTGCATGCTGGAAATTTTGGATTCGGGGTCATAATGGTGTACCCAAGTCTCATCTACTGTCACCATGGTCTCCAAAAAGTTTTTTGACTGACACTGTTTGAGCAACTGTTGACAGCAATTTACCCTCGTTTGCTTCTGTTCACGTGTCAACAGTCGCGGAACCCAGCGTGCACACACTTTTCTCATGTTCAGTCTTTTGTGTAAAATTCTATAAACTGTTCTTTCATTCAGTTTTACTCTACTAGCTATCTCCACAATTGTCATTTTTCGATCCTGGTCAATGATTTTCTTCACTCTTGTTGCATTTTCATCATTGCACTTTGAGGCTGGTCTACCAGA